>JARKIA010000162.1:0-417264 GCA_029289565.1 Mycena galericulata | reverse complement strand
CGTCGGCCGGGCGGCCCAACTCGACGCGGAGGCTGCGGGTGAGCACTGCTTGTCGTCCGTGTCCGTGAGGCCGGCAAGTGTGGCGAATGCGATGTATGCGAGGGCGTCGTCGTCGGGTGGGGTGGTTGCCCCTCTGTAGCTGGCTACGGGACAGGCGACTTGCTCGGAACGGGCGGCGGAGGAAGCGGCAGAGGCTCGTCTTTGGTGGGCTATTGTACGACGTACAGATTAAATCAGATTTGAAGATAAAGAAAGAAAAGTCAACCCACCTCCTCATCGTCTTCATCGGAGAGATCGAGGAACGTAGATGGCACGGTATGCTCGATATCCCACGGCTCGGCGGGGAGACCTGCGCCGACGTGATCACGACGGACCTGGCGTCGATGAGCGATAGTCACTAAAATGAACAAGTTAAATGCCTTTGGGGGCACGACTATCATCTTGGCGAGTGTATCGAGAGACGGCAGCGACCAGCGGGCCCGGAACGCAGGCTTTACCCTCGGATTTGCCGGCGCGTTGACCTTGCCCGCCGAAGGGGTCGTCGTCGAGCAGGAACGACGAATCGGAGGAATTCGGAGTCGTTGTCGTCGCCGGGTCGTCGTACTGGGCGTACTCGTACGCTGCGAATGACCTGGGTAGTGTCTTGTAGTTGCGGTGACCTTGGGGTTAGCCATCAACTAACGCGCGTCTCGTGTTCTGTGGCCGCCATCCCCACTCCCTCCGCGGTCAGCACTCGACGTCCCGCCCCTTGCGGCCTGCTCTCACCCTTTCCCCGGCGTCCCGCATCCCACGCCCTTCACCCCGCCCGCACCTTTGCCCACGCCCCGTACGAGTGGAAACGCCTTGCCTACCCGCCCGCCCCACTTCTCCGCACCCCGCGCGCCCGGTGCACCACACGGGTCGTTGGGGGTCGTGAGCCCTGCTCTGGAACGCCGCCGACGCCCCGCTTGCGGTCGGCGACGTCCGGAGCGGCCTATAAAAGGCGGACTTTGGGCGCCTACCGCCCTTTCGCTCTTTACCTCCAACCACCACCATGGCGTATCTTCCGCCAAACTCGACAGCTATCATCATGCCGCCCTCCGCTTCTGACCGACCCGGCGGGTTCTACACGTACTTCGACCCGACGTTCTCGATAGCGAAGATGGGGCGCTCCAACGATCCAGCACGGCGCAAACTGGAATGGGCGCGGCAGTGTCGGGGAGAGGCGCAGATCTGGTTGCCCTTTTACTGGGAAGTGCCGTTCGCGGCCAAATTTGGTGAGCGTTTCATTCAATTCTGTGTTCCACTGACCATTTTTCAGAACGTCTAATTCACCACCACTACCAACGCGCGGGGGCTTGGCTAGGCCCGGTCAGATGCACATTCTGCGGCGTCAATCATCGAGAGAAATACTGGTTCCACGGATATTCTGAACTTATACGGTTTATCATGACGGTCGAGCACTACTTGGGTGTCTTGGGTTGGCCCATCATCATGTAAGGATCAAACTTTACTCTCCTTATCCAAATGGCTAACAGATTTGTCAGGAGGAGCTTGTAGCTACAGTATTGTACTAGAATTGGTCTGCCAACGAAGTGAACGGGACGATGGGTTGGCTGCGAACTCATCGAAGTGCGTGGGCATGAAATCACTCTGTCAAATGTATGCTCATGTTGCTAGCTAAAAGTGCGGACACGCCGCCGACCCCGTCGGGCGGCAGGGGACGGTGCGCCCCTCAGAGCGGGAGAAGAGGCGGGCTGAGACGCTGCCGGCGGCGGATGTGGTACGCCGCTGGATTCCAGGTATATCTTTTCTTTATTTTATCTCGGCATATCACTTATTTCTTCTGACCGGAAGACTTCACCCGCTGGTATTCGATTCGGCGTTCAACTACTGTGAGTACTTCATTATCCCCTCGGGTCTGACGGTTCAATCAGCTCGTTCGTATATCACTTTACCTGACTTGGCGTCGGAGGCGACGCTCGGTTTGTAGATTTAGACAGGAGTAAGAACCCCCATGTATGTTTCTGGCTGAGGGAGGGAGAGGGAGCGGGAGCGGGAGGGCCCGGCGGCGTACCCGCGAGTCTGACCCCGCCGCCGTTGTCTGTGAATAGTGGGAGAGGGAGCGAGGGTATGTTTCATTACTCCTTTTTTCGTGCTTTTCTACTGAGGGAGGAAGTAGAATATTATAATAAATCACTTCTGAGGAGTAATTATGTGATTTTGAGTGACGAGGCCGTACCGGAGGTCGGCAAAGGTTCACCTGGAGGTACACCTTTGGCTGCACCCGCGGGTACACCTTGAGGTGCACCCCAGGGTGCCATGGAAAGTTGGTCTTTCCGCGCCCCTTTCCGATTATGGGTATTGTTTTCCTTTCATCCCGCCTGAAAGTGGCGTGAAAAGTTGTACTATAATACGGCCTTTCTGCCGCTTTTATTTTTTTCCTTTCCTTTGAGATGAAAGGAAGGCGGAATGGGGTTCATTAAGCTCCCCTTTCCCCCGGTTGTATTTTTGTTCTTTCAACTATGGTGAAAGGAAGGTTGAAAGTTGATCTTTCACCCGGCCATTCTCTTTATGTTGATTGTCTTTCAATCTGAGGAAAATGAAAGGGGTGCTGAAAATAGTTCTTTCATTACCCCATTCAGCTCAATTGATTGTTTAACAATCCGCCGACCTTTCTCTTTCAGCGGAATTTATTTCTTTCCACTTACGTTGAAAGGTTCGAATATATAACTACTTTCCAACACTCAGAATGTCAAAAAGATTCAAGTAATTTCCGACAATCTGAAAGGAATGTAGGTAGTATAACAATCCATATCGCATTTAACAGGGCTGAGAGATTCCCTTTTTAGGTGTGCGGCCTCCTCTCGACGGGCTGAGTCAGCGGAGTCACGTGCAACTGTCCAGCTCACGGACCGGGTGACCCGAACTACCAGGATTGAGACTTGAAGCGTAATGTGAGCAAACTGAGCGTGTCTGCGACCATCTCACTTGCCTATTGGGAATTATCTTAATTTCCCTACGCACTGTGGACCAATGATCACGTCACCATCTGTCACACACGGAGTATGTTGCAGATCTGAGTATGTCGCAAATAATCGGCAGATTCGGTGAGATGGACTCCTCAATTGCTCATGCCCTTCAAGTTTCATTTTCACTCTTCACACATCCTCCAAAATTATTATTAAAAGGCAAAAGCAAGCACAGTATAGGTATTGCATGGATCTGATCACGAGAATTCATATCGACCGGCCGGTGACCTGGACACAGTTCATAGACCTTCACATGGCCTGCGCGGACTGTCAACTCATCCGTGGATGCCAGGTTTCTCCCAGCAGTGAACATGTTCACGTCCAAGAAATGTTCGCGCTTCAGGTTGACTGTCTCCGGCAAGTACCGAATATTCACTCTCGTTCCGTCCCTGCGATACTCTGCATCGAAATCTGGATTATGTCGCTTCAGATTTAATACTTCCTGCTGCTTCTCGTCGGTCACGCTATCTCCCTTTGCTCAAATCATCCCTTTTTACTTGTATGTGCAAGTTTCAACGACCCAATTGAACTTGCAGCTAATGGGGAACAAATCTGAGCCAGAGACACGCTGATAGCCACAAAAATTTGGTCGCAGCATGGAGTTAACCCATCGGACAGACCTTCCTGATCTACGGGTGATGTGCCTCCCAAAAGGACGAACCTACCGCACGAAAGACACATGGTGAAGACACACACTTATCTTGTTGACCCATCAAATTGTCTCGAAAAAGCTGCGGAACTGATTATGCACAACTGTCAATAGCCAGTCCGAAACAGGTGCCTCCATGGTTCTTGCATTGCTGAGGTGGGAAGTCCAAACCATGCTCGACTGAAATGCCGGCAGTTGAGAATCTCTGGTCTCTGGTCTTCTACACAGTTGAGGTGCGGAGCACAATGGCGGAACTCATGAGCATTGCGCAATTGATGGCCATGCTTTATGAGTACCCACTATGTTTCTGGTTGTGAAATAATGTGCATCAAGTTCTTGAGGGAGTCAACTCATGACCCAATGTAATGTACAGGTAAAAGAAATGTCCGACAGGTGTTCTGAAGCTAAATATTCTGGGTCTACTCAGACACTCAAAATATGTTCTAAGAGCACTATGTATAAGGTAAAAGCAAGTACAACAAGGTACTGCGGCCATAGGATTATGGGAATCAAAGATTCAAACGGCCGGTTGACCCCGAAACAGTTAAAGGACCTTTACATGGCGCGAGTTGACTGTCCTCTCATTCATGGATGCGAAGTCTCTCCTGACAGTGAATATGTTCACGTCAAAGAACTGTATGCGATCCAGAATGATTTTCTCCGGCAGGTTTTGAATCTTCACTCTCACTCCACGGTCGTAGCGCTCTTCACCGAAACCAGGACTATGCCGCTCCGAATTTGACACTTCCTGCTGCTGCTGGTCTATCTTCAGTACCTCTGGTCCCTGAAATTATCCCATCTTGCCCACGCAAGTCTCAACAGTTCAATTGAACTTGCGGCAACTGGAAAACAATGCTGGGCCGGAGATGTGCTGATAGCCGCAAAGAAATTACCTTTCGAGTGTCCGCCTCTCAACTTCAGTAGTGCAACAGAGCAAAACATCGAAGCCTACCGAAAATGCGTTGAGAAATGCACACTTGAGTGGTTGCAGCACGAAGTCAAATCCTCAGACAAACTCTACCTGCTGCATGGGCGATGCGAACCCCAAAAGGACAGGCCTGCCGCGCAAAAAAAACTCCGTTTATGAGGCATTATCTGTACATGGTTAAGACGCAGACTCATAGTGAAGCACTGACTTCCATGATGTTGTCCACCCATTTACTCGCCTTAGAGAGGTTGCGGCATGTTGATCACGAACATCAATCAGTTCCTCGAGACGAGCGCCTCTGTCGTCTTTGCTTGGGTGCTGTGGAAAGTCTGGAACACGCACTAGTAGAATGTCAAGCCTCACGGGCTATTCTCGACATGCGCAATGTATTCCTTGACAATTTTTTCCGTGCAGTACCCAAAATGCAAACAAAAATGGCTGAAATCTCAAGTGTTGAGTTTTTGAAAGCCATCATTTACGAGCGCTCCACCATTGTTCTGGTTGATAAATTCGTGCATGACGTCCTTGAGGAATTTTACGCTGTTCCAGTGTACCATCCAGGTGGAAGGAATGTCTGAAGGGTTTTTTGGAAGCTAACTATTCCAGGTCATCTTATTTGCTTCTTTTCGTTGTCTGGGGTCTACCGTGGGGCATGGGGAAACTCATGGGGCCTGCGACTGGGGCTTAGATGGAGGAGAGAGGTCCAGGGGCGATGGTGTATTTTAACTTGCTTTGTACACCGGGATAATCCCTGGAAACCGGTGTTCGTTATTCGGACCGTGCCGTGTAATGCTACCTACCTACCTACCGACCCTGTGTGGGAAATTTAAGGGTGGGTGCCTCTTGAGTTCCGCACTGCAAAAATTCCATCTGATGGCTCGGATAGCTGCATCGCGCTATTATATAAAAGGTTTAAAAGAGTAGTCTGCCTAAGGGGCTTGATGTACCTCAGAAACACGTTGTTGAGCAATCCTTGAGCATACCCCTTTGCGGCATGTGGTCGTGCCACCGCGGTGTCTCCGGCCGTGACAAGCCGGATCAAGAACTCTCTCACGTCAACGGATACTGGCCCGAACACGAAGCAGAAATAAGTAATAACAGAAAATTGAACTCAGAGAATCTCTTTGGTTCCAGGTGGTGAAACGGGCTTGTACACGAGGATTCAAGTCAGTAACAAGTTGAAGAACATATCCTTGCATTTTGATGTATTTCTATATCTTACCCCACTTTCTTTCGATTTATTTTCGCGATGACCAATTCTATATGACGAAATCTTTGTTTGTCCTTGTAGCAAATGTTGGTGGATAGGCAAGTTCCCCAGGGTAGCCAAACCTGACGGTTCAGCAATGACAGGCCGGCTAATTTCGGTTCGGACACCCTCGACGGCATGACCGGTGAAATTCCAGCAACCCAGATGGCGGATCTTGGAATGCTTCTGCAGACTGAGTACCCGTACTACAAACATCCCAAAAAAATAAAATAAATAAATAAATAATGGAGACCAGGAGTAGGAGCAGGATACATGGATCCGGAGCGGCGGGTGGCAGGCGGCGGGCTCCAAATGCGCACAGCTTCCCTCACGATACGAGCGTCTCGGATCCACAGCGTCTTTCTCACATTGGCAGGGCTTGACGTCGAGGTCGGGTGCACGTTGCGAGGTGTCTAGATGGATGGAAAGCAGGCTGGATGGATGGACTAGGAATTGGCTGATTTCATGATACAGAACGGAGCGGATAGAGAGGAGTGGCGGGGTTCGCGCAGCGGGCCAGGGAACGAGGAGGGCTGGACACCGGCGATAGCACGGACGGATCAACGGGACTGGAATAATTCGGACCGAACCGCCGACTGTCGGATCAACACCGTGTATACGTCTCTCAATCTCTCCTTCTTCCCTCTTCCAACCTTTCTTTCCATCCGGCCTAGATCTCTCGCATTGATGCGCTCGGCTTCTCGCTCCTCGTTGCATGACCAGTCTTACAACGCCGCTATGGCCGCGATCCGATATCCGACCGGGAATCCCGCAAATCCCCCTCCTTGTCTCGTAAGTAGCATCCGCGAGATTCTGAAATCTAGGCCTTGGCCCTTACCTGACTCCATGCACCTAAATTCTGCCCTCGCGTTTCTCCGGACTCCGTATCGCCGAATTAGTCGTCTTTGCATTCACCTCTGTCGTCACGGCCTTATTTCATCTTGTTACTCATGCCCGCAATCCGGATTCTCCACGCTTCAATTGACACGTCCTCCCGCAAAACTGCATCCCAACTAAGTCTAGACTCTCGATACCGCCGAGGCCGCATGTGCAGTCGCGTCCGAATCGCCCGGCGTCTCGTGGACACCCCCTCCCTCTCTCTCCGTGCGCTGGATTTGCGCGACTGGCGATTTCCTCCCTTGTTCGCGTATCTCCTGAACTATTTTAATCTATTATATCGTCGCCATTCTTCCCCGGACCTGCACTTATCTGCGAGCGATATTACATCCACCCATCTTCTCACAACCCAACACAAGCGGATGCGCGGGATGTCTCGACACATGCGTTCCACTCCTACTTCTTGCAAGCCTCCGCACACCGCCTTCCGCACTCGATATCCTCTTTTTCTCTTCCTATTTACCTGGTTTTTCTGAATCGAGGGAAGCATAATCCGTTTCCGTCCATCCTTGTGCCTATCTCTCTCTCGCTCTCTAATCCAATACGTATCCTCATATGTACCTCCCGGCGACTCACTTACCTCCTTCCCTATTCCCCAGGAGTCAGGCTCTCACCTTCAATCCACACCTTTCCCTCCTTCTCCTCTTTCCTTCTCTCTCCTTTATTAGTAAGACTTTACTGTACTCATTTAGGCTCATTTTAGGCTCGGAACCGAATCGCACTCGCGCCGCGTTGGGTGGCATCGGTGCCGTGTGCTGCCCCTCCCCCTCCTGGTCCCCGCCCTTGTCCCACGTCTCATCCCTCATCCCGTGTCTCGCCTGAGTAACTACCTAACCAACTACTTTATTTTTCATTTTCATTTTAGGCTGGAATCCCAATTGAATCGCGCTCGTGTTGGGTGGTATCGGTGCGGTATGCTGCCCCTCCCCCTCCCCTAGTCCCGGTCCCACATCCCGCGTTTCGCCTAACCAACTAGTGTCTCATATACCCTGAGCCTCCTCAACGAGGATAACGAATACAGAATAAATAACTCCGTCTTCGATTCAAATTCCTCGCAGTCTTGCTGGAGAGTAAAATCAGCGCATACACACGCATCCGGATGCATCTGGGCTCTACGTCCGCCGCCTGCCTGTCTGCCGTGGACGCAAGTTCAAGGGAGGCCACGGGACTCGCGACGCGCTCCCCACATCCACCACCTCTGCGTCCCTTCCCTCTCCCTGCCCCTAATTGAAGGTAGGACTGGGCTCATAATACACCATTAAGTGGCATTAACCTTATATGTGTGCTTGGTCGACCGATAACCTGTTGTGCATGCTCATAAACAACAACTGACGACCTCATCCACTTTTTCATTCCATCCAGCCGGTTCTGATTCCCGTAAGCTTTTCCTGACCGGATGGATTACTTAAAACCGTCCACTCACTCCATGGGTAATCAGTTCAGATCCTCGTGAGTCGGAATTTTTTGTTATTCCCGACAATGATATGGAATTGCACATAGGATAATTGTTAACCCTACTGATCAGTTCGGTGTTCCACCCAAGCTGAAAGTACCTGCCGCAATTCTGATGGCGCATCCGTCACACTGTCCAAAATGTTGTATCTAATTTCGCCGTGAGCGGCGTACCGCGTTACCATTCGTTCAACAAGCTCGGCAGGGGTTGGCAGGATTTCGGATTGGGGTGTCGATATTCGGCCGCAGCTTTCTGACCAACCAGCTGGCTTGACTTTCAGATCCACACAGACATTGTCAGAATATATACATAACAGTATCTGACCCACAATCCACATATTTGGCCCTAAAATCCCCTCTGACAGAGCCCTGGGGGATATTTTCCCGGGAATCCTCGTCTTTAATCAAACTGAACTCGTACTCCGTTGTACACGTAGGATACGGCAAGGAAGAGAATAAGCGCAACTTTGACTGCCATAAGGAATTTTGAAGCCCGCGAGAGTGGTAACATATCCTCGGGGCCGTAAAGCGTAGCAAGATGCACCGATGGGAGCCCTTGAAATGTGTTTTCTGGGATTAGTATGAGTAGAGTAGTTTGTGGTATCGTGATTGCCTCCTACCATGTAGAGCCTGAATAAGCGAGTCACCCAAATCTTCATCATCTGCCGTGGAGTACTCTCCGTCTGACACCTTGTAGATAAGGTAGCTAAGGTTCCGCAACATATCCTGGCTGTCTGGGCTGAATCCCCGACTTTTGTGGAATTCGCTCAGTCCGGCGTAAACAGTGTCATCCCAAGATTTTAGCTTCACACGTGTGCGAAATTGGATCGGGGGGAAACCCAGATGTATCGCAGCTTCCGTGCTGAGTCGTTCTGCACCAGTCGGATCGAATGACCAGTAAGCTGGACAGTCGTGCCATCGGAATGAGGATGTCCCCGGCAGTCTGAAATCCTCGGGTAGGCACACAAATAGGTATCCGCGAACGTCTCCACGAGCACGACCCTCAACGATGACAGTAAATTCAAGAGCATCTACAAGGGCTGTAGTCACATTAGCAAGGAACAGTTTGGACACACATATATACCATAATTTCCTTTGTTGCATGTCACATTGAGCCGCTCAAAAATCCGATTTGCCTGGCTCAGCCATGATTCAGGCCGCTCGAACTTTACTTTGAGGGATATAGACATGAAACCTGAAGCATTGCTCTTATAACTGAATAAATACATGGATCAGTAGAAGCGGTGGTATCTGTCATGACAACTTGCCGTTCCCAGCCATTGGCCATGGATTTCATTAGACTGGACTCAATCCCCCAGGACTCGATCCCCCATCGCTCGTAATTTATGACCGGATTAGTCGGAATTATGACCGGACTAGTCGCGTCCCCGACACGAACAGCCTTCAGTCCTTCAGAGCTCCAGAGTATTGATGCCAGGTGTATCGGAGGTACAGGACCATCCACATAAGGGGAGGAAGTATTTGCAATATCATGAGAGATCCAATGATACTGTTCTGGCGTGAGCGGTGGAAACAACCTGTGGTATTCATTGAGTAGCATGGCACTGTCAATTCCTGGAGCCATTGAGCGAGGATATTGTGAGGAGGGTGAGTTGTCATCCAGTAAGCGATCGGACATGACATCTATACAGAGCCGGCCATTCGAACGATCTATCCACTGGTGAGGATGTTGATGATACTGAGAACATAGTTCAAAACAATATTTGGAGATGACATTCATATCTCACCAAATCTTTATGAAACACTGAATCAAAATAGTCTTTCGCCTCCTGCGACGGTGTCAAAGATTGGCTTATCAATAAGTTGATCATCCTTACTGTCAACTCCACAATCTGAGGAACGATTAATGCTGGAGGAAAGCAACATATAGGACCACGTACCGAGCGTGCTATTACATGGACCATCAAAGAATGTAAATGCTCATACAAACGTTTAAAGTCCTCCGCTGGAATCAGCTCTGGTTTGATTGCCCTCAATGATCTTCGAAATGAAAGCCATTTATTTCTCACCATCATGGAGAATAATTGCATGTATCCCAGCGGAACTTGCAACTCCATAAAGCTGCAGGAAATTGGGATGCCTGGTAATTTGCACTCATCATTGACACCCAACACACAAATGTATATCTAACAGCGTACCGAAGCGACAGATACCTCGATATATCCTCCCGCCATTCCTGCGCAACCTGGAGTTGGAGCATTCTAGCAAAAGGGATAAGAGAACCCAACACACCTGCTCCGCATTATCACCCTGATACATTGCCACAGTCATGTCCGTTTGCTTGCCTTCGATTCTGGCGGAATACAGCCGACGTGCGCAATTTCTTCCCGTCCAGCGGGTGACAATGCCGACTCTGTGGCGCAAATAGATGTCACCCATAGGGATCATTCGAAAATCTACCTGCCCCCGTAAGCTGACGTGCGATTATGTAACATGCATTGCATGCCGAGAGGAAGGGGAGGAGTGCCCTGGGTGATATTTATGATGTTGCTTGTGAACACACCGCCGGATATTAGGAGTCTTTCCGAGTGCGGAAAAAACGCGCCCGCATATCTGGAATTGGCGTGTGAGTTGTGAACCGTCGTTTGCGTTGTTGCGATGGACTCACTGAGCGGTGCCCGTGTCCGGAGACTGCATTTCTGGCTCGGGGGGCGGTTGCGAGTCGGGCATTGAAGTGGGGGGAGACAGGAAAGCACGGGGCGCGGCGGTGCTTCCCTGTGTATTATAAGTGATTTATAAATAAATCAATTAGCTGTGGAGCTTCTCGGGCGCTCAAAAGTACATGCGCAGCACGCATGTTCGCTGACAGCCTTTGAGAAAAGTCCCGGTTCTTGAGATGTATTCCATGAGACCAGCAAAGAAAAAATAAGGTGGCCACCGCGAGCAAATTCGTGAAAAAAAAGGGTCTCTGGCTGAGTTCACTTTTTGGGCGCGAGAAAGATCACTACCCTGGGAGTCAACGAAGTTGATATAATTCGGGGATATATCGGCAGTATATGGACAGCTATCGAACCTGTACGGGCAGTGCAATACGGTCAGTGTTCGCCCAAAGGGCTAAGGCCTTAAATGTTTAAGCCCTTAAAGAGGCCTTAATTAAGGCCTTAAGGATTTTTTGGCCAGGCCTTAAGCCCTTAGTAAAGAGGGCTTAAATTATCGGCTATCAGTTGTCTTTCGAGTATATAATCACATTCAACTTGTCGTCGGCTACCTTGGTGTGTCCCTCAGCTAAGGCCCTCAGAAAGCTTACCCTTTGGAGTTTCACGGGTGAGAAAATTACCTGCCTGTGGATTTTTACCTAACTTGGTGCTGTATTGTGATTGTAAGGCAGGGGCCGTATGCCCACTCGCTTCAACATGGACAGAGCAGCTTGCCACGAGCTTAAGCAGTCTACACCCAAAGCTCAAAGGAGCCCGAGAAGAAGACCAACCACGAACTTTTGACCTGCACCAAAATGCGTGAGAAAATACTCTTAAGGGCTTAAAGTGCCCTTAAATTTAAGGCCTTAGCCCTTATTAAGGCCTTAAGAGCCCTGGGAACCCGATTTAAGGCCTTAAGGGCGAACACTGAATACGGTAGAATGGAGTGCTTGGAATGAGGACACGTGAACGGTAGTAGCTTGGTCAAGTCTAAATATGGGATCAAACTAATGCGATACGCGCATGAATCAATCCACTCTCGGCCTCGAGCCTCGAAAGAGAACAGAAGATACGAACGTACCGACAAGCCTGGGCTGGGCTGGGCTTGTCTTGGGTCGAACTTATCGGTACACAATTCAAGTCAGGTCAGGAGTCGGGAGTCGGGAATCACAAGGCAAATTCGGGAGCTAGAAGTTGAAAGTCGAATTCGTGCGCGAATGATTGGAACAACGAGTACTTCGCTGCTATGGTGCGCTTCACTTAGTCACCACCTGTCTGTGACAAGACTTATTACTCACTCAGTTTTTCTCCAATTTTCTTTTCCTCTTGCCAAAAGGCTTCTCTTCACTGTCCGGTGAGATTCCCAAGAGGGATTACAGCTGTTTGCAAAATTAATGACAGTCACGATCAAAAATAAATAAAAATAAACTTTTGATCCGGCTGCTTGCCAACCTTCGATCTCGCTCAATCCTGAACGGATTTATGCGATCCTGGGTGCGTTCGCAAGCGGCTGAGCGGGGCTTTCAAATCATACCATACTTGCAAGGTAGAAAACAAAATCTCAGTGCTCCCAAATTCGCGCTATGTGATTTGCATCTGAACTCTGAATAGCCCTTGCTTCGTCGGTTTTGCTTCGATTTACTTCAATCTCAGTGATCCTGAAAGCGGTATACAATGCAATCATATCCATGCAATAAAAATGTGTGGCACACACGATGTGTGAGGGCCAGAATGAAATTACTGACTGCTTAGTGAAATTCATGGGAACATGAGTGTCTGATGGCCAAATCAAAATCCTATATATACCCACCCTTTGCATTGAAATTACCTTTCGAATGAGCCTTTTTTCATCAAAATCCAATCAGTATTGACCGAACGGTGCGCAATCTAATTTTCAGTTCAAATAACACAGCCCGAATTTGAGGAGAAAGAAAATTTGCCATTTAGCATGAGAGTATTGTATGATCTGAAAGCCCTCATTAGCCGCTTTCTAACGCGCCCTGAATCATGGAAATCGACGCAGGGATGCGTGAGATCTGACCTCGGCAAACAGCCGGATCAGTTATTTGTTTTTGTTTCTTTTTTGGGCCGACTGTCATCAATTATGCAAACAGCTGTAATTTAATTTGAAAAACTGACAGACTTATAAATTTTCACAAGGTTCGATTTGGCGCATAGGCCAAGACTACCCTCCACTTGTTTCTGAACTGTTAAAATGATCCTGTGGGGTGGAGTTCAAGGTGTATAGCAACTACTCCAGGTCTGAACTCTTCGATAAAAAGAGTCCTTTCAACTTGAAAATTGCTTGAAAATAGGCTGAAAGTAGGGGTACCAAATAAAAAAATTGCCCACGGCCCATTTGGCGCTTGTCACGAAGAGGTGGTGACTAAGTGAAGCGCACCATATTTGCGGCACGAAGGGGATTAGAAACAAAATGAAGGAAGGAAGGAAGGAAGGAAGGAAGGAAGGAATTGATCCGAGGTGACGAAAGCGGGATTCGACGGGGCGTGGAGGAAAGGACGCGACTGGACTCAATTTGGAAGAGAAGGGAGCACGATTGGTGGACTGTGGGCGGGCGGCCGACCGGGTCCCTATAGGCTATAGGGGTATCCAGCCCGAACCCGAGCACGAGCACGAGTGCGCGGAAGGCCGCATGCGAGGCGGAGCGAGGCGAGGCGCACGGATACAGGATACAGACCACAGGATACAACTCGTCTAGAGGTGTACGAACGGATTTGGATTTGGATTTGATCTCGGACTGGGAGGGCGAGGACGAGTAGGATTAGGAGTATGGGTGAGGAACAAGGAATGAGAATGGGGATGATCCAGGCGACGGGCAGTCAGCTCAGAATGCCCGCAGCTGCCGTTAAAACATGGGACACAGTGTCTTTGAGTTGGAAAGCACATAACCACTCAACCAGACTGGTTGAGTGGTTATGTGCTTTCCAACTCTTTGTTCGATTGCAGGACTTGATGCGCAAGGATTAATATTGTGGATTGAAGGGAGACAGACAGACAGGCCTTTGATTCGGACGAAGAATTTGATTCATGATTCGGTACGAAGCGGAGAGGGGGCATCGCGTGATGGAGCGCAAGTACGCAGAAGACTGAGGAGTGCTAGGATGCGGACTGGAGGCCGGCGATACCATAGATTCCGAGGATGATGGAATTGGAGCATGAAGATTCGGGGTAGCGGGCCCTGGGCGGCGGGGGCACGCCAAGTCGCGGGTCACGGAAGGGGGGGCAAGTCAGAAGATAAGGAGCGAGTCGTCTGAGTCTGCGAAAATCGTTTCGGAGCAAATCGGAAGAGGGCGCGCGTGCCAGAGGACGCACGCCATCGAGGGCCAATCACCTCTTTGCACGGAGGATGATGTAGAACTACCACTAGAAGAAAAGAACAAACCCAAGCGGATTCAGGCGGATTGGATACGAATTTGGATCCTAAGTGCAGCAGGATGAAAGGCAAGGGAGGTTTGCAGAGGACGAAAGACTGCACAAGAGAGAGTCTGAAGAGAAGCCGGAGGGAGGGTATGGCACCGGCGAGCAGGAAGACTCGGACTGGTGCTCTCCCCGACGAGACAATGGGATGAAGGAGAAGGAGAAGAGCATTCCCGCGTCTGAGTCAGCACGCTCAACGCCGACTCGGATCAACGCGCACAGCCACTCGGTCTTTCTCTTCCCCTAAGCTTTTCCTTCCCTACGCCCTGGGAGCCCTGCCGCCTAGATCTCTCGCTATCACTGTGGAGTCTTACAACTCCGGGCTACTCACTCCGAGATTCGACATCCACGGCAAGATCCACGGAGCAAATCTCTTCCTCCTCGTGAGGAGATTAGTGATGTCTTTGGCTTGGCTTGGCTTTCAAACCCTGGCTTTGGCTTGGCTTCATCTGGCTTTGGCTTGAGAAATCTGAAGCCAAAGCCAAAGCCATGGGACGTGGCTTGGCTTGGCCTGGCTTTGGCTTAAGCCATGGCTGTAGATCAAAACATTCCCACGGTTCTGGAGGTTGGAAAAGCTCAGAAAACTGGTCCTACTCACCTGTGAAGCAACTCAAGAATCTGTATATTTATTGACAGGCCGAAGATAGATATAAAATTGTGGAACACACACAATCAGGCTATCCTGATGCCCGGGAGCTATCAATTCAACCCGATGTGGAACTGGTTAGTAAGTGCTTAAACTACCAGTTGAATACGTGTGAGCTTTGCTGCATTCCCACTCTCCTCAAAACCCACATGAACGTTTGTATGAAGGCCAAAACATGCTCCTTATCCCAATTTTACCACAAAGTCAAAGCCATGGCTTTCTGGCCTGGCTTTGGCTTCCCGGACCCCAAGCCAAAGCCAAAGCCAACCCCAAGCCACCTGTTTGGCTTGGCTTGGCTTTGCAAAGCCATGGCTTTGGCTTCTTGGCTTCTTGGCTTTAAGCCAAGCCATGGACATCACTAGAGGAGATCATGCTCACGACTAGACTCGCAACCAGTCGTTTTAGGTAAGCCATCGTTTGATCACGAGACAAGCAAGGGATCAAAGGCCACGTGAGTCGAAGCGGTTGGTCACGAGCCTAGCTCACGACCACAACGCGTGATAGCGCAGTCGTGGTCCATGATACATACGCCTAGCCCTCTGGAAATTGGCTCCATTTGCCACGAAGTGGTCGGCCTGCACGAGGCGTTTCGGTGCATTTGCGGCGATTCCGGTGAGCACGTTTTCGTCAATGTGGACCAGCTGCAGCTATATGGCGTTCACTTTGTACATTTATTTTCGCGCACATTTTTTTTAATTCGCGCGCATTTTTGGGTTGGCGCAATTTCACGCGCAACTTTTGAGTTACCTTATTGGGCTGCGGCTCGGTGCCGGCTGCGTGCCGACAGATGTCAGCGTTGATCTGTTCGGATCTTCTCGGCGGCACGAGGCACGTGAGTCCATTTTGTCGCGTAATCTGGCGCGTACACAGGCCCAAACTCAACCCAAACTGAGACAACTAGAACCACGTCTGCGACATCCGCAGGACTCTCGGGCTCAATTCAACCCAGGAAACATATCCTCTGTTGAATCGAAGCCTCATGCATTCAAGCCTATGAAACCAATTATGAATTCTCAGCCTCTCAGGTTGAGTCGGAGTCCGAGACAAATCACAAAAGATCCCCCTGAGATATTACTTGTTGCTGGGGTGGGTGAGTGGGAGAGAAAATGAAATTGTCTTCTTACTCACGGTGAAAGAAACGACAGCCATGATTCAGTGGGAGAACATTCTAATAATAATGGCCCGCATGTCTCCCTAGCCAAAACAAGATGCAGCACCAGAAAAAAAGTCCCCAAAGAAATGGAGCGGTAGGAAGACTAAACATTATTTAACATACATGAACCCCCCATATCAAGGACTAACTACTAGTAGAAGCTCGAGGCTCTCTGGGGTTGCTAACTTAGCCGAACTCGCGTGGCTCGGATCACCGGTACGTTTACATTACCGAGAGTTCGAGAGGCGTAGACTGGGTGTAGACCACTGGAGAACATGTAGAATGGATGCAGAGGCAAGCATATAAAGGCCTGTGCAGCCTGTCAGCCTTGTTACCAGGTACATTGGCCAGAAGATGAGACATATGTTTTCTTGCGCGAAATTATATCCAAAATGTTGCGCGCGAAACTTGAAACCTGCGCGCGAAAATGAAAAAGTGCGCGCGAATCTGCCCAAAAGTGCGCGCGAATCATGTTGTGCGCGCGATTATTAAATGTACAAAGTGAACGCCATACAGCTACTCATTCTCACTCATAGCCCCTGGATCACGACATACCATCAAGTGTCGGGTGTGCAAGCTGTGGAGCCACAGCGACTGTGTTGGCAATCCGAAGCAGGAGTTTACTTGTCGACTTTGTGTCGACGTCCACCCGGGTTCGTGGAAAGAGTCAACGACTCAACGTTCCCCAGATCCACCTACTAACTCGATTCTTTGCACCATAGTACCGTCAAACATGACCAATGATGCTCTAAGCTATCTGAATGTGGTTAAGGACCAACTCTCAAACCAGCCCGAGCAATATAACCACTTCCTCGACATTATGACAGACTTCAAACACGGGGTGTAAGCGTTCCGCTGTTTCCCACTTGGCGTCCTATTGATGGATTGAAGAATCGACACCCCTCGGGTGATTCAGCGCGTAGTTCTTCTCTTTGACGGACATCCGCTTCTCATTCGGGGATTCAATAAGTTCCTCCCGGATAATCTACAAATCAATTGCACCACGGACGGTCCAGACTCCAATTGCTCCACCGTTGATCCATGAATCGTAGAGCAGATTTTGGAAATAAAATGTAGAAAATGGTCCCGAACTGTGGAGTACGCAAATGAAAAGGTGTTGATACAGTGCTGAAAGGTCGTAAAAAGACTGCGAGGTCGTGGGGATGTGAAACGAGGTTGTTGGTGGCCAGAAAGCCCACTGGCGGTATTCCGAACTGGAGAGGTCCAGGAGGTCCGATGCGGGGCTCGGCACGCAGCGAGACGGGACTCACGGCCCGCAGCCGCTATGCACCGCAAAGAAAATAAAAGAAAGAGGTAAAGGTAAGTCTGTTATCTTTTATCGTTATACACACCAGTCTTGGCAATGGCACAACATCTTATCGCGACTGTCACTGTTAGCGAAACGTTTGCCGCACCAAGAGCGACACTCACATACATAACTTTTTTTTTTGCACGTCACAGTATATACTGGAATTAATCCACTCCGGAGTCTGGAGTCCCGAAGAAAGAAGAAAAGAGGAGAGAGGAGAGGAAGTGCGGACCGGCGAGCCTAGGCTGGTCTTGTCTTGGGCCGACGTTGGCGGTACATATGTCGAGTCAGGTTGGGAGTCGGGAGCCGAAAAGTCGCGAGTTGGAAGTCGCAAGTCGCAATTCAAATTCAGGGGCGAGAAGCGAGACGCGAACACTAGATGACTGGAAGCGACGAGTACTTGGGTGCTGGTTGGGGGACCAAGGGGATTAGTGAGAAAGAGAAAGAGAAAGAAAGAATAATTGATGTGAGGTGATGAAAGAGGGATTCGACGGGACTTGGAGGAAAGAACGGAGCTGGAATTAATTCGGGAAGCGAGCCGAGTGGATCATTTCATCCAGCCCGAGCCCTGATTGCAGGGAAGGCCGCAGGGAAGGCGAGGTGAGGTGAGACGCACGAATGCAGCCAACGGGCTACCACTCGTCTGGAGGCCGATGGACAGATTTGGATTTGGATTTGATCTCGGACGCCTGGCGAGCACGGGTATGTGTGGCATAAGGTTAGGAGTGTGAGGAGAAAGGAAAGTGGGACAGAATGGGGAGATCGAACCCACACCGGAAAAGTGTGACGTCACATGTCACACTTTCCGGTACCCTGGGGGAATGGCTTCCCCCAGACCCCCTCCCCTTCGCTGCGCTGCCCTTTCCGCTGGCGTGGGGCCCTTTCGCTGCGCTGCCTTTTCTTTTTTCTCTGTACTTGTACGCAAAAATGTTGTTTTTTCAATGTTTTTGGGGGTCTTTTCTAAGCTATGGTGCGATGCGGGCGCCGGCCCGGAGGGCTGGGGTTTTCCACCCCAGACCCCGACCGCTGCGTGGGGCTGCCGCTCGCTGCGGTGTGGTGTGGTCGAGAGCACCTAGCTTGGTTTGGGACTATTAGGTTCACATGTCGTAGGATTAGTCATCACATTGGGTTTTCTTCCTCCGCTTCCACCCTCCCGCTGCAAGCCCTACTGGCTCATTTCCCCTGAGAGGCCCCAGGCCCTCTCCATCTGGTGATTGGAGTGTGATTCACTCTTTTCCACGCGTCCTTTGGCCCAGATAGGCTTCCTAGGCTTCCTTGGCTCAGCATCTCTCATCCCTCTCGAGTTGTCTCGCACCTACTGCTAGCAGATTTCCCGGCTCTTTTTTTTTCGACCATACACCCCTTCTATCCAACTCTTGGTTATACCTGCCTTGGCTCCCTCACGCGGCACTTTCACACACACATACCGAGTTTTTTTTTTGTGGGAGCTACTCAGTACCACGTGACACATCCCGGACCGGACGATCCGTAATGTTCCGTGCCACCGGAAAATGATCCGGCGGGAAGGAGATGGCGCGACTAAGGCGCGATGCCACAGAAGAAAGGGCACGGGTACGGGCAGCGGCTACAAGCCCTGTTGATCATTTCCCCTCGTCCTCCACCCCACCTCCTTGCTGGGCTGACGACCCACCTGACCTCCCCGTCGCCGAGGTGTTCACCATTCACAGCATCCCCGCCGCCCACTTGCCACTTCGACCGCGCGACTTCTCTGCTCTCCGGAGCGAGTCGGTCCATCCTTGGCGTACAATTCGGCGTCGCAACCATCGGCTCCTCCCGCAGCGTCGCCCATTCGCCCATTCCCTTCCTAAACACACACTTGTGCTGGAGGAACCGCCACCACCTCCACCAGCGACCCTGATTCCGATCCATGGAGTACTCGCTGAGGATCCACACGATTGTGTCCCCGTTCTGGTACTTCCACGGCCGATTCGACTCCTGTGGGACCCGTACCACTTCATTCCGAGCTAGTACCCGCTCCCAGCCCGCTCCCTTCCCAGCGAGACTGTGTATGGCCCCGTACAGTCTGGCCTCGCCCTCGTCTGTGCACTGCGAGTACCCCTGGATTTTCCTCGCACACGCCAACATCTCGGAGATCGCATGGGGTGCGCATCCTCCTGATGTCCTGGATGAGCGAGAAGATGTTTTGCACGAACTTCCCCCCCGACCAGCTCGTCTTCCTGGCCGTTCTTGTTGAGATCTGCAATCTCGAGCCGGTTTTTACCTCCTTTCTCGAACCGGCCATCGCGGACTTCGTGAATGGGTGGTTGGAGCATTGCTGGTTGTTTGGCTAGCATGGCGCGGGGTCGCGCCCGTACATCACTCCGCTCGTACGTTTTTTGGAGGGGGGTGACTGTGGTGTGGTCGAGAGCATCTAGCTTGGTTTGGTACTATTACATCTTGTCACCAACGCGCTGAACATAAAGAAGAATCCCTGTGCAAAGATTGTCGTTGAGCCCAAGCCGGAGGCTGTGCGTTGTGTTCGTCTCTATAATGTCGCAATACTGCTACTCCTACACCTCGGAGTCCTCCGAATTGCTTAAGGAAAGCCAAGCTGGGGTGCGAGGAGGAAACGAGCTGTATAAGCATTGTAGGTTTCATTATGCACCCGATGTAGTCTATCTAGTAGTCCCCACACTCCCAAATATTTCCATGATTTTTCACTTCACCTCGAATTTGTGCTCGTTGTCGCGGACGTCGTCGAGAGTGATTGATCGCTGACTTCCAAGTGCGGATACTCGTGCTCATCGTGGAGCACGATGGCGACGGCTGCTGGCAATGGCGTCATGGCCCGGGTGTAGTGCTGCATCAAGTTTTTCAACTCGGTTAAAATGGTCGGATTTTAGCCTCAAATAAAGGAGAAAATATATATACAAATGGTGAGACCATATACTGTTGGGAACTGGAAGGAAGACTGTGAAAATAAGATCAAGGAAGAGAAATAAAAAAAGTGTTTCCAGTCAGGTTCGAACTGGTGACGCTAGCCACCAAACAGATTACGTGAGCACTAAATCCATTAGATTAAGTTGTAGTCTTTTTAAAAAAAATCTAATGCCTGTGGCTGAGCAATCTAATGAAAATTAAGGTACAGCCACTATTTCCATTACAACAGGATAAATGTTACAGGGGTTCGACTCGCTCTCCAAAATCTAGCTGAACGTTTTTAGAAAAGAACGATCACTTACTACGTAAGTTCTCGCAATTTTTCGTGCCAGCCGATGATTGGTGTGGGACTTTTTGAGCACATAAGATTGTTATTATTCCCTGTAAGAGTACTACAAAAAAAACACGCCTGAATACCCTCAAAACTGACCTCATAATCCGAGATTTCTCGCATGCGGGTCTTTTTCGGATCCGGGTTTCAACTCTGTACTTGTTTGGGACTCCTTTATCTTATAACTTCTGAAATGTCAAGCTAGTCTAATGTGATACTACTTCTCGTTTTGAGGGTATGGCGTCACCTCGACCGTCACCTGCCGGAAACCGGCAGGTAAACCGGAAGGTGACAATTCACACGATAGGTGACAGACCTGTCGTGCCGTTGCTATTGATTCAGACCAAGTGGATGGCCTGACAGCACCGCCTCCCTTTAGAATGAAGAGCTTCAAAGACCTAGGCTCAATGACGAGGGTGGCAACAGGAAATCTGAAGAGACAGTTTTGCGTAGGATTGCGCTGGCTATCACCTCTCAATCAAGCTCGAGAAACCAGGCCCCCACACCAAGTCACGTTTTTGACGGTGGCTGGGCATCCACAGATTCTGTCCCAGGAATTGCCATTGTAATTGATTCGGACCGGATGGAGTATGGTGCCCACTGCACTGCCTCCCTTTAGAATGAAGAGCTTCAAAGCCACAGGCTCAATGACGAGGGCGGCAACTGGAAATCCGAAGAGGCAGTTATGCTTAGAATTGTGCTGGCTATCACCCCTCAATCAAGCGTGAAAAATTAGGTCTCCATACCAAGTCACGTTTTCGACGGCGGCTGGGCACGTCCTCCGGTTCTGTGCCGAGAAATGCCGTTGCTATTGGTTCGGGCCGGGTGGAATGGCAAAACGGTAATTTTTTGGTTCGCGCCTTCGGTACTGCCATTGGCTGTAAACGAGGTACAAATTTATCCATTAGACCTAAGGAATCCGCCCCTGCGTTCCGGAGTTATAGTCCGCAATGCCAATTCGGCACTTTTTTAGAGCACCACTGTAGTGCGCGGCCGGAAATTTTCAAATTTTCAGCCATTTTGCTCAGATCGGCTGCCCTGAGCTCAAATCTTGGCCGTTTCCAATCTTTTATGTGCACCCCCCGACAATTTATTCGTTCAGATTTCGGTGTTTTTGGCTGTTAGAGTGCAGAACACGTCCTATACCTCCAGTAGTGCTCGGAAAAACCTAAATTTTTGTTATGATGTACTTCTAGGTATTTTAGAAGGCCTCAAACACCGGGATAGTGAATGTGAATCATATTTCAATTCTACGGTCCATATTATTCAGCAAGGAAAATTGATCCCGAAATAATGCACAATACATTTGAAGTAGAAGTGAAGTTCACTATCCCGGTATTTGAGGCCCTCCGGAATACACACAAGCGCATCATGTCAAAAATCTAGGTCATTTGGACCTATATTGTTGGCGTGGGACACGTTCTGCACTCCAACGCTCAAAAACCCCGAAATCTGAACGAACGAACCGTCTGGGGGTGCAGGTAAAAAATGTGAATACTCGTTATTACAAAAAGTAACCGGCCATTTGGTCACACGGGCACATAACCCGGTTTTGCCCATTACTTTGAACTGATTCTTAATCTACAGTTAATTTGGCATTGGATATGACAATTGAACTTGAGGTATGAGGTCTCACACTTAGCATACAGTTAAATTTTGAAAATAACAGTATTCCCCTATTGGCAATTTCCTTGACAAAATTCCCCAAGGTCTTATGGCCTCATAAATAGTGGTAGATATGTTGGAATATACACACAAGATTTCGCGGATCGCAGGCCATCCTACCAGCCTACATGACTAAATTAACAGAGAAAAAAATCACGCCTTTGATCAAAAAATCTGAATAAAGCCGGCTTTTTCCCACAAGGAAAGCAGAATGGATAGTCTTTTCTGTCAGGTCAGCTCAATGAATACCCCAGGGAAACTTTGGAGGATGAGTTCGTGCAAAGCCACCTAATTCCTCAAGTGGTATGCCCATGGGCGGTTACTTTTTATAATAATGAGTATGTCAGGCCTTCCGTATGTACAGCACGAATCAAATGAGCCTACTCCCAAGGAAAACTCTTACAGCCCTTTGCGGAACATAGGGCGCGGCCAATTTTTTTCCCATTTTGGGACATTTTTGATCTTTTCGACCTTTTCCCTCACTGCGTGCTCAATTCTGAGTGGATCATTCTGAAAACCATATGAGCGAAACCGCAACGAAATTCTGGAGGTCCTCTCGTGCTTCAACTTTTTTTATTCGGCTTATATAAAATGTACTCTAATATAATCATGTTTATATGGAAATCTCCTCCAACAGGGGGAGTTGGCAATATATTATTTTGGGGTCTCATTAGGGCATATCTACAAGTATTTCGGAGGTCACCTCGTTGCCGGATTTTATCTGTGGGTCCTATACCACGTAAACGATGTAATTGAATCCAACAAAAATACCCACTTCTCAGACACAATGCTCTGGCATATTCTGGTCCCAGGTATGCGTGATACTCGTTGGGTGCTCGTCCTGTGGTGTTTTAAAAAGACTCCACGACTCACATTCGTTATACAAGTCCCCGTCCCCGTAGGCGACGCGATTCAATATGCACATATATTGTCACGTGATGGAAACACGGGCATATTGAATCGCGTCGCCTACGGGGACGGGGACTTGTATAACGAATATGAGTCGTGGAGTCTCTTTTAAACACCACAGGACGAGCACCCAACGAGTATCATGTTCACCTGGGACCAGAATATGCCAGAGCATTGTGTCTGAGAAGTGGGTGTTTTTGTTGGATTCAATTACATCGTTCACGTGGTATGGGACCCATAGACAAAATACGGCGACGAAGTGACCTCCGAAATACTTGTAGATATGCCCTAATGAGACCCCAAAATAATATATTGCCAACTCCCCCTGTGGGAGGAGATTTCCATATAAACATGATTATATTAGAGTACATTTTATATAAGCCGAATAAAAAAAGTTGAAGCACGAGAGGACCTCCAGAATTTCGTTGCGGTTTCGCTCATATAGTTTTCAGAATGATCCATTCAGAATTGAGCACGCAGTGAGGGAAAAGGTCGAAAAGATCAAAAATGTCCCAAAATGGGAAAAAATTTGGCCGCGCCCTATGTTCCGCAAAGGGCTGTAAGAATTGAGTCCAGTACAACCATTCCGCCGGAAACCGAGTAAAATTTGGAAAAAACGGGCTGTGCCTAAGTTCCGCAAACGGCTGTAAGTATCCGCTAAGACTCACAGTCAAAGTTGGTAGGATCAACCACGAGTGATGCACAATCAGGCGAACAGCCTGCAGCCTTCAAGCTCTGTATATCTCCCACCCAATCGCCGCATATACTGCCACACGATCAGTCTTTCAAATGATATTATAGCCGTTTGCGGTACAACAGGCGCGGACGGTTTCTCCCCCCTTTTTTGGGTACTTTTTGATCGTTTTGTCCAGGACAGCCGCCCTGCCCTCCGTTCGTGTCCGTTCGCCCTGGAAATTAGACCATTTGATCGGCATTGGAAATCCACAGGGGATGGCATCCTTGGATTTCTTGTTCAAGCGATAGGATTCTTTCTTGGCTCAGAAATCTAATTCTGACCGCATTCTTGCGAAGGACATCTGTAGGAATGTTTCTGGTGCCCCGAATGCCCTAGTTGTTCTATATGTTGGGCCGCGGCACATTATCTAGGGGATGGCGTACTCAAATAGAGATAAAGAGTTCTACTAAAAATTCAATTCACACATACACTGTCCACCTTGGTCGTCCGGGAACGCCTTGCTTTTACATCCAAAGGTAAGTTTTGAAACTTATCTCATTCCATTTTGCCTTTAGGAGCGAGTAACAGCGGTGAGATTGTTCCGCCAGGCCATCACCTGCGATTTACTCCTCAAAAGCCACGGAGAAAACAGGGATAGACCCCGCAGATAATGGTTCACTGAATGCGTTTCATTCATCCATAGTTTCTCGCGACGCCGACGGTTTTTAGCAGTATACCCACCTACGGCGGCGTCTCCGACCAATTCCGAACACGAGATGGTTGCCAGTAAGTGCTTGAATAGAGCCAAAACTTCCGTTTTTGACGCAATTCAAAGCACGATGGAAAACCCCTACAGTGTCGTCTCGGGAAAAGCGATCCGGGACTTCCGGGGACTCAGCGCAATTCAGATTCCAAACACCTGATAATACCACCAAGTCCCTATAGTTATACGGTTCGAATGGTCTTGGAACGCAACACGATAGGTGTAGATTCCACTGCAAAAGAAAGCGAAGATTCGAGGGTGCTCCTGATGCAAATGGTGAATTCATTGACTTCAAAACTGCAAATAAGGAGTCCTATGGCCTCACTATACCTGCTGGAAAATCCAGACCACTATACAAATCTGGCCTTCAAAGTGTTCTGGTGGAGATCATACGTGGAAATAATAAAAAAGGACTGGACAGACTCCAATGAGGTGCCTGGTGCGCCGCAAGAAGTTGCGGCAGGTAGTGGTTCTACAGATCGAGAAGATGGGGATGAAACAGATAATGTTGTCATGATGAAAAGTGGAGAAGAAATAGTTGGGGCAACAAATGTTGACGACTATGTGTTCCGGTGTCCGGTATTTGAAGATACTACTCGTCATCACAAAAAGTAAGCGGAAATTTGGTCAGACGGGCACATAACCCAGGTTTTGCCCATTCCTCTGGGCGGATTCTTAATCTACAGTTAATTTGGCATTGGATATGACAATTAAACTTGAGGTATGAGGTCTCACACTTAGCATAGAATTACATTTCAAAAATAACAGTATCCCCCTACTGGCAATTGTCTTGACGAGATTCCTCAAGGTCTTATGGCCTTACAAATAGTGTTTGATATGTTTGAATACACACACGAGATTTCGCGGATCGCAGGCCATCCTACCAGCCTACATGAATAAATTAACAGCGAAAAAAATCAGATCAAAAAAATCGATTGAAGCCGACTTTTTCCCACAAGGAAAGCAGATTCGATGATATTTTCTGTCAGGTCAGATCAATAGAGACCCCAGGGGAATTGTGGAGTAAGAGTTTGCCCAGAGCCACCTGATTTCTCGAGTGGTACGCTCATTGCGGTTACTTTTTGTGATGACTAGTCTGTACGAATATTTTCAAATGACATCTCGCCAGAAACAGACAAAGAAACAGCAATAGGAGTTCTTGACTAGTCTTGAAGAAAGAAACCCACCGGAATTTGAACATGAGGACATACTGAAATCTACTCCGGACGATGAGGACTGGATTGTTGAAGACGAAGGAGGAGAGGAAGAACCGTTGAGTGAATCAGTCGGAGATAGGTCTGATTTAGTGTCTGCTCACCCTTTCCAACCGAAGCACCCACTCTACAGGACCCACTACACAAGGTGCGATAGAAGGGATCTGGAGGGTATAGCCCCAATTTTGCAGTAGGTGCTTTTTCCCGAAGGTCAGAATGCCCGCACAGTAGCTGTAGTGGTCGGATTCGCCTAGACTTTTGGTATCATACAGTTCACTGTATCCTGGAGGACGGAAAATACCAATACCGGGACAGTGAATAGGCTGCCTACATCAAATTTATAGCTGGTAGGGAGATTCCTTTATAGCCATTTGCGGAACTTAGGGCGCCGCCTGTGTTTTTCTGTTTTTGCCAGTTTTCACGAGAAAAAAAATGCTGTGGATTCAATTTTCAACCTTTTCCCTCGGGAGTAGGATCAAACGCTTCGGAAAAAATAAGACGCAGGGCTTGGCAGCTTAAGTTTTTTTCTGAGCACCTCAAGGTGATTCACTGGGTCAAATTCTACTGTTTTTGGCTGTCAGAGAGCAGAATGCCCCGCCCCGCACAGTGGTTGTACTGCCCGGATTCACCTAGATTTTTTATACAATGCTCTTCATTGTATTCTGGAGGGCGGATGCCGCCTTCCATATCCGGAGATACCTCCGAAATGACGTGAACCAAGGGAGCGAAAAGTAATCATGTATAGCATAAAAACACTGAATACAAGCTCAATATGAAGTTACAGGTCATTCTGAGGCATCTTGGTACAAGTGTAGCTCAGACGGTGGGGGGATAGCCGGAGATATGTCCGAATTTGGGGGGGGGGAGGGGTCCGTTCACGTGCTTTGATCTGTGTACGCGATAAGATCGTTGACCTCTTGGATGTTAGACCGGTAACCGATCTCTCGTATGAAGTGGGAAAACGTTCATAGAGAGACCGGTCGATCTGGGTTTGAATTTACATAAGACCCGAGCGATCACGTTTCTGGCACGTGTTTTCAGGAGTGGAGGAGTCGCTGTGTGCGGTATTGGGGCAGGAAAAAATTCGAAGACACTCCAAAAAGCCCTAAATATTGTGTAATACCTCCTCTAACCCTTTCGACTGCATTCATTCAGGTCCCATGTGAACCAGCATTATTTTGACCCATTTAGAGAAAACACGTCCAATATGCTCTGTTGACTGCGATTTTCATGCTTTCAAAGCTACAGGTATTGATTCCCATATCAAGAATGTCTTCTAGATTTTTTCTGGCAATTATCAAGGGGATTTACCTCTAGCATCCGCCGGGCAGGAGGGAAAACACGTGCCAGAAACGTGATCGCTCGGGTCTTATGTAAATTCAAACCCAGATCGACCGGTCTCTCTATGAACGTTTTCCCACTTCATACGAGAGATCGGTTACCGGTCTACTTGGATGTCGGAATGAATTCCTGGTCTTTGCGCGAATTAATCTCCTTCAACCTACAAGGAGTCCATTCACCCAGAGGCATTCCTGTGTCATCTGGCATACCTCCCGATGGTATTCGGCCTGTTTTGGCCCACAAAAAAGGCATTTCATGTGAATTATCCGGAATTATCACGGAATGGTCGATTGTTGATAATTGGGAATAATTGGTTCCCAAATGGGAGATCCGGTTTTTCCTGATGTCTTTCTAGACATTCTGTGTCCTTTGACTCAATTACTGGCTGCAATCCTCCATTTGCGCACAATGCGCAAACGCAGTGTCCAAAGATCATCCGACGCGCGCTGAGCGCTGATTATCCGGTGTCTGCTTCAATTCGTTTGCACGTCGCAGGCGAGCACGACTGTGTAAAAGGTGTGTGCCATTTGCTTTCGTTGATTTTGAGTCTCAATTCCGCCTTATTCTGCCTTAGATCGCATTCGGTGCCGCAATTCTCGCTCCAATCCCGGACGCGCGAATCAACAAAACACCAGCGACTTTCGCGACTTTCGCGGCCATACCGGCCACACTGCAGCCAGGCTGCTAACCGAAAGCCCCGCGCGCTCAAATATTACCCAATCCTCCATGGTGCACCGGCACCCATTGAGCGATTCCTAGCCGATGGGCGCAGCTTCGGTCCCACAGGTCCCCCGCGCTCATCGCGGCGGTCCCGCATTCCGCCGCAAGCAACGCGGCCCACCGTCGCCTGTGCACGCTCCCCCCGCGGATGTCACCGAAATCCGCGCGGGCTCTACCCATCCCCGCGCCCAACCGCAGGCCACATCCGCATCCATCTCGACCCTCCCGTGGTCCTCTCCCGCAGGCGTCGCATCGAGGGCAGCACGTATTGCACGCGATATGATCACAAGAACCCTCGGCAGAGTCCGGCAGAGTGAAATCCCATTACCCGCGCGAGCGTCCCGCCGCCGGTGCGCGCCACGGCGATGTGTCCTCCCTTCGTGCCGCGGGCGGATGCCAACGGCCAGCGGCTGGTGCACCTCCCGCGCCCGATTCCCTTTCATCGACTCCCGATCTGCGCCGCTGCGGCGCGGGGGATCTGCACGGACCGGACAGAGCGAGGAAGAGGGAAGATGGAAGAGGTCCGCGCCCTGAGAGCGAATGGAGCGGCAACACGGGGGATTAGGTCGAGTGGGCGGGCGCGCGAGAAGAACGTGCGCCCGCCTCGCACCCGCTCCCCGCGTGTGGATGCGAGATGGATCTCATGGCGAAGCGGGTACCTCGTTGGTGGTCGTGTGTCTAATCCCATTAAAATCCTCGCCCTTGAGCTCCGTCCCCCCACCGAGCCCCGGCGCCCACTGGTCGACCCCACGGCGCCGACATCCAAAGAAGCCCCTCCCGCTTCCTCGTCCGCCTTCCTTCGCCCCAATTCCAGTTCCACCTTGACATCGACATCGAGCTCCATCCAAGGTCGCAGATGTTTCTCCTGCCGACGAGACGACGCCCGCCACACCACTACCCCCACCGTGGCCGGTGTCACGAACAGCTCGCCCTCGCACCCTCGCGCTGCGGGTCCGCCGTGCCGGGCTCCCTCGTGCGCTCGTCCTCCGCTCCCTCGCAGGACAGCGCGAGTGCGAGGCCGCGCAAGCTGTTTTTCACTGATGTGTTATTCGCCGGCGCGATGATAGGGCCGAACGGCCTCAAGCCCAACTTGGACAAAGTTGGGGCCGTCGCAAATTGGCCCGTACCCGAAAACGTCGCAGACCCCAGGTGCGTTCAATTCGTATCGAAAATCTGCAGGGGATGGTCTCTTTGAATTTTTTTCCCAGGCAGTCCTCGGCCACTGGCTCTCAGTTGTACCGATTTGATGTATATCACCCACAACCTCGAATATAATAGATCCAAGATGCCCATCTTTTGAGACAGATGATATGTATGGATTGTACAGGGGATGACATCCTCAGAATCCGAATTTTGAAGAGAGGGGGGCAGCATTACATGTCCAAATCGGGACATTTAAGAATCCTGTATTAGTGGTCATGATCTCTGCAGGATTCAAATTCTGAGTATGTCATCCCCTGTATAATCCATGCATATCATCTGTCTCAAAAAATGGACATCTTGGATCTATTATATTCATAGTTCTGGGTGATATGCATGAAATAGCCACAAGTGAGAGCCAGAGGCCAAGGGGGGACAGCGATATCGATACCCAATGATGTAAAATGTGTGGTCCAAATCCACGCAAGGGGGGGACGATCGATGGCCGCATGTCGATAAAGTTGCGCCTGACAACCGGGGAAAGGGATTGGGACAAGAGCCGCGTTCAATCGCCTTTTCGAGGCCATCCTGCTGTGGTAGAAACAGCTCCAAGCAATCAAATTTCGATTGCTTGCAGCTGTTTGTTTAACAATTGTGTGCTTTATAATCAAATTTCCATCAAATCCAAAGCCACAATCCCCGTTCAATAGCCTTTTCGAGGCCATCATGCTGAGGTGGTAGCCAGCGAAATTCCACACAGAATGGTCTTCTCAGATTCCTTTGTTGTTGCCCCGGCCGTGTAAATTGTCAAACAAACAGCTCCAAGCAATCAAATTTCGATTGCTTGCAGCTGTTTGTTTAACAATTGTGTGCTTTATAATCTGATTTGCATCAAATCCAATGCCACAGCATGAATGAGGCTTTCCTTGCAGCAAAATTTGAGGAGTACGGAGTCCCAGTCAAAAATGCGAAAATCTACCGAAACCGTGGAATTGGTTTTGTCATTGCCGAATCTGCCAACCTCGATGAAATGCTCCGCCTCGACCACAAAATGCAAATTCTCGGCCGCTGGATCATACACGGCGGGATGATTAATGAAGCCCGTGTGCTTGAGAATGGACACAATAAATCCAGGTATTGTTGGTTCTTGATGATGAAGTGTTTGAAGAAGTGCATTAAGCTGGGTTTGAGAAGCAGTCGCGAGCGCCATTAGAGGAAATGCTCGCAGGAGGCCAAATCGGTTCAGAATCCGACGGAACTCTGCTGGTCAGATATATGACACGTCCCCACCACCTGGAATTGGACAACATGACTTATATCGGGACTGGAGATTTTGACGCGGCTGCCGCGCATTGACGCGCATTGGCGCGGCATTGACGCGGCATTGACGCGGCGTGACGCGCGATTGACGCGGCATGTTTAGGACAGCTGGGAAAGGCTACTAGCATACAGAATCGCTTGAGTAATGACCAGAACAGCGATAGTAGAGTATGTACATACTTGAACCATGTTTTAGCCCCTTGTCTGGGCATCAATATTAACTTTTTTACCTTGTCAAATCAACTTTTCACCCAGTATTCACCAGTAAATCACTTTGGGCGGGCACAGGGACATTCAAGGGCACCGCAGAGCTTACAGAATCGCTGTTTAGCAATAGGGTTGCCGCGCCGACGCCGCGTCAGACGCTGCGGCAATGCGCGCCGATACCGCGTCAATGCGCGTCAGTGCCGCGTCAATCCCGCGTCAGTGCCGCGTCAATGCCGCGGCACCGCGCGTCAACCGCGCGTCAGTCCGCATCAGCGCCGCGGCACCCCTCCCAGCACTATTGAATGGTTATACATCCATAGTTTTTCATATGCATCCTATACAATCTTGGGGCAGAACTTCAACTTGGAAATCAAACATTTCTCGGGTACTACTACTTTCCACCATAATCATGTCATCCTTGGCCTCTTCTGGCCATCTGAGCGGAATGTCTGAAGCTTATAATATGATATATATCCAGGGCTCAATTCAATATACATAATGGCAGGGAACCTAGGCTTGGGATGGCAGTTGAACTGGACGGCCACGTTGACGCGGCACACTCATTCTTCCGAATCTTCGTGGACTTTGTATATTACCGACTCTACACATCTGTTAAGTGTCCATATGCCTATGTCCACGGATATGTAGTGCTACGAACAAAAAGTGTCAGCAGATTGGGTCTGAGTCCGGTGGTTGGAAAACTTGAAAGATTGATCAAGAATACTCTAAGTTGTGTATGTGTCGTAGAAGTCGGAACACTTCTAATGGCTCGGATTCTGGAAGCTGTCGTCCTTCCATCTCAGTATTGATAAATTGCAGACGCTGAGATCCAGAGCTCACTGACTTCATTTTGTACTACAATGGGCTTCAGAGAAATATCTGGACCTGCTGGCCAAGCTAACGAGGCTTGCACTGTTTGTCTTTTTCTCGTGTGTCAATTCTTAGAGGTGAAACCTATTCCACTTGAAGATTTTGAAGCCTGTCAACTTCTTATTTGGAATGGGAACTTCAATTAATTGTATATACGAGAAACCATGACACAATTGAGAGCCGGTGTGTCTCTGTCCCGGGATGAGATGGAAGCTGAGAATTCCCAGCCCTCCGTGGCTCACAATGTTTTTTGCGAGACTCCGTGCTGTAGCTCCCATGGGCATGCAGACCTTGGCATTTAAACCAAGTCCCTCATTCCTGGAAAGTTCGGTTTAACTAGTGCCCACTGATAAATATATCTGGGGGGAAATATACCAGCATTTATCAAGGATTACCTTTCAAGGTCGAGACCTCACGCTGAATATAGACGGAAGCTAACAAAGGGGAGAGATGAATGCCCTGATGACTTTGCGTGAAGAGGTGAACGAATCTAGCCTGCCATATTCTCGACAGGGATTCTCTCGCTAGCTTCGGGTATCTCGGATTTGTTCAAATCGGGAACATGGAAATGTTTTGATTGAGGAATGTTGGTTGGGCTCATTGGTGAGAAGAAATTTCTCATCTTTTGAACCAAAGATATGGCAGAATAAGAAACATTGCCATGAATTGGTACAGGCCGACTCAATGAAACAATATAGGTCAATAAAGTTGGCCATCAGCTTTCTCTGCTGGCATTCAAGATTACTGGGTGACAACCAAATTTGTAAGAGCAAAAGATCGTAGTGCACATCTGAGCAACTCCAGTGAATCCGAATGACACCGGAAGCCAAATCATTTGGAGTTGCATACCCAAATTATAGCACACGGTTCAAGTCTTCAACGATGAGGTATTTGCGTTGGGTCATCAATTTCTTAGCCGACGTTGACTTGTGTGGCATCTGAGGAGCGCAACAGCACCCTCAAGCTTTCTAACCCATAAAATTCCATTATGAGGGAGATTTGTTTTGTTGATGCCGCGTCAACCGCAGCGTCAATGCACCTCGATGAATAACTAAATTAGTACAAGTATGGGGTACACATCCAATCAATTTGCGGATCTGCCTGGCATATGCATGTCTGCAAGGGGGTTAACCATGCAGAGGTCACCGTGTGTGTATTGTGGACAATAATTGATCAGCAACTGTCAGTATCCAGCATAAAATTCAATTCTAAATTCAATATCTGTCCACACATCAAATTCATGTTGACAGTTCATTGTCGTGGAACAGGGAAATTGCTTGCACACTTGGGTAAGGTTCATCGGGCCTTGGGGTTCGACACACCCGGTTATCGAACATGAACTCGCGAGGCTGTTGCTCGGATTCCAATCAAAGAATGTGTGACAATAATGACTGTATGGCCGTATTTTTAAACAAGGAGAAATGTGGCTGTACCGTGTTGAAGAAGAACCGGAGCCCGATTTTTTATACGGGGATAGTGTGAAGACGCTCGAAAACCAGGAGAAGTTTTGTACAGTTCTCAACCGGGATCTGAAACTTGAATTCACATCACCCAACGGACCGGAATTGCAGAGCGAACACAATTCAACGGAATTCGAGAGGATTCGGAATTTCCATGAGTAATCTCAACATTTCTGTGTCACCTCTGTGGAAAAAGGAACAAAATACACCCGAAAGTTAACCAATCAATTATACCAGGAAACTTGACCTGAGGGCCAACAATCCCGTGCAATGTGCCAATTACAGGTGCCTCTTGAATCAATTATAGCCGCTCTGTAGTAGATGTACCCTGATTGTAGTGGACAATGATATTCCCCGATGGTTAACTGTCCACTTTTTGGGGAAGGGATTTTTTGCATCAGGTGATGTATTGAGGCCACAAATGAATTCCCGAAGAGGAACTAAGGCGTCTGGGGGCTTAGTTTGAATGCTAGAAGCGGCGCGCCGATCGCCGCGTCAATGCGCGTCAGTGCCGCGTCAACGCCGCGTTAGTGCCGCGTCAACGCCGCGCCGATGCGCGTCAATGCGCGCCTGTCGCGTCATTTTTACCAGACCCACTTATATCGAGTTTGGTTCCAAATGCCGATTGGAAAAGCACGATCCTGCAAAAGAGACGCACCCATTACAGATCCTGGAAGACGAATATCCAACTAGGCATAGAATGCAGATTCGTTTGTACCACGAAGGATATATTACCGTGAGCCGCATTCAGATTGTTTACCCATGGCATGGCGATATTTTCTATTTGAGGGCGTTCCACTTACATCGAAGCGCCCGAACTGGGAATGTATGTCCTCCAAAAGTTCTCGCTGTGGCCGCTGCGCGGCATCGAGAATAGCCGTGTTCTTGAGCCAGAACTGTGAATTGACACTGAGTCGTGCTGGAGCTAAAAGGGGACCCAAGGAATAATAAATGGAGGAGCATTCCTGGGAGCGTTAAAAATCACCAATCGAACAGAATGAAACAACGAAAGTCACGATCGAACAGAATGATAGTTGCATTTTGCCAGAGTTCATGCTGAGGGTGTGGCTGTCCATTCAGGCCGATTCAATGGCACCGTCAATTCCCGTTGAGCAGCATTTAATGTAATAAAAACTGTTTGTCGGATCCCGAAACAAGCCGCGACGAAAACGTGACTTAATATGGAGGCCCACTTTTTTATTGGCGCGATTTTATGGTGATAGCCAGCGAAATTCCAAGCAGAACTGTTTTTTCCGATTCCCGTTGCTGTGGTCCTCATTAAGCCAGAGCCTCGAAAGCTCTCCATTCTGAGGGGGTGGCTGTCCATTCGGGCCGAGTCAATTGCATCGGCAATTTCCGCTAAGCAGCATTTAAAGTAATCAAAACTGTTTGTCGGAGCCGCGACGAGAGCGTGATTTACAGCCCTTTGCGGAACATAGGGCACGGCAGTTTTTTTTTTTCCTTTTTGAGACATTTTCGATCTTTTCGACCATTTCCCTCGCTGCGGGCTCAATTCTCGAAGTGGAAACTATATGAGTTGAACGGCAGTGAAATTCCGCATGTCCTCTCGTGCTTCGTTTATTTTTATTCCACCTGTATAATATGCAGTATGAGTTTATTACTCTTTCAAGCAGATCTCCTCCCACAAGGGGAGATGTTGATACCGTGCTCCAGGCCATGATTACAGAAAACATAGGTGTATTTCAGAGGTCACCTCGTCGCCTTATTTGCTTTTTTGTGCCCAAACGATGCAATTGAATGTGAAATATTAGTGTCTACTCAAGTACAATGTTTCTGCATGATATAAAGACTGGTTGCTTAGATATTTGTTCTGGGCCCCTTATGAGGTATTTAGAATGGACCCTACGACTCCCTGTTGCTGTTCTCCTCATTAAGCCAGAGCCTCGAAAGCTCTCCATACTGGCCATCAGCAATTTGACAAGTTTTGTTCGGATCTTATTTGTCTTTTCTAAGAGCTACAAGAGACAAAAGCTGAAAAAGACAAAAAAAGATATTTGTCTTTTCTAAGCTAGGTCCACTTTCTTGGAGAAGAGAAAAAAGACTCAAAAGATGCGAGAAGAAAGCAGAAAAGAAACTCAGAAGTAGTCTGAAAAGAGATCTCGCAAGTACATATCCCAGGGGAAAATTATATATATTGCTGGCACCTGCATATTTCAGGCATAGTTTAACAATGTTCTCACTGCATAGGGTGAAAATCTTTTTCACCAGGTTTTGGCGTGAAAGGTGAATTTCACCATACCGTAGGGTGAATTTCACAGTGTCCACTTTTCACAGTGCTTTTTTCTGACATCCACTGCGTTCCGCTAACCCCTAGACTCAGGTCTGGCCAGCGGATTGTAGCCATGGCTAGGCCAGACTAGATCGGCGTAGATCACTACACAGCCCCTGTTTAGATCACTACACCCACGTGTTGGACAGCTGAATGTAGCCGAGTCTAGACCTGTGTACTAAGCCTCGTGACAGATTACATACACTGCATCTGTGTAGCTCAGCACTGATCCATCAGCAAATTGACAAGACCTTTTCCTCCCCTTTTCATCCCTTTTTTTGGCCAACCTCTTTTTTTCACTTGCTGGTTCACTTTTGGCGCCGCTTTTGGCACCTTGGGCAACTTGGTAATCTTCTGGGACTTTTTTTGTCAAGAGCGACTGATTTTTGCTCAACAAATGTAATACTCATTCAATTCATCCTCAGCCTGTGCGAAGTAGAGTTTGGTGCAATTATGCAATATAGTTCATCAAACTGACCTGACAATTGGGCCCTGAGAGAGGCTGGGCAGTAGTGATTCTAGTGAAGCCAGAATAGATCCAAATATTAAGATCTAACATGCCATGGCCAGTTCTCGACGTATTTGCGAGGCCCAAGCTTCGCGGAGAATGCACGCGTCGTGTATAACTGCCAAGCACCACAGGAAATTTCGCCAAGTCCATTCAAACTCCGATCAATCACGCCATCGATGGCGTGATTTGATGAATATGGTTGATCAACCGCAGCACTCGCGCTTGTCTCCTGCCCTCTCCTTCTCGCCTCGACCCGCTTTGCCTACGCGCTTGTCGGACCTCGTTCGGCCCTTTTGACTCCCTGCTGTTGAAGACAAGACTTGGCTGCTGTGCTCTAACCGACTGGACGAAGTCAAGACCCGGAAATGCGCTCCCCTAGTCTCTCGCTGGTGTGGTCTTCGGAACCGTCATTGAGGCATCCCTGCCTCAGCTTACACATATGCGTCTGAGTTCATTGGTGAGTTCTATTAGTATGTACGCCACTATCCTCACGCCGCTGCCACTTCTAGATCCTGTCTTTTGGTGTGTTGTTACTCTATTCCCTATGTACATATCTCTGCACGCTCGTGTATGCTGTTCTATGCCTCACATATGCCCTATGCCAATATATGTTTATGATTATGCCTATTGTGTGCGCTTGAGAAGCCCTTTTTTCGGCTTATAGTGAAGCTTGAAGGCGCACTTTTTCGTGTCTTGACAACGTCTTTTTGTCTTTTTCGGAAAAAGGGACTTGGCCTAAAAAAGTGAGCACCTCTTTTCGGACCTTTCCTCTTTTTGAAGCTTTTATGTCTTAGAAAAGTGGAAAAAGCCAAGTTGTCAACTTGCTGATGTCTGTGTAGGTGATTGTAGCCATTTTGCCTGAGCTCTACAGACATCGGCTTCAGCTTCGATACGTTTCGTGCCCATGGCTTCATAAAAGGAAGAATGCACTGTCACGTACTTGTAACGAGTGAGTTTTTTATCTAATTCCTCTCTTTATTCTCTATGCACATTCCTTGATTTGGACCCGACGCAACTGATGTCGCCATGATCACGCTCCTTAATTTATTTCCCCTTTTTGTTTCACCTGTCAATCCGTAGTATATAAGCCTGTGAAGTCCGTAGTTAGCCCCTTGGTCAATACTATCACTACGCCACTCACCTCGTTGGTCCGACCAACCACCGAACCGAATCCTTCGTGTGCCGGAACTAGCAGCCGACTCACAGGCCGACTGCTCTCCGTCACATCTTTTTGAGTGCTCGATATCCCGTCGCTGCTCTGCTGGTTTTCCCTCTGGCTGATCCCCCGAGTCTACCACTCTGCTGTCGGCACCCCTGATTTGACTAACTATGGACACCGATAAACCGAAACGATACACTACACGCAGCGCTACTCGCGCTGGAATTCTTCCCGCTCCTCCGCCCCTCTTCAGTCCCGCTCGTATTTCTTTCGGCACTGTCGAGTCTGGAGACTTGCTGGACCTGGATACCCCCGCCATCGATCCGTCGATGAGCATCTCAGCTGCTTCGGCAGCGAGAAACCCATACGCTTCGGCGTCCCTGGGGAATTCCGTCACTTCGGTGGCGAGACCATCTGCCAGCGCCGTGCGCGCTGGAGATATTTCCTCCTCCAAGTCGCCAACGATGTTGGCTGACTCGGTGGACTGGGGTGTGCTTGGCGATGCGCCAGCACTGCCTGTCGTGAAGGAGGATGATGGGGGCTGGACCCCCGTGACTCATAACACCGCGCGGTCGCATCGTGAGCAGTCGAGATCGAATCAGAATAGAAATACCTCGAATATGTTTTCTGGTTCACCTTCCGATGTTGAGTCTACCATAGTGCAAGCTGTTGGTGAAATGAGTCGTGAAGACCGCGAGGCTCTTGCTAGGCGTCATGAAGTGTACGCCGCCCAGTTGCGGGCGGAGTCGGGACGCCGCAATACATCCGAGAGGCCTGATTGGTCTGATGCTGAGAATGTCAATATCGACCATCACGAGGAAACCGGACCGACTCCGTTTGCCAAGCATGCAGCTGTAGAGGACGATGACGACCTCAGTGTCGCATCATCACCGGTCGCGGACTCATTCAATGCCAACACCCATAATTGGGGTCGCATTGCCTCCCTGGATGAATTTTCCGAGGATGAAATTCAAACCCAGCGCGACGCGCTGAATACTTATGCTGTAAGTAGTCGCATAATTAAGCAGGAGGGAAAAACGAAACCTTCCGTGAACACGTTGGAATTTTCAACCTCGAAGACCCCTTCTTCAAAAGGGAAGGCTCGCAGAAGACGTTCTAAGAGCCCGAAGTTAGGAAAATCCACAGGAGTTGAGGTTGAACAATTCACCTTCGATGAACCACTCCCGAAGCCTGTGGAGAAGGAACTCTCCAAGGTTGAACCTGCAAAACCCAAAGGTTTTGCATCTGCCTCCGACCGCGATGCGAACAATGATCGCGAGTCTATGTCCGGACTTACTGTTGCAGAAATGCACGCTCTGCTCAATAAGAAAATTAGCGAGTTGAAAGAGCTTCAAGTGAGGCAGAGTGCTAAGAAGCACACGAAGCCGTTGCGCGCTTCGAAGAAGCACGACACGCCCATCTCACGGGGTGTTACACCTGGCAGATTGGCCGCTGAGAATTTCTTTAGGAAATCTCTGCGTGGCACTCCAGCAGGTTCTGCTAAAACCCACCCACCGCCTTCCGACCCATCAGATGAATCGAGTTCAAGCTCGAGCAGCAGCTCCAGCTCCTCGAGCGATGATGGGTATGGATCATCGCAGCGCGGTGCGCGGAGTTCGCGTTTGTCGTCTAAACGCAAACGGGGCAACGTGCACAAGCAGAAGATGCTGCTGAAGCCCATTCCGCCTTCGCGTTACAACGGCGAACCGAATGCAAATGCAATTCAACGCTTTGCTAGAGAATCGAAGACTTACGTGGAAATGGGTCATGTTCCCGACGACGAACAAATCTATTTCATTTCCTATTATTTGGATGGGAAAGCCCTCGATTTTTACAATCAGGTTGTCGTACCTGATGAAGAGCGCTGGGATTTCAAACGATTCTTTGTTGAGTTGTTTGAATTTTGTTTCCCAGTCGACTTCCGCAATGATCAGCGGAAGCGCCTCAGCCGGTGTTTCCAGGGCGCGAAAGATGTCGCCGCTCACATTGCAGAATGGTCTGAGATCTATAATACAATTGGGTTAGAGTATACCCAGGAAAAGATTGTTACATTGTTCAACAGTCTTGCGTACCAGATTCAGACTGAGATATATCGAAAGGGTCTTGATCCCGAGGTCGCCACTTGGGACGACATTGTCAAGGCTGCCAGCGAGTCAGAAATCTTGGTGAAAATAGACCAGAAGAATCGAAGCACTGAGACTGAGTACCAGTCGCAGGAAGACGAAGATCAAGATGAATCAGATTTTGACTACGATGATGAAGATAAAGTTGACGTACCAGATGACGCTGACGCACCAGCGGACAGCGAAGATGATCGCAAGGCATCCGCGCCCCGAAACGGAGGGCGCGTTGAGACGCCGCGATCGCGCGAGACAATGCGTGCAGCCGCTGTTGAAGTTCATCCTGAGGATGATCAGCCTCCATCGCAAGGACGGCGTGACGAATACATGCGTAAGGGCTTATGTTTCAACTGCGGTGGGCGCGGCCATTTGGCTCGGGACTGTCCGAGCCCCAAGTTAGCACGTTCCATGAACGAAACAAGGTTTGATACTCACGCGGTGCGAATCACTGCCGATACAAGCATGCGCGATGCGCTCTATGCCAGCACGGAAGTCCTCGAAACGTTCCATGTCGGCAGCGTGCGCTTTGATGCCCTTCTCGAAGTCGTGGAGGGCGGGGTGGAGCCCATGGAATTTTTCGATGATTTTAGCGCGGATTTTGACGCGTTGACTTTGGGTTCCGACTTCGAGACTCAAGTTAACTATGATACCGATCCCGATATGCCTTCACTTACTGAAGCAGTCAACAATAACGATAACGAGCCGATGAAATACAACAGCTCCGAGAACGCACCTGGCGAAGATATGCGCGCAACCAAGTCGAAATTGCGCGCTGTCGTCGACTTGCCGCTTGAATTGTTTGCCGATCACGCGCCAAACACAAAGGACTTGAACGCGGTTGGAGAGACAAAAGGTCTGCTTACGGATTCTGGAAGACTTCTGGCCAGTTTCCCGAGCACACCAGAAGTTTCCCGCTGCGCAACCTTGCATCAGAACATGAAAGACCTTCGGCCACTTGGGCCCGAAATTCTGACATCCGGAATGCAGGGCGACAGTACCGCCAATCGCTTGATGATCGACTTGGAAGCGTTGCCAGCGTACAACGCCAACAAGGCAAGAGGCGGAAGTAAGGAGAAAGACGCGAATGACGGCTTGGCACAGCCTCCTGTCATTGAACCTGATCCCGTCGATCCCATTGATCCGTCGCCGCTTGTCGTGCCGGCTTCCGCGGAGCCAAATTGTGCGGTTCGTGCCGACACTGATTCGCTCAACGAACACGAGCAAGCTCATTCAGAACTCCTTAGCTGGGCCTATCACTTGCCAGGAATTTTATTCAAGATCAATTCTGGCCACGAATATTTCTTGATGCCCGATTGCCCAGACGCACGCAAGATTTCTACTAGAGATTCCAACATCGAACGCGACGTGTAGATCGTCGTGTAGCGACGACCTGGAGGGCGGATGTAACGAGTGAGTTTTTTATCTAATTCCTCTCTTTATTCTCTATGCACATTCCTTGATTTGGACCCGACGCAACTGATGTCGCCATGATCACGCTCCTTAATTTATTTCCCCTTTTTGTTTCACCTGTCAATCCGTAGTATATAAGCCTGTGAAGTCCGTAGTTAGCCCCTTGGTCAATACTATCACTACGCCACTCACCTCGTTGGTCCGACCAACCACCGAACCGAATCCTTCGTGTGCCGGAACTAGCAGCCGACTCACAGGCCGACTGCTCTCCGTCACAGTACTACACTGTACGCCCTCAGGCTTGTACTCGGGATCAATTCAATGGATCAGCTTTAACCTTTCAGGAGATCAGCGCTCAGCATTAGGCTTTCGTCGCCGTGGCTCACTGATCCAGGGTCATATTGTGGTGAGAGTTGCCACTCGGCCATTTGCTCGACGCCTGGGACTTCACTTCCACCCCTTCTGTTGCGACATTCAATGTACCGTGGTGGCGACCACCGAATGCGTTCCCAGCCATCCTATGGCGATAATTCCGACGACCGTTATGGTCCGCAGCTTGGCCCAGACCGTAACCAGGACAGTCAAATGGAGAGGTGGTGTTTTCCGTGTCTCATCTCTGTGGCGCGCTCATAATGCATAGATTTGACTCATTCTCGACGGAAAGTGATCGCTACGGGCACATAGGGCGTGGATTTCCGGCCGGGTACGCTTTGCAATGGTCTGCATTATCACGTCGCTGACTCAATGCTACGTTTCAGACCTGGATACACAATGCACGCAAGATCCTCGAACAGGTCTGGTTCCCTCAACGATGCTGGCGACAACGATAGGTAAGTCTACATGCCGTTTTCTCCGTCTGTTGTTGGTGCTGAGAAGCCTGGGAGGTTTGGCGACTTGAGGGGTGAGAGCGAGCCCCGTCGGCATCACACTTTAGGCCACGGAGCAGCCCACCAGTACGCTTGCGCCACATGCTACCGACTTGACTTTGACTGCTAACTGGGTTCAGGACCAGCCACAACGTGCGCTCGTCCTCGCTGAACGTTCCAGCATCTGGCGACTATACTCACCGTCCCCCTTCGTCCCAATTGCGCCCGGTACAGCACGACGATCTGGTGGCGAAGCTGAATGCGATGTCTTTGGAACAGGAACATTTGCAGGAGCAGAACAACGCCCTCTTGCTGCGCACCCGTGAATTGGAAGGTATGGTCGCACAACGGGACCCTCAGCCTCACTCTGAACGCGGAATGGGCGCGTTCTCTCGTGGAACAAGCCTCCAACGCAAGAAGCAGGCGAAACGCAGTCGCACATTGGCAGCGCGGGCGCAAATTACACTCCCCGAGTCTCCGGATGTTTCTGAGCCTGAGGTCGAGCCCTCGGATTCGGAAACCAAGCCGTCGGTGTATCTCGGAGTCCCTACGAAAGATCTTCCGACCGCCGAGCTGAAACGCGCCAGCATAGTCTTGCAGGTGCGTGATTTTGTTAGCCGTCCTTCCCGCCGTGACACCTTCCAGAGCGAAGTTTCTCGCGCTTTCCGCGAGATTGTCAGCGTCTCGGGCACCGTTTGGCCCGACCTCACTGTTGAACGTGTCAACGAGATTACGCAAGAATCTTACCTCAACCCTGTGTTTGAAGGGATGGTAACGCACCCGGCCAACAACCATCTGTTTACTCAGGTAGCCAGGCATGTTTCTCACCAGCTACAAGGCGTGCGTGCCCTCTTTTGATCGTATTCTATCTTCCTGAGAGTTCGCAGGGACCGACGTACTGGCCTGACGGTCTTTCTGTCCAGAATTTCGATGTTGAATGGGACACTAAAGTCTTGTTCGAGATGGCCAAGACCTCTTTCCGATCCTGCAAGCCACAATGGCGCGCCCAGGTTGATGAAGCGGCTGCCAGGCGAAACGAGGAGAATCTACGTGTCAATCGAAGGCGGGAGCGCCGTCACGGTGTCACAGTATCTCAATTTCATTCACCTTACTCTGAAAAGAAACTCATACTGTCTCGCAGAAGACGGAGCAACGCACCAAAGCTATTCCCGCGTTTGCCGCCCAGCACAATCTGAGACCTGAGAGCGTGAAAGAATTGCTCCATGAGCAACACATGTCGGACGAAGTTTCGGGCCCGGAAGATCACGACGATGTGACAAGTAAGGCTGTCTGGAATTTGGAAAACACGGATGGCACACAAGGCCGGTTACGGTGATATTTCCGACGCCGCGCTGGCGAGTATGGAGTTTCGTGAAGTTTTGGATATGCCCTGGCGTTCTGAAGAAGTGAGTATTTCGTGCGTTACTTCGTGCGTTACTTACAGTGTAATTCAACTCATCCAACTTCACATTAGCTGTCGGCACCCTTACACGAGATGTCGGTCATCGCGTTCAACCTCCTCTCGCCGACGGAGAAGAAGAAATTAAAATCGACACGTGTCCGAAACACGGGCCGCGCATCCCCGCGCATTCCCGAGGTCGCACCATACAATTTCGGAATAAACCAAACCTGGCTCGCGGCGAACAAGAAAGACTCTATCAATCGTAATCTCCTTGTCGACTGGAACACTTATGCTGACCCCGAGGGTTTTGGTGCGAACAAGCAGGTTGCGGAGGTGAACATCGCGGAGCCGATTATAGTTGAGCCGGAGCTTCGCGAGGGCGGGGAAAATTAAATAGTCCTATTCAATACAGTCTGTCATACATCTTGAACTACTCTAGAGTGTCTTCGTCTATCATGTCGTGTGCGAGAAGTGAGGTGGGATACTGCTCATCCTTGTCAGTTGACGACACTCGACAGTGTGTCACTTACCCGATCCATTGTCGTAGTCATCCATAATTTGGGCTCCGTGTGGTCCAGAGTGCCGCGGGATATTTGACAATGAACTTGTTTTAATGGGATAATGAGCGGGTGGGAGCCCTCTTCGTCGGGATTTTCATACTCTTCGTACTCCCAGGTGTTGATACCGAGCTCCGGGCTGAAAGATCTGTCAAGATGTTTTATAAACCAGAATATCAATGGAAAGGCGCACAAGTTCTTCCACACAAAAACGGTATCATTGTCATTACGAGAACTTATGAAATAAGAGATTGTTCTTTTAGCAAAAGTTGAGAGCAGATTTTGGAGAGTAAAAAACCAGTGAGACTTTTATCCGTTCGTATTGAAAATAGTGGCTGTGCTTAAATTTCCTTCACCTTTTCGTTCCCACGGTCAGTAGTTTGTGATGTTTTCTCAACGTTTTTCTAATGGTCCTTAGCGTTACGTAATAAATACTGTGCTTTAGTCAGTGGTTCGAACCCGACCGTAAGCACTATTTCGATATTGTTGTCTCGAGTGTCTTACCTATCCGTGAGCTTGACCTTGAATGCTATAAAGCCCTGATTCCTCACTTCACACCTGTAGAATTTGGAGTACTCCTCGGATTGACCTAGTTTTTGTATATGTTATACCTAGAGTGTAGCACGAGTATTGAATATCGCGAATATTCGTGCCAAGCCATTCGCGAATCGCGAATATTCGTATTCGTGAGTTGAGGTGGCAGTGCTATTCGTGCGAATGCGAATATCAGGTTTTGGAGAAGTTGATATTCGCGAATATTCGTCAGGTAATCCTTGGTTAATCACCGTGGAATACTGTAGTATTTTAATCAAATGTTCAAGTGACGGGTGACAGAGGGTGGTAAACTGAACAAATTTAGTGCATGTAACGGCATCATTCCAGTTTTTGGGCTGAAATAGGGGTAAAGCATGTCAAAAGATGTTGGCCGGCACTTGCCGGCCATCTATTTATAGTAATTTTGGGTGATGAACACCAAGTCGAGTGAACACCTGTGGTGACAGGTGACATGGCATGAACATTTGGTCAGAATAGTACAGTAGAGCAACCTCAGATCAGGGACTCCGACAGGGAGTTTGTTGTTGAAGACGACAGCTCAGAGTTCAGTAGCTGAAATTGAACTCTATATGCATGGTATTCGTGAATAACTCACAACTAATGAGTATTCAAACTCGCTGAATGTGAATAGTTGCCACTCACGAATATTCGCGAATACTGCTTACTAATCAACGAATATTCGCCATCAATACTCGTACGAATGCGAATATCACTTCTCCAACTTTGATGAATATTCATATTCGCGAATGTATATTCGTGCTTCACTCTAGTTATACCTATACATATATTCTAGTCAACGTGAACTTTGGATGGACAATATTGGAAGTAATTGTAATTCATTGTGCACTTTGTTGAAATGGTCATTCTCCTCCTTGAGAAAATAGAGCACTCGAAGCGGATTTGGGTATTTCCACATGTAAAAACGTAATGGTTGACTAGAATATATGTATAGGTATAACATATCCAAAAACTAGGTCAATCCGAGGAGTACTCCAAACTCTACAGGTGACCTGCTGAAAGCCGAGACTTTTCGGCAGAAATTGCATTTTCCGATGGCATCAAAAATACCGGTATTAGGTTGACTGCGGATTTTCAATACAATTCCAACGCACCTACTCCCGAGCCAATCCGGTCAAAATTGCGCTCAGGACAGCGGACCTGGTGGAAATCACCGAAATCAGAAAAAAAATGGCCGCGCCCTAAGTTCTGCAAAGAGCTGTAACCCAAACAGCATTTTTGAGAGCAATCAAGGCCCAAGACAATACCCCGCATGTGGACATCAACAAACTCCACTGGATTGGATGCCATGTAAACGGGCGATTGTTCAGTCGATTTCGAGCTTCGAGCTTCACGTCATTGTTCCCATTTGGAAGTCGTGGCGATGCACTATGCAGTTACACGTGCTGTGCTGACTCAGCCAGGCCAGGCAGCGGGGAGTCGAGGGCGGAGCGGGAGGCGCACCACAAGCCGGGGGCACAGCGATGAATGGCAACTAGCCTCTTGAGAGATGAGTTGGAAGAGGTATTCAAACTAGAATAAAGAGGGAAGGAGAACGACAGAGGATGATGGATGCGTCTGTCCGAAATGGATGACGATCTTGACCACCCCACCTTCGCTATGACAAGCCATTTGGTTGAATACCTTCAGTGAGAACTCAGAGGCCAGCCAAAAGAATTAGAGCCAGATAAAATTAGAGCCAGATAGCTATATTCAAGATCCGGGAATTAGTACGGGTCACAGCTGCAAATGCGGGGTGAGGCCGACCATTCTGCACACGGGCGGAGAGATGGGGGCGGGCACGACAGCAAGAGAGCATGCAGACAGGTTGGCACTAGTCCGCATCGCGATTTTGGCACTTTGCTTGTGGATGCTTGTACAGGCTTGTACAAGCTCGTACAAGACCGAAAAGGGCTGCAGGACGCCAGACCACAAGACATGTCCTAAAAACCCACAAGACCTCAAAAAAAGAAAAATTCTGACCCATCCTATTGTGCTCTGGGGACCATTTCTGTGAACTTTTTTTTTCCACACCAGACAAAAAGACGAAAAGGTCACAAGACTTTTGCCATTTTGCTGATGCGTACGGGGCATACGACCTGGCATACGAGTATGGGAGGGTTCCAATGACAGCGACCAAAACATCGAAAATGGTGTAGTCGTAGGCTCGAATCCAGCCTGTATATGAGACACGTCGATATACAGGCTGGTCGATCTGAGTTTGAAATTCTATAACGCGCGAGATACCATAAAAGGGATATTTGTAAGCCGCATCATCCGGCCTATGTAACAGTAGTAAACAACACGTCTTCTTCCTTCCACCGCCGTCTGCGACACGACTACACCCTATATGCGCCTATTTTCTTGCCTATGGACCATCCTGAGGTCTTTCTGGACCTAGAGATTCAGGAATTCTTGCAACAAATTCGTGAATTACCTCTACCTCAGCTCGAATCGCTTGCCGCCGAATTTCTCCCAGAAAACAGCTTGCCGAGCGCGTATATCGACTCCCTCGGTCAACGACACAAGACCATCTCTCTGAGAGCCTCGCTACTGGTTCATATTGTCACCAAATACGGCATAGTCCCCCGTCAATACCAGCTCGAGGCGAACAATGGACTCGAGGATGGCCGCGAAATCCTGATAGACTCCGGCACTGGGTCAGGAAAAACTCTCTGTCTCATTATACCTAACCTACTACATCCCGATACCTCTTCCATGACGATCTCTCCTTTGAAACGACTACAAATCCTTCAAGTAAGCTCGTATCTGTTTATTCATTGCCGATCAATATCTGAGATTCCCTCGAGGCAGCGGAACTCGAGCGCTGGGGCATACGAACGATCTGTATTAATGAAGATACACCTAGCGACAAGGAATTGTGGAATGTGCGTGTAATTTTAACTCCTCCGTGCGCCAGGCTCTGACAATAATCAAGAAAATATGTACCGGCCACTTCCAACACCTAATTGTCCAGCCGGAACAGCTGAAATCCTTTCACGGGGACCTCCCCAGACTCGCAAAACTCCTTAATGTTCCCCAGTTTATCAAAACTATTGCCCGAGTCCACATAGATGAAGCCCATTTCCATTATACTGCTGGCCTGCCTCACTACGGCCTCCCTGCTTTTCGTCCTTCTTTGGGCGCCTTGAACGAGCTCAGGATTCGGCTTTCCAAAGGCACTCCAATCCAAGCCTTATCCGCAACCTTTCCCCCTCATATCAAATCCGCCGTCATGGACCACTTGAATTTCGACCCCTTGTCATGTCTTTCCCTGAAACTCTGCAGCAATCATCCGAACGTTATCTATGCAACACATCGTATCGTGGGCTCACTCTCGGACTTCCGAAATCTCGACTTCTTAATTTCGATTCCGTTTACTCGGCTACTGAAAGTGGTTGTTTTCCACGATGATATCCAGCAATGTGCCGACGCTGCTAGCTATCTTGACAAGCGACTTCCGGCAGAGCTTCAGAACACCGGGATCGTTCGTCATTACCACGGCGGCATGTCCAAGGAATATTTGACGCAGATTTTTGAGGACTTCTCGAAGGACGACGGAGTTTGCCGCATTCTGAATGGGACGGAGGGCCTTTCGACGGTATGCTTCTATATTTTCTGTGATCTTACGGAGATGAATAAGTGCAGGGTTTGGATGTCGGCGGTATCGACGCAGTGATTGATTATGGCGACCCACGTGAAAAACCTACAGCTATACAGCGCGGTGGGAGATGCAGGCACCGTGGACAGATGGCGGTTTATCTTGTCATGGCAGAACCTTGGGCGTATACAGCTTCTCTCGGCCGTCGACCCGGAAAGCAATGACCCGGATCGTCCAATCTCAAGCCGGCTACTGGTTAACGCGAAAAAGCCGGCACGCGCTGGACTCGCTATGATTCTCTTTGTTCGCAGTGAGACCTGTCTTCGAGAAATGATTGCTAGCTACCTCGTAGACAAATCCCGAGACGGTAAATTCACAACACTTCTGTTTCCACCCGTTTTCTATTCAAAATTCATCAGCACTCGAGGTCTCCAGCGCGTGGTGCTGTGACCGTCCTCATCCGAATAACCCCACCCTTCGCTTTGACAAGCGGACCTTTTTCCCGGGGCGGTTCATCTATGAGGACGCAACTGGGGCTATATATGCTGGAGATCTCGATGAACCAGACCGTGTTTGGCTCAATCCACCCAAGTCGAAGAAGCGCAAGGCAAAAGAACCCCCGAATCGCAAAGTTGTAGATCGAGCCGACCTTCAAGAACGTCTTCGCGATTGGCTAGCCACCTCGCACGCATCTGATCCACTACGTGCCGTTCGACCGGCTTCTTTCATTCTCGATGCGAAGGGAATCAAAGCTCTCACTGCGGTTCATCCTGACCGCATGCTCTCCGTCGCCCACATTCCTCGCATCAACTGTCATTTTCAACCTCATGGATTTGACTTCACCGTGCACTGCAAACAGATACCCCTGGCTCTTTCTTACGCAACGGGTGTCAAGGCCTGACCGTTGAAAGATTAGATGTACATTTCCTAAGATTTGCGGAGAGAAGTCTTCTCTCACGGTCAGTTGTACTCCGCAATGACTCGCGTTCCCGATTCCGTCAATGTTTTAATTCTGAAGTACGAAGATGATACCTCCCCACGGACCACCAATATTGTTTGGGAAGAACTTCTTTTGTAACCACCTCTCATTGCGAGCGAAGCGATGCAATCTACCCTAAAACGCACGTGACGAGGATGGAATATGCAGCTAACAACTGTAAACACGGAAGGGCAGCGGCTGACGGTCCTCGAGGGAAAGATTGCCTTCAAAACGTTCAATTCTGGGTCTTTTGCGATGGGAATAGCACCAAACGATGCGCCTCGATGGCGTGATTCAACTGATTGCTGAACCTTTAGGTTTGGCTACCCTGGGGAACTTGGATTTCGCCCAATTGTTGCTACAAGTACAAACACAATTTAGTCATGAAAAATTAGTCAGTGCACAAAAACAGATTGAAAGAATGCAAAGAAAACAGAATTGAAATGAACAGTGTCGGAATAGGTTTTTACACCCTCTTCTGGTCGAAAATTCTACCTGTCTACAATTCCATTTCCTCTCTTGTAAGCAAAGAGGTCCGGATTGGATTTTATGGTTAGTCATATCTGCTTTATGTTCGGGCCGTATTTGTTCGGACTCGGAGTCCGTCGGTCGAAAGTCACTCTGCCGGAATCAAGCCGATGGGCAATTCCGATTGTTCCGCCTCGACGATCACGTGAAGCGTCAATTGGGGTTCAAGTCGGTTTCTGCGTGCCTTGTCCACACAAAGCACCCAAAATGTTGATAGTATGTACTAGATTCCCTGCCTCACTGCTAGATATTTCCCTTTTGAATTGAAACTGCAGGAGCATGCTGCGTCGAGAGCTGGTACAGTGTTGTCTGCTATGAAACCAAAAAATTAAAATTAAACTGAGCCCAGAGATTTAAAGGGCAAGCCATTCTTGGGCCCTTTGAGAATCTCCAGTCCATAAATGGGTGTGCTAGGTCGTCAAGTCACTATACTGCTGGCAAGTTGAAACAAGCATAAATTTCAGGACTTCCAATCTGCAAACACATTTTTTGCCTTCCACTCCTAAGTTCTGATTGAACATTTTTTTACTACAGAAGTTCACAGGCCCCATAACTGGGGAGATCTGAAAGTATGATGACTCTCCTCCACAAGGCATACTTTGGTGGATATTTTTCGGACTTTTTTTTTTTGTCGATTTTCAACAGATGGTGGTATTATGAGTATTTTTCATCATTGGTGTATATACCCATGGGTTCTGTGCAAGCCAAAAAAAATGTGTTGCCTCGACTGGGTCAGTCAAAGTGGCAGAGCATTTCTCGACGCGAGCTCTAAATGTCATGTTTCAAGAGGAATAAGGATATTTAGAGTCACAGATTTTAGAGGCATAAAAAAATTGAGACCCCCACGTTTTATAAATATTTTGCGTCGTGCATATCATATCCCTATCTAAGTGCCTTTGGCATTTATCTGATCCAATTCCGCTTCAAATAATTTATTCATCCAAGGTTCAGCCTCTGCCTCGAAGAGGCCTAATCCATGTCATACAAGAATTAGGCCAAAAGACGAGGAAAAAAACCGCCATGAAATAGGAGAGGCGTAAGCATGATTACGCCGCAGCTTTCTGTCTGCTTCGCGAGCATTTTGTGCTTTCGGCGGATCCCTAGTTAATTCATGTTGAATGTGTACGTTCACCCAAGGGGGAGCAGGCCGACCACTTGGATATGTTCAGAATTCCCTTTTTTGGAAGTTGGGTGTCTAAACCGCCCAGAACACTCGAAAATGGAGCCGGATCACGGGGTCTAGACACCGCTTAGTGTGACTCGACGCGTCGTTGTCACAGTCACATTTAGCTTCAGCAACTTCCACGTCGCGTCGTGTCGCATTTGAAACTCTCATAATCCATCCCATCCGCGATTCACTTATTTCCTTACTGGTATGCCTCAAGGCGCACCACCTGGTACTTTGCTGAAAGTATGTGAAACTGGACACACGCAATGGTGGGACTTAAATTTTATCTTCCTATAGGGAAGATATCATATTTCGCGTATCTTACTGGGATGTGGTTCGTCCAAAGTATACTTGGCCATCGACCTGCATCAAAGTTGCGATCCATTCCTCGTCGGCAATCCGCATTGACCGAGACTCCACCCCAGATCGCCGTCCGGCAGCATGCAAGGCCATCCGACTAGAAGACTCCGGAATGGAACGCTGGATTTTGCACGAGATACAGATTCTTAACCAACTTAATCATGTAATATGATCACTCTCCTTCTCCACACGCTTTGTTAAATTTCAATCATTTCCATTTTTCAGCCCAATATCATCAAACTTTACGACACGGCCAATGCCGACCATTATATGTCAGTCAATACATAGTATCTGTGCCCTTCATTGCCTATAATCACATTATCCGGCAGCTTCCTATTTTTTCAGCAATACGACGCGAGCCTCCGTCAATATGTTGACGCGCACATTCTCCTCGAAGAGTCCGAGACGAAGTGTATTATGTGGCAGATACTGCAGGGGATACGGTATTTGCATTCTTTGAACATCGCTCACTGCGGTACGTCGATCTATGGGCATTTGCAGTCTCACTGACTCGTACCAACAGATCTCAAGGTGAGATATTGCCATAGATGCAGCCATGAAGCCTCAAAATACCCTCTAGCTCGAGAATATCCTTCTCCAATTGGTTCAGCCTTATCCGTATCCGGCCGTGTGCATTGCAGATTTTGAAATGGCCCTCTATGAGGATAAGACGAACCAGGGCTACTCTGGAGTCTGCGGAACAATATCCTACCTACCCCCGGAAGCAATCCGCGCATTAGATACCAGGGATTCGAGATATCGTCGGTGCGTCACCCTCGTTGGATATCTCTGAGAATTTATTGTTTATTGTTAACGTGTACACAGTAAGCGCGGGGATCGCTGGAGTGCGGGTGTCATACTTTTTGTTCTCATCTCGTAGGTTTTCCGTTATATCATTTCCATTTACGTAATTCTCATTTCATCAGAGGTTTCCACCCCTTTCATTGTATTTATCTCCAGTCGACCAAGGACAAAATACTTGCGGGGTTGATCGACTTGCGCAATTGGAGTGTGTTGAATGCTGGTATGCGGTGCACAATTTCTCCGAGTTTCGAGGCTAATAGGACTCAAAAGGGAACAATCTGGTCTCTATGCTCTGCCATCCCCGACCAAGTTCACGATCAACAGCTAAGCAGGCCCTGCAACATGCCTGGTTTCACGATATTGGGGCGTTGATGGGTGACTTTCCGCCAAATCGATAAGCCTAAATTTGGTGGACAAAATACTGGTTTGAGTTTGTTTCATGGGAGTTTAGAACTTGTTTTATGGTAGTCTAATATCGCACGGGATGAATCTTCCTTTCTTCCTTGCATCATCCCGACGTCATGGCCTTCGCAAAACACGGGATGTTCTGCCGTGATCTGTGTCACTCCTGGCCAGCACTGTCTCCGGTCTTATCGCACTTTTCCGACCCTGTGTGGCAAATTTTAAGGACGGCTGCCCCTTGGCAAGGTCTCAAATGAATGGGGGATATTCACGATTTAGCCGACGACTACACGCGCCTTGGTGCCGCCGCCGACGTCGAAGTCTTTCGAGTACTGCTTAGCCTTCCTGGATCAGTATTTCTTTGCTGATACTAATTTACAGGGCTTCGACTGATCGGTCCCTGAGACCCGTGGTTGTCGAGACAAAAGTGGCGCCTGTGGGAAATGTCGGAAAAACCAAAAATGCCTTATTGGACTTTCCTCTGTTTTTCGTTAAAAGACCTTACAAGTACGTTATAAGGCGGTTATAAGGACCCTTAAAGAGGCACAGCAACCTGATAATGACCTTATCCCGTGAAAGTTGCCTTGTAAAGCCTTGGCTCACCGCCCAACGGGAAGCGTGCCGTGTGAACAGTAACAACATCTAGTGCTGACGTGCAAAGATTCAATCTGTAATCGCCAGCGAGTGCATTCCTTTCCACAATGTCTGTGAGGAATCATTAGGAATCTTCAGGATTCGTGGGGATGAAATCCTAATGAGACTCACGACATTTTATAGCAAATCCGGCATTAATCCTTGGGATTCATTGTAAGGCGTCGGGAATCGGTCGGGAATCACTGTGATTTGCAGCCTTTCAACAAATTTGAAATCAGTGAAACAATGTTCGGCCTGGCGCCCGACTCCTTGTGGGTTAAATCTCCTGAAACTTGGCAAGCAGACGGAATGAATGCTCACCTTGAATTCCAGTACCTCACCAAGTGTGTGGAATTTGTCCCGGAGTCGGAATAGTTCGGGCGGAATTTCAACTAATTGAACTCAGCGAAGCATCGTTTGGCCTGGTGTCCGATTCCTTCTGGGTTGAATCTCCTGAAACTTGGCAAGCGGTCGCATTAGATGCCCACATTGGATCCCAGCACCTCACCAAACTTGTGGAATTTGGTGTCCTGGAGCCGGAATGGTCAGTGCGGAAGTTGAGACCTCAGACAAACTCTACTGAGTACTTATTACACAAACGATATGAACCGCAGAAGGATAAACCTGCCGCGCAGAAAACACAGACCCACTGGGAAGCAATAACCTTCATCATGTTGTCGACCCATTCTCTTGCCTTGGAGAAGCTGCAATACTGCATTTAGCTCATCTCCCTCTGGCTTCCACATTCTCACTACGCCGACACTTTTGAACTGCACCGGAGCTTCGAGCTGTTTAATTAACCCTCATCGAGGCCATCGAAGGGAATAGACCAGTCTCGAGGAATTCTGGTTCAGCCAAACGGAGGAGACAAATTATCGTGTATGAGGACAGCAGAGGGTAAAGGAGAACAGGCCTGTATCTTCCGGGGAGAAATAGCGGATTTCCTGGAGTTTTGCGCGAGGGTGAGGCTGGGTGAGGCTGCCGGAATCTGCTATATATTCAGTAATGGCAATTAAAGGAATGGAGAACAATTACCAACAAAAATTCCGCTGGACGCGGGGCTCACTGTCGAGGCACATACTGGGACTCTAGCAGGATGGACACAGCGTTCACTGGGTACAGCGGCCCACCATGTCTACCCATCGAGGTACACACTCGGCCTCTAACGGAACGGAACGGACACAATGTTCACTGAGTGGAGCGGGAATTTTCCCCGCCATGTCTACCCATCGAGGCACACACTGGGCCTCCAATGGAATGGACACGACGTTCACTGGGTACAGCAGGAAGTTTCCCCACCATGTCTACCCATTGAGGCACACGCTGGGCCTCTAACGGAATGGAAAGGACGTTCATTGAGTGGAGTGGCAAGTTTCCCCGCCATGTCTACCCATCGAAGCATACACTGGGCCTCTAACGGGATGGGCACGGCGTTCACTGGGTACAGCGGGAAGTTTCCCCGCCATGTCTACCCATCGAGGCACACACTGGGCCTCTAATGGAATGAACACGATGTTCACTGACTGGAACAGGAAGCCATCACTTCACTTTCAACCACGAGGGTGGAGAGTAGGGTGGAGAGTGTACCGGCGTTGGGTTCACTGAAATTAAGGAGCCATTAGCGCAGTACTGCAACAGGATGCACTGCACTTACAGATACAAAATGTTGGTGCGCTGGGAAGCCATCACTCTTGCTTTCAACACAGACGCTCGCTTTCAACCACGAGGGTGGAGAGTAGGGAGGAGAGTGTAACGGTGTTGGGTCCACTGAAATTAAGGAGCCATTAGCGCCGTACTGCAACAGAATGTGCTGCACTTACAGATATGAAATCTCGGTGCACTGGGAAGCCATCACTCTCGCTTTCAACCCAGACTCTCGCTTTCAACCACGAGGGTGGAGAGTAGGGCGCATCAAGATTCCACCGAACAGACTACCGAAGGACTGAGTCAAAATTTTACTGCTGGATGATTTGAGTTGGGAGTTCTGGTACAGTTACATTGACTCCAGCCCACGGAGGACTCAGATTAACTCTATTTAGTTACACCGGGTTTACTTCGTTTGGAGGCCGAGAACCCCGAGGATGCCGAAGGGATGCCTAGCCTGGGTCCAACTTTTTTTTATTTTGTATTTGCTGCCGTAGTCCCTGCATCCTGCAAAGTAAACATTTGCTTTAAAAAACTAACCGCGTTCAGCAGAAAATATCTACATCTACAAGCAGGTAATTCATAATAAGCCTGCGTCCATAACGAAGCATTCAATACCACAGTGAGATTCTGATCCCAAATTTTTACTTGGAACATACAATTCATTTAGAGTAGCTGAACCTCGACTTTATCTCCTTCGGGATCCAAATGCCTTGTACGTTTGATATTATAGCTCCAACCACTTTGATTGTATACCACATTCCTTTTGTGATCACCAATAAACACTTCCGACTCTTGTATGTAGCACAAAAATATAACTCCAAGCGCTGGATGGACTTGGTAATTGTTCAGCACATCTTACAGCAGCCGCTGTTTACGTCTAATCCATACAAGTCCCTGACATTTGATCTGGTACGACCAAAGATCGTAACACCGAAATTATCTCTTTCAAGAACCATACCGATTGGACAAAACATTGAACAATGTCCCAAATTACGACGGTACAAAACCGTGTACATAGTGCACTCAGTGGGGAGTCCGAATATTTGAACATTTCGATCTGCGACTCTATAAATTTAGAATAGTATGGCTCATAACTTCCACTTGGGAATTTCGGAGACGCAGGCAGATTCTGAAGGACATCTTAGCAAAAACGAGTTAGCGAAGAACAAGCTGGATGCGTGAGTTTTTGTCTAGAGAGATTAGCGATTCAAGTTTAGGATTATCTAGTACAATGCCTAGCATTGAAGCGTCATATTGATAGTGTTGCCGTGGCCCGGTTCGGCCCAGTTCAACACCCAAAATTTCAGAACCTCGAACTGGACCTTGGGTCCGGTTCGGGTGGAATACTGAACCTCGGACCTGACCTACGTTCAAGTTTCATGGCAGTTCGCTGTGAGTTCGAACTGATTTTTCTTCCCACGCACTAGAATCACCTGAAATTTTAGTTGGGCACCTCATTGAGGTCTATATGCTCCTTCATCTCGCTGGAAAGACTCATTTCAGTGTGTGCAAGGCCCTCAATCATCGATTTGGTCTACCTGATGCCAATTTGATCGCATCGGAAGTAGCTCTTTGTTCAGTCTCTAACTGTGCGGAGCTGGGAAATTTTGTACAGTGCGTATTTGAAGTATTCTGTCATGAATTAACCCCTCGCCCCGGAGAATCCAATTTTTACGGCCTATTTGGCTCGATCCTGGGAGGCGGAGTTCATTCAACGATCTCCGAACTTTAAACTGGACCTAGTGTTGCCGCGACTCCCGACTCCGCCCTCCCAAGTCGACTTCATAGAGTCGACTTGAGTCGAGTCGAGTCGAGTAGCAGACGCGACTTCGTCCGACTCCGGAGTTAACCGAAGTCGACTCGCTTCGACTCCGAGTGACTTGAGTTGGATTGGATGAAAGACATATTTTTGCTATTCTGGTACCCCTCTTATGAGAGTAGAACCATTATATGAGGGTACATAGGCTCTATGAATACTCACCGTAACATTTTAAGTGTTGAAATCCCGATTTATTCCAGCTGGTTTCATGCGGTCAGGGGGTACGACAATGTATATTTCTTGAATTATGCATTTGTGCACATCGCAAAAGCGATCTCCTGCAAGCGAATTTCAATTGAACATGGGGGAGACGGTGGAAGGATGTTGAATTTCGTGTTGAAGCGGGACACTGTTTTCAGGGCGATTTTCAGACCCATTTGACTCCTGACTATCCGTGTTGCATGGTGCGTTCAATCCTTCCTCTGAATCTGCTTCGAGTTCTTTAGAGAATATTTTATCTTGTTGCCGACTCGAATGACTTGAGTCGACTTGAGTCGACTTCGAGTGACTTGTGCGGCTGCAAGTCGAGTCGAGTCGAGTCGATTGAAGTTTGAAGTCGACTTTCGAGTCGTGACTCGACTTTTGGAGTCGCGTCAACACTAGCTAGGCCCTTAGTTCGATTCAGTAAAAATTACTGCTACTGAACCGGACTTTGGTTCGGTTCAGGTCCAGTTCAGCGGTTCAGAACCTGACTGCAGTAACACTAAATATATTGATGCAATTGAACTTCAAGCTTGCATGAACCAAACTTGAAGAACACTGGTTAGACAGTGTGAGGATAGTGGGCTTTGCCGCGAAGCGCGCTACCTCGAGTTATCTGCCAAATTACAGCTGTTTGCAGAACTTAGGGCGCGGCGTGTTTTTTTTTTTTTTTGTAAGTTTTCACGAGAACAGCGATTGCGGGATTATTTCTCAGTCATTTGCCCTGAAAATAGGCTCATTCGATTCGCACGGAAAGGGCAGAGGGCTTCGTCTCCTAGGTTTTTTTATGGGCACCGAAAATCTCCTTTTTGGGATAGATTCTCGTGTTTTTCAGTGGTTGAGCAGAGAACATGTCCCATGGGACCTATTTTGCTCCGATTGACCTAGATTTTGATTATGGCGGACTTCGACATATTACGGAGGGCCTGAAATACCGGAATAGTAAATGTGAACACTGGTTTGTATCTACCATACACTTTGGGATCAACAATATGAAAGGAATGTATCTATGAACTGTATATTTGAAGTATTGATCCCATTCAAAATGCCGGTGTTTCAGGCCCTCCGGAATATCTCGAACTCCACCATAATAAAAATCTAGATCAATCGGAGCAAAATAGGTCCCATGGGACATGTTCTCCGCTCAACCACTGAAAAACACGAGAATCTATCCCAAAAAGGAGATTTTCGGTGCCCATAAAAAAACCTAGGAGACGAAGCCCTCCGCCCTTTCCGTGCGAATCGAATGAGCCTATTTTCAGGGCAAATGACTGAGAAATAATCCCACAATCGCTGTTCTCGTGAAAACTTACAAAAAAAAAAAAAAAACACGCCGCGCCCTAAGTTCTGCAAACAGCTGTAACCGGCGCCGCAGTAAGTTGCACAATATTTTCTGTGTTTGGCCCTGTTTGCTCACAATTTTGCATCTTCGAGCTGCAGGAGTTGAATGTCCACCAATCTTTATGGTTGAATCGACGGCGTGAATACAGGGAGGGTGTCCGGCATAAATTTCACGCAAATTAACCGCCGCCGAAGCAAGTTGCACAATATTTTCTGTGTTTGGCCCTGTTTGCTCACAATTTTGCATCTTCGAGCTGCAGGAGTTGAATGGCCAACAATCCTTTTGGCTGCATCGACGGCGTAAATACCGGGAGGGTGTCCAGCATAAATTTAAGGCAAAATGACCCCCCCGCCGAAGCAAGTTGCACAATATTTTCTGTGTTTGGCCCTGTTTGCTCACAATTTCCATCTTCGAGCCGTAGGAGTGGAATGGCCACCGATTTTTTTTGGCTAAATCGACGGCGTAAATACCGTGAGGGTGTTCAGCATAAACTTCAGGCAAATTAACTAACCCCCGCCGAAGCAAGTTTCACAATATTTTCTGTGTTCGGCCCTGCTTTCTCACAATTTTGCAACTTCGAGCGGCAGGAGTGTACTGCCGGCCGATGTTTTGTGGCAACTTCAGCGCATGCAACTTCAGAATGTTGCAAATTCAAGACGTTGCAACCTGGAAAAAAGCCTTTCCCGGAGGTAGCAACTTCGGTAGCATTCAAACACAACCTTCAGTGAACACAAGTTGAGGCTGCCACAACTCGGGACTTGTCAATTACTTTTTCATTCAAATTGTCAGTCGCGCGTCACGGGGGCGCTTATCGACGACGAATTTTTTGGTAGGTGTCACCCGTCACCTGGGCGGTTGTCGAATTAGTCCGCCGTGACACCCGAAATAAAACGGCCAGGAGGGTGTTTCTTTTTGCGAAAATTTTCGGTAGGTTTATCAAAATTTGACGCTAATTTTCGGCCGCTGTCGAGATGTCTGGTTCAACATGTCACGCGTCACCCCAGGTAATTTTGACACTGAACGAGACGGAAGAGTGGGGAGAGGAGTGGGGCGGGAAGGTGTTTGCAGTCATTTCAGCCTATGATGCTGAACTGAAACGCCTGGCACCGGAGTCCGACATTCGTACCAGCTCAGTGCCGCAACCCGCGAAGGCGACGAGGGCAAAAAGTAGTTTGGAGAAGAATAGAGATGATGAATGGCAGCCCCGGGGGAAAAAAGCGAGGACGGAGGGGCCTCTGGTAGAAGTATCACTGAATGTTCGGCGGAGTAAGAGGCTAGCGAAATAGATCAATTGGCTTTATGGTTCAACTATTCATCAAGAAGTGCCGCCGACATCGCCAGTGGTGGACACTCGTCCTCCTCCTCTTCAAAACCATGCCCAGCAATCATCGCCGATATCTTCTTATTGAAGGTCGCCAATGTGGATGACTTGAGCTTCGCTTCTCCGACTGACAGAATGTCTGTGGTAAGCTTTCTGCGGGCATTATTCGTGCGTCCTTTCTGGAACTCATGCAAACCCTCATTCGCAATCTTTCGTTGCACCCTCCAAACTAGGTGCGCTGTGTCGGGTGTGGTGTGGCCAGTGTTTTTGTATGCTGCATCCAGGGCCGCCGTCACTTCTTGACACGTTGGAGATGAACAATAGCGGCAGAAATATTGCCGAGACGATCCCATGTCGAACTCATTCCCTTGGCCTGCAACAAGATCTTCAAAGAAATATTAACAGTGGGGAAAGGAAGATACGGAGCAAGCGCGAACCTTCAAATATCCAATGAGATGTTCGATGTTCAGGTCGATAGGCATGCAGTGCCCGAGTCCTAGGCCCGAGATGCAAATAATCATATTGTCCCGCATGATGTTCCTGTAACAGCCGCGCATTAAAGTTGGACCGACAAATAATCTTACGCAAACTCCGGTGTCCATACCTGCTTCAGGTTTAGCAGGAAGTGTAGAATTTTGGTACAATACTTGTTGCACCCGGATCCACGGAACATCATCGCAAGGTGGGGAAGTAAGACTTCAAATCGTCCTGTATCGCCGTCAGAAATTGCACGCACCACAACGACTACCATCAGCAGATCGCGGGTTAGCAAGCGAATATTCTGATGTGCTACATCATCCTTGGGATCTGCTGGCGGCGGCCGAGGTGGTTTGGAAGTGTGAGATTTCTCCCGCTCAGAACCTGATTCCGAATCGGTGGATTCATCGCCAGAGGGCAACTCTTCAGTGGCGTCAGAATCAGTAGCATTCGTAGTGGTTATGGGAGTCGCGTAGCTGGTCAGAATCCGTGAGGCTATTTCTCGGAGCTTGTCAGGGCTAGGCTTGGATTGAGCAAATAGCTTACAGCTCTTTGCGGAACTTAGGGCGCAGATGATTTTTTTCTGTTTTCAGTCGTTTTGACGAGGACACTCAGTTCTGCTCTGTTTACCTTGTGAGTATGCTCAATCTTCTCAGAATTCCAATGCGCAGTTTTCTGTGTCCTCAGATTTTTTACGTTGATCTCGGATCAAATTTGGGCACATTTTGGGACATTTCCGGGCAGGACAGCTGGGGCATCAGTATTTCACCCCCGATTGCCCTAAATTTTTGATATGATGGACTTCTATGGATAATCTAGCTCCTAGAATACCTGGATAGTGATTGTCTGTTCTGAAACGGGCAAGCTGTGCATTGAAAAGGCTCAATTTTGCATTCAATTAAACAGGCTCTTTGCCCGTTTCTGAACAGACAATTTCAGGGCCATGTGCATTCGATAGCCACGGCAATTCTGAGTCGAAATGCCTACTAGACCTTGGCAATTGGTGCAGCGGTGGGCAAGCTGCGAGGCAAACACTGCGGGGCAAGTGTTCAAATTGAATGCGCAATTGAAAATCCGATCACATGCCTAAATATGGAGCTGTGCCATCAATTGAATGGAAAGTTTGATGGCTCGGCTCGGATCAAAATCGCAAATAGGGGCTATTTCAATGCAAAATTGAACCTTTTCAATGCACAGCTTGCCCGTTTCTGAACAGACAATTTCAGCGCCATGTGCATTCGATAGCCACGGCAATTCTGAGTCGAAATGCCTACTAGACCTTGGCAATTGGTGCAGCGGTGGGCAAGCTGTGGGGCAAACACTGCGGGATGAGACTGTTTAATTGAATGCAAAATTGAGCCTTTTCAATGCACAGCTTGCCCGTTTCTGAACAGACAATTTCAGGGCCATGTGCATTCGATAGCCACGGCAATTCTGAGTCGAAATGCCTACTAGACCTTGGCAATTGGTGCAGCGGTGGGCAGAGATATGCAAGTAGAACTTGGTACGTGCCACTGGTTGACTTTCCACAAGAACTTTTAAATTCTGGGGGAATATATCGGGGGTGCCAACATTTAATCACATTTTAACTGAGTGGTGGCCTGTAATCTGGCGGTTGACAGCAACGTCACAGCATGACCTAACACGTTTTGAACAAACACATCCCCGACCTTCACCCAATGGATACCTGTATCGCCCAGCCTATCTATGAAAAACTTCGAACTCGCACACCCGAGGGATTCTATCTTGTTGCTGACACAGTGTTTCCCTGGGGTACACAACATATAGAGGGTAGAATCCGTGCTCCTATTTGCGATTTACAAGCCAACAAGTTGATTGACTACATAGACACAGGATTGTAGACTAGAGTGTTCAAAAGAGAGTGCAGTATGTATCAATTAGTAGTTGTGATTAGAACGAATGTAAGCGCACAAAGGCAAAGTTCAAGAAAAGAATGTAGAGATTGTCAGTACCTATTGCGCACCAATGTTCTCCAGCCCGTGGCTGCTGGTTGATGGACTAGCAACTGTGCGGGAAGGGCCCGGAGTGGCTAAGGCCAACGAGACAATTGATGGCTGCTGGACGAAGGGTGTCGACTTATTGTGATGATGATGTTGGAAGGGACCCGATGAGGAGGAGTGATTGAGGTTGAAAGGTTTCCTGGAGCATCCTCCCTCGCCTTTCAACCTCAATCACTCCTCCTCATCGGGTCCCTTCCAACATCATCATCACAATAAGTTCTCTTCTAGGAGTATAGGGTGCCAGGTATGATAAATGTACTTTACAGGCATTTCGGCCAGTACATGTGGTGGTAGGTTCCATTATGCCCTGCCTAGCTACCTTACCTCCCCCTCTACATCTAGGAGGTGATCCATTCAAACCGGGCACCACCCTTGAAGCTGAGGATTATCAACAGGATTCAAGGGCATGAAAGTATGTAAGTATGGCGGTCCGGATGCACTTTTATTCCCGCCCCGCAAACATTTGACCCCGCCCCGCAAATTTGCCTTTTTTGGCATCCCCGCGCGCGAATTTGGCTGTTTGCTCACGTCAACATGTTTTGCGCGGACGGCATGTTCCGCCCCGCGCGATTTTGACCCCCGCGCGCGCGCAAAGTTAAGTCCGCGCGCGCGCGCGCAAAAATTCATTTGGTGGTCCCCCCCACAAAAATGAACACAGATATTAAATTCGGGATAAGCTACGAATCGGATCGGTAGGAAGATGGTTAAGAGAGTGAGTGGATTGTATTAAAGGAAGGTATCAAATAAAGGTGCTGGCACGCGATGCAGAAAATGCGATGTATACGTACGAAGTAAAGGAGGATGTAGCATGAAGAATCAAGTGCTGATTGGGGAATCTGATGCGGATGCGGAGGAGGGGGTGGGTTGCACGATGGTGTTGCGTAAAGCAGCACGGATTGGCTCGTCAGTTTGAAGTGCCATCAAGGCCGCCACAGCTTCGTCGACAAAAGTTTCTTCCCTCGTCACGTTTCCGGTGCCCCAAATCCACGACACCGTGAGTTTCCGACAAGGCTCGCAAAGATCGTCGATCTCGGTCTCCTTCAGAAGGTCAAGAAGCTCAACGCACGATATCGGAAAGTCTGGATGATGGATAAGCTTGGGAACGTTGCCGTTCCACTCACAGGTGAATGTGTATTCACAGGTGCCGGGTCTGTTGCACTCGGGACCGGTAATGATGCGCGGTGTATTAAACGTGAACTCTTTCCGGTGCTTCTCGATCTTAGCCTGCGTCTGAACAAGCCAGAAATACCCCGCGCGACCAATCTGGTCCATATGGATCATGCTAAGTTCAGTGATGGGCAGTTTGATAAGGCGCCGAAAAGCTGGCTCGATCCAGTGGTCGACGCGATAGCGTCGTGCGAGCTCGAATTGGAGCGCAGGGTGGAAATTTTCACCCTTGAATGTAAGCTCTTGAACGGCATGAGCAATGCCATCCTCCATTTGGAAGAATGTCGATAATTTCAAGACCGAAACAAGGAAATCATCCGTCTTGGGATGCGTACTGAAGGAAGATGTTGCCAATTCCTCCGGAGAAAATATGGGAGGAGTCTTACCTTGGGCCCGTATAAATGTAGCACAGAAGATGGTCAAAATCATATTGGTTGAGGTCCGTTGGCAGCACGATCGGATTCGCGTCTGATTGACCCTCGGACCTGACAGCGGGATCTACGTCTGGGCCACGCGGAAGCGAAAACAGTGTATCAAAGAAGGCGGATCGAGATCCAAGGAAGCTATGGTGAAGCTTGTACAGTACCCCAGGTCTGCCCATGTACCACAGCTGCGAATATTGTAAGAACTCGGTGCGGTGGGGCAGTAGGCACGGTCGCACACACCTGAAACACGGCTGACCCGTCCTGAAAGTAGAATTTTGGATGGCGCTGATACTGATGTTGTTGCGAGCCGTCGGGTTTAGACATGGTCAGACAGCGGAGACGGGCAGAACCTCAGAGTTGTTTCGGAATCGAAGTGGACGCGTGGCAAGTCACGTTTCACCCAATCACAACCAAATCCGCATTAGCCGAACTTCCCTCGTGGTCTATTATCATCACCATCGCTGAACTATGGTACATCCTGCTCAGTTCCCTGCTCTCCCCGATACTCCAGCCCATTTCAACTGGCATCCTAATGTCCTCCGTGCGCATAGCATCATTGCAGCTGCATACGATCGGGCGGCTACCTTGCTTCGACAAGAAGAGGCAGATCCGATGCGGCTTCGGATCCATTCAGACCAGATTTCTCAGAAAATGCTCCCGATTCTCGAGGCACTGATCCCTGAGGTCGGAGATCAGACATGGATCCATGCCTCTGCGACTGTTCTAGGCGAGATAACTGGTGCCCTTGATCGCAGCGCTCTTATTGCAGATGGAATGTATGTCTCGAGCTCCTATGTAGAATTGGCCTGATATTTCGGTCAGTGAAAACTCGAAACTCCGACATGTGGTTGCGATCCGTGTAGAAAGAACTGGACGTCGTGGCAGGCCAAGGAAGGTAGTAGAACCTGTCTGGCTTGCTGATGCAGTCTCGGACCATCGGAAAATCACCTTGCAGACACTTGCTGATGCGCTTGGGATGCACCGGAATACTCTTCGAAATTATCTGAAGATGTACAACGTCTATAAGCGCTACTCTGATATCAGCGAACACGATCTCGACATCCTCACAAAGCGGTTCAAACGAATCAAACCAAACTCTGGGCTGCGTTACCTCATTGGTTTTTTAAAAACACACGGGGTCAAGGTTCAGAGAGAGCGAGTCCGTAAATCCTTACTACGAATAGATGGCCTTGGCCAAGTCCTTCGAAAGCACACTCTGGATCGTCGGGAGTATGAATCGCCACGCCCAAACTCGACATGGCACATGGACGGACATCACAAGCTAATTAAATGGGGATTTGTTCTCCACGGCTTCGCAGATGGCTACGATAGAACAGTCTGTTCCATAATCATCGAGTTTATTTGTGATACTGACCACTCCAATAATTTCTAGATCGTTGGCTTGAAGGCTAGCACGAACAATCGTGCAAGCACTGTTCTCCAGGTTTTCCTGAGGGCTGTTCAAGAATACGGTGCTCCATCTCGTGCTCGGGGCGACCGTGGCGGTGAAAATATCGAGGTTTCGGTGTGGATGATAAAATACCGTGGTCCAAACCGTGGATCCTTCTTGTGGGGGTCGTAAGTGCAAATGCGAGTGCGAGTGTTGGTTTTCACAGACTCAATAATTATAGATCTACACGGAATACACGTATGGAACGGCTGTGGGTTGAGGTGGGTACACAATTTGCGCGCCCCTGGCGGGGGTTCTTCCTCCGGCTAGAGCGATTACATGGCCTGAATCCCGACAACCCGCATCATCTATGGTTGTTACACTATCTTTTTCTCGACGATATTAACAAAGACTGTGACGACTTCCGGGAAATCTGGAACCACCATCCAATTTCTGGTAAGGGACATGATCAGACGCCAGCGGTAGGAAACATGACCTTCAACGACAATGATAACTCACTCATCTTACTTACTTGCAGGACATGCGGCTTGTGGGCGAATTGAAATACGGAAAATATGCAGATAATTTCGAGGATATTCACCCCGATATTCTCGAACGATACAGAGATGAAGGTACTTTTTTTTTTAGTGTGGTATATGTCTGAAGAATTGTTCACACTATGATCTCTAGACGACATTGACATCGCCATTGCTGGGGATCAGAGCCAACACATCCGGCATGAGGCTGTCGATGCCCCGAAAGCGGAATTCCCGTTTCAAAGTGACGATGCATTGGACATTTTTTCTCAGGCTCTCAAGAACGTCAAGGCAGCGGAGATGATCCCTCAACAGATGGGTGTCTCGCCCGAAGAGTGGGATGGAGGGCACTACCCAGAGACCGAGATGGTCAAGGCTGGCAGAAAGTACATTGATATAACACTCCCATTTCCGCTCTGGTGGCCCCGGGCTGTAGCATGGACTCAGGGCTTGGAGCTGATGGCAAAGATTCAGGCTGTTGAGAATGGAGACATCGTTTTACCATAGCTCGAATAGAATACAACCAGTTTTGGTGGAAGATTTATTATAGGATTTAGATATTAGTGTCAGGAAATTCTGATTGAGGCGTTAGAGCATATTGACGCAGAGTTCTATCTGTCTTCCGGACACGGACGCGTTAGCATTAAGACCGGAAATCTGCTTCCGCTTTCGACGCCTGACTCGGATCAATCTGATTTGGGACACTTGGAGCTTTCCTCCTCGTCATTTAATGAGAGATTCTATAAAATAGTCAGGGATGGCCAAGGACTGTCACAAGAGTACCCCATTACCGTAGTTGAGTTCAAATGTGCGAAAGTTCCTGATTGCCGACAGCAAACTCGAGAAAACATTGCCACGTCTCTCACTTAGCCAGCCTCGATGCCTTGCGCGGGCAAGAACGGCAACGGCTGTTCTTGCCAAGGCTTCCAAGCTATTGACAATGGGAATGACCCGTCCTCGAAATGCAATGCCTGCCGCCACCGAAAAAAGTATCACACGAGTCCCATCTCCGATGTTCTTGCGACCTTTGATCTGGCACGTCTTCGGACCAAGGCAACCGATTCAGAGGCCCGCCGTGAGACCAATGCGGGCTTCCGAGGCGCGTCAGAAAGCAAAGTTAAAGGAAAGGGCAAGGCGAGCAACAGCAAGGTATGTGCCATGAAAACCTTCTGCGTTAGATGAGGTTTTAACCTTCCCAGGCACCTACCAAACCCAGCGTCAATGAAATGGTGAAGGTGGGCAGCGTGCAGGTCATTGGAAGCGGTGTCGATGTATGTGTCAGTTTGTTGTATCTCGGTTAGCTGATCTTGGGCGCTTAGGCCGACGGGAAACCGCGAAACACGAAGTGCCCCTCTCCCAAGGATGTTGAAGAGATGGTGGAAGTTAACCTCGCCGTGTACAAAGACCCGAAAGGACACGAGCTCGAGTTTGAGACGTCCTGGGACTGGGAGAGGATCGACACCTGGTTGCGCGAGATGGTCAAACCCAAGAAAGGTCCGGGCGTATTTGACTATCTCGATGCACGGTACGGGGTCCCCGACGGGGAATCAGACTCTCATTGGGTACTTGTCGCGAAAACCAATCGTAGTATCTTCGTCAAGCGTGGCCCTATCAACGGCGAGCTCTTGGATACCGCCAAAGGGTCGTCTGGTCACCGAAAGTCCAGGGAGCATGCAGTGCGAATCGGTGAGTCACAAATATCAGATAAGGATCTGTAACTGACGTCGGACAGTCACGGCGCATAGGATCCCATCGTCAGTTTCCAAGGACTGGAGCGCAGCGCTCGCAAGGGTTGCTGCGAACGAAACGATCCTGTCCGAGTCTGAGGTCGAGGAGAAGCCAAAGGTCCGCGCTACCAAAGGTAAAGGTCGCGCACGTGCGGACGTATCGTCACCAGAGGCTGTCGAGTCAGAGGATTCAGATTCAGACGACGTGCCTACTCGAGTTACGGCTCCAACCCGCCGTAGCTCTCGGGTTCGCGCACAGCCGGCCACAGTGAAGTCCGAGATGATGGAAGTTGAGCTCAATGATGATGCGGCTCGTGAGAAGAACGGATCCTTGTTTGCTGATGCAGATTCGGATATTGAAGAGATTCCGAGACCAGAGGCCGACGCCGGTATTTTCACATAGTTATATTAATAAAGCATCTACTGACATCTGACGCAGCGACTGGTACTTTTCAATCGCTTAAGCGAAGCGCGTCGCCATCTTTCGATTTTTTGGACTCGCAAGGAGGAAACAAGAGGGCGCGATCGGCATCCTATGGTTCCGTTTACAGTTCGTGCATCTGTTCTCAATTACCTTTTTGCTGTGATCCGATATTATTCTAGGTTGGTATCCTGAAGACTTTGATAACGATGATGACGGCGGTGCCTCCCCCTTCTTGCAACCGGTTACCTCGTCCTTTTCTGCTCCCCCTATCCTCTCGGCCTCGGACTCTTCTAGTACCTCTGGCCCTTCGAGCTCAGCCTCGGCGATATCGATGCCTTCGTTTAGCTCCACTTCAGTGGTCTCTTCATCCAGCTCGGCATTGGCAGGACCTTCGTTCACCCCCACTTCGGCGGGACCTTCGTCCAGCTCCGGTACGGTAGGACCTTCGTCCACATCCGCATCGGTGGGACCTTCGTCGAATAGGGTCCCTGTCGCCAGCATCAAGCACACCACTGCTCGGAGGGGCTTACAGATCCCGAGCGCGGCTTCTAACATCTGGCGTCGCTAACTGTGTTTAGGTGACCGATCAATGAACTTCATTAATCAATCCCGTCATTCTTTTATTCCTTTGTCACCGTTGGCCTCCTCCACTCTCTCGTTGCGTATCTCCCATTTAATACCCACTCCCGTCATTCGTTGCACCCCAATCGCATACATCTTAACATACTTTCTCCTAATAACTACGCATTTCTAACCATTCACGCTCTCTGTCGATAATCATCTACCTCTCCCTGGACCTCTAATACTCCACACGCTCTCTTAACCATCGTCCTACCGATCCGATTCGTAGCTTATCCCGAATTTAATATCTGGGTTCATTTTTGCGGGGGGGGGGGACCACCAAATAAATTTTTCCGCGCGCGCGCGGAAATTTGGTTTTTGCGCGCGCGCGGGGGTCAAAATCGCGCGGGGCGGAACATGCCGTCCGCGCAAAACATGTTGACGTGAGCAAACAGCCAAATTCGCGCGCGGGGATGCCAAAAAAGGCAAATTTGCGGGGCGGGGTCAAATGTTTGCGGGGCGGGAATAAAAGTGCATCCGGACCGCCATATGTAAGTGTAAATTGCCAGTTTGCAACAATTCTGAGTCGAAATGCCTACTAGACCTTGGCAATTGGTACAGCGGTGGGCAAGCTGTGAGGCAAACACTGCGGGGCAAGTGTCCATATTTAGGCATGTGATCGGATTTTCAATTGCGCATTCAATTTGAACACTTGCCCCGCAGCCCCTATTTGCGCTTTTGATCCGAGCCGAGCCATCAAACTTTCCATTCAATTGATGGCACAGCTCCATATTTAGGCTTGTGATCGGATTTTCAATTGCGCATTCAATTTGAACACTTGCCCCGCAGTGTTTGCCTCACAGCTTGAATACTGTTTTGGTGTGAAATATCGGCCCATTGTGCCGAGGTTGATGTGCATTTGTTTGTATCGACATGCAGAGCCCTCAGCTATCATGTAAAAGCACCAGGGCCATTAAAACAAATCCCAAGAGACAGTTCGAACCCAAATTTCGCTGGCTATCATTCTGGCCAGACCCCGTTAAAATCCGGCCTGAAACCACTGCACCAATTGCCAAGGTCTAGTAGGCATTTCGACTCAGAATTGCCGTGGCTATCGAATGCACATGGCGCTGAAATTGTCTGTTCAGAAATGGGCAAGCTGTGCATTGAAAAGGTTCAATTTTGCATTGAAATAGCCCCTATTTGCGATTTTGATCCGAGCCGAGCCATCAAACTTTCCATTCAATTGATGGCACAGCAGAATCGCTGGCTCAAAGCAATCAACAGTCGGCTCGGGCTGGACTGCGCATTGACAAATGAGATGAAATATGGCAAGAAGGCAATTAAGAAGTCGGTGGTCAAGTCGACATGGAGCAAAGTGCTGCGAAATGAAGAATATCTCCAACAGCGGGGGTCGGGGTTTTAGTGGGTGTTGGTTGAGTGGACGAGGAAGTCCCGGCGGAAACGTCGGGCTTACCGATTCTACGATGATATCAAATCCCCACATGCCGTGTCGCTGAAAACGGACACGAGTGCGGATGCGCATTTCCTCGAGTGGTTGTAAATTCTTCTGGCCGGGTAGACTACACCATTGGCGCCTGAAGGATATGGCATGGTCTGAATAACGAACGCCGGTTTCCAGGAGTTGTGCCACAAGCACGCTACTTCCGACCGAGTGGGCTAAACCATCGCCCCTGGGCCACCATTATGCACCACCAATCAAACTCCTTAACCCAGATCCCACAGGAATATCACAGAAGCGAAAAAATTGTGACTTACGATTTCGATCCTTGATCCCCCGAGTAAACAACCACAATTACCACACTTCAAATACAATTCAAAGACATGACAGTGAGGACGACAGATCACTTGAAAGTTCACAGCGAGAGAGATTTGTCTTGTTTGAGGCACACCACAATCCTTTGCATTTTGAAACACATGACCCTATTGCCCTCACACCACCTTGACATCACCCAACCGCCCAGGATATGTGTATTTTTTCGACTTTTTTCTTTCTGACCGTCTAAAACACATTTTGAAGCATCAAACACTTTGTCCGAAAAGTGAAATAAGGGCATAGAACTGCAATTCATTACTATACAAGTTCCTTAGGCTCCATTCGGTTGGCGTTATTTAGTGACACTTTGGACTTCGGCCTTTTGCCGCCTGATATGCCGGAGATCCCCCTGAACAGTACAGTGTAGTAGCGTCACTTGGATCACGCCGTACACTTGGATCAAAATTTTATGCAGCAATGCACAGTACATTCTGGCCCAATTCCTTTTGACTGGAGCATCAAGTATGTTGTCTGCGTCTCGTGAATTAATTTTGAGGATAGAATTACATTGGTCGGGCAATACGACGTGTTTTGGTGCTGATCAGTACCGGATCAAGACATCAATCAACTTTCCTTTTCGTCTATTACGATCCATTCCAGCCTAGATTGGCCGTAAATTATTTTGTGTACGATAGACGACAATCTTGGCTATAATTCTTTCCAAAGCTGCAAGGCAATCCGAGGAAAAATGCGGCCTCCAGGAATTTTTCCAAGTTGACACACGTGAAGAGCGTGACAGGTTGTTGACGCGTCTGCCATCCTTCTGCTTCTCGTCCCCTGCCGTGCCGTACGCCGCACGCGGCATTTGGTACAACTTCCAATGGTGGGACGCGCTAAATCCGACCGTGTCAAAGGACACGAAAATGACCGACGCGTCGAACTTCGCATCGCAGCAGCACTTCGAGAACACGAGCTTGAGCACGCCAAGCCCGCCGCACTAGGGAAACCGAAGTCTATTCGAGACATTGCAGACAAACACAAAGTATCCTACGGCACACTACATCGACGTATCAAGGGAGGACAGAGTATTCGACAGGCCAATCAGCGATGGCAGAAGCTGACGCCTGCCCAAGAATGGTCCCTCGTGCAGTTCATGCTCGAGTCCGCGGACCGCGGTTTCCCCCTCAAGCACAGACAAATTGAGCAGTATGCGGACGCGGTCCGCCAGGCCACGCTCGGCCCAGACTGCGATCCGGTGGGGACGAAATGGGTCTTCGCGTTCTTGGATCGCCATCACGACGCGCTTCACACCTTCTGGAGCAAGTCGCTCGACACCCAGCGTGCACGCAGCTTGAATCCAGAGGCAGTCAAATCCTGGGTCGAATTAGTCCAGAAATGGGTGGTGGATATGGGTGTCTCACCTGACAGGGTGTACGGGATGGACGAGAGTGGGTTCCCGACCGGGTACACGGGGAAGGAACGAGTTGTCGGGGCCTCTGGGACAAAAACCCAGCATAAGCAGGGTGGGGCGAGCCGACAAAACATCACCGCGCTGGTGACGATTCGCGCCGATGGCCAGATGGTCGTCCCCCCGATGATAATCTTCCCGGGTGTAAACTTCCAGACCGCATGGGGTACAGGCAACACTATAAATGCTTTGTGAGTTCATCCAGCATGTATCATCAACGCGTCACTCACCGACGCTGATCTAGCATCGCGAAATCAGTCAATGGGTGGACGAACGGCGAGCTTGGATACGAGTGGCTCACCAAGGTCTTCGATCCAGCCACCAGGGAGGCCGCAAATGGGCTTCCGCGTGTGCTCCTCCTCGATGGCCACAGCTCACACTACTCAAAGAAGTTTCGGGACTTCGCGCGCGACAACAATATAATCTTGCTAGGTTATCCTCCGCACTGCACGCATGCCCTTCAAGGCCTCGACGTCGTGTGCTTTGCGAAGATGAAGGCCTGCTGGCAGTCAGCGATTGTGGACTTCGAGGCGAAGAACATGCGCGATGTCTTGAAGGCAGAGTTCCTCACTGTGTGGGCCCCCGCGTATGTCCAGGCCTTCGACGAGTCAACAGTTCGCGCAGCCTTCGAAGTAACAGGTGTCGTACCTTTCAATCCAAACTTCATCAGTGAAGCGCAGATGAAGCCAAGCTGCGCGACGTCGACTCGTGCCGAGTTCCCGATGCCGCAGCCCAGCCCCGTCCGCGCAATCACCAACGCGATGCGCACCCATCCCCCAACCCGTTTCGACCTGTCCCCCTCGAACCTGGTAGCGAGCACGTCGACACTGCCACAAACACCCTCCCGGCGACGTGGCAGAGACGAGGATGACGAGAACATCCATCCTGAATTATGGTCACCTTCAAAGAAGATGCGGACACTGTACGCGCACCTGGGTAGTACAACCGCTGGCTCGCTCCTCCTCAGCAGCCCCAAAATCAAGTCCTACGACAACCCCATCCTTCCACCGGTCATCCAGCACGTCCCGCGTTCGATCCCGATGCCGGATTGGTCGCTCGCAACGCCCGAGGCAACACAGGAGCCCTACAAAACTCGGGGTCAGCTGGAGGTGGAAATCAGCGAGCTTAAGAAACAGCTGTCACTCGCGCACCAAAATGTGGCCGTTCGGGATCAAATCATCGAGGAAGCCAATGCGACGATGGTCTTCCAGAATATGGGGCTGAAGAAAACAAATGAAGCTCTCCATCAGCAGGAAGAGAAGACGAAAACGGACCGTGCAAGACTGTTTAAAGGAAAGGCACAATGTCTTTCTTCAGATGAATTCCAGCAGGCCGTGGAGGAGATTGAGGCGGAGAAAAAGACGAAGGCAGCTGGGAAGGAGGCCAAGAAGGCGGAGAGGCAGCGTAGGAAAGAGATGAAGGAAGAGTTAGAGAAGGAGTGGGTGGGAATGAAGCAGCGCCACGCTGTCGATGTCGAAGAGTGGTCCACCAAATGCTCGGAACTGACCGCGGAAGGCGTCAAGAAGAAAGACCTGCCGCCCAAGCCCAAGCTGGGCAAGAAACCGCAGGTCCCGGCCGCAGACGGCGAGGAGGAAGACGAAGAGGAGGAACCGGCAGATGAGGATGATGTGTGACACGTGTCGATCCAAGTGGCGCGAAACGTGACATTTCCGGCCTCGCGCATATTATTTTCTTCTAGCTACATTCCATCCTCTTAATTCCCTTTATTCTACTTCAGTATAGCTTGTTATATGTTCTAGTATCTACTGATTTACATTCAAAATTTATTGTGCCTATTTGCGAGCTTGACAACGGAAAAATCAAAGTTGTGATCCAAGTGACGCTACTACACTGTATGGCAACGCTATGGAAACGGCCATCCCATTGGGTCCGAAAACATCACATGCTGACTGTGGAGGTTCCCTCGGACAGTCGGCACGACCAGGATGTGCCCAAGTGCCGCAAAGCGACGGCAAGTACTAAACCGTTAGCTTTCCCCTCCCTGGGTTATTGAAGCCCTTGTATAAATAAAAAAGAGCACCTAACCTTGTTGTATAGTAGTGCACCTGACTATAACTGCAGTTAAAAGCTGCTAATTATTGTTTGTGAGGCTGTGTCTCGTCCACACCTCCATCTGCACCAGCACCTATCCTAGATTCCACTCCCCAAAACAAGGGTTCGGGAAGCCACCGCAATTACGCCTCCGAGCACACTCAGAAGGACTACGCACCGTACCTCCGGGAGGATCTTACTCATGAAAGGACGATCACCGTGGCGCAGTTTTTTGAATGGATTTTACGCATTACCAACGCCTTCATTGTCAAGCATGCTATACGAATCCCTTCTCAACACATTTCAGTTATCGGCAGGGGGACATCTTGATATTCATGTCGGGCCTTTTATACCACTGCGTCGGGAAGTGGACACCCACCGGCGGAATAAGCCCAGAACGACTCACTCCAGGCAGGATCAGCCACGTATTCTTTTCTCCTCAAAATTCGATCGCCCAACTCGAGGGGAAACCCGATGGATGGATGGTGAGAACCATGGGTGGCATTTCCGTCGACTCAGAGCGCACCCTCAGCAGGAGTGTCCTGCAGAATAGGAATTGCCGAGGCAACTAGATAAGTAATTAGAGTAAAGGGCGGAGGAGAGTAGGGAGAATAGAGGGAAAAGCATTGAACCAGAAACAATCAGAATGGTGGGCGACGTCTCGGCCGCGGGCTGTAGCGAGACACACGACAGTGTGTTCCGAAGAAAAAGGCGCCGGCGGGGAGGAAGCGTTTGGCGGCACTAGCGTCACTAAATGTCAGCCTAATTGATAGCGCCTCCCGCTTTTCGAGGTCTTCATCCCGACAGAGGACCCGAATCGCTTTGACCTCCGCAGGGCCATTCCCCGTGCTTCCCAACGCCGCCCAGAAATCGCCTTGGTCCAACTTCAAAGAATCAACTAAAGCACTGGCACGGTTGTGTCAGGATTTTGATCAGGCTTTTGGGCCCCGGAGACGTGTTTTGTCAAGATTTTTGCCAGGCCTGGCGGCCAAAATCCCCCCAAAATGTCAGGATTCACATCAGGCCTTCCCACCTATTATCAGGGGTCCTATGGCTTCCCGCGCCCGAAAACGGCACTCCATATATAGCCTGATGCTGTGCATCTATTTTAAGCACGGATCTTACCCGATTTGCCGATTCTAAGCAGATTCTAACGCGATTCTAACGCGATTCTAGTGCACCCGATCAGGCCCTAACAGTGTTTGTCGGTTTTTTAGACTGAAGGATATATAAAAAAGATGAATCTGTGTGCAAAGTTGAAGAGACAATTTTATTGGCTATTTTACGCCCCAGTGGGAGCAAAGGCCGGGGTGAGTGGAGAAAATGCAAAATATCGGTACGCTCGAGGATTGAACCCGTTGCAACCGGTGGCATGTTATTGGGATGAAGCCGAGGGGCCGAGATCAATCTTGAATTCCATTGGCTGAGACAGCTGCTAACTCCGAGCGGACATAGGTCTTGAAACCAGTGATCTGCCCAACTCGGACATAGAATTCAAGATAAATCAAGATGCAAAAAACTGTATTCTGAATGCTATAGTGAGTTTTGAGCTAATGATTCTTGCACAAATGAATTTGAATTGCATCTTGAATCTCTCTCTCTTTTTCTCCCTTTCTCTCCTTTTTTGCAACTTGAAAAACTTGAATTCCGCTGTCCCTCCCCAGACATAGTACATGAGCCTGCAGCCGGAATGCGCACCGGGGGATATATTTATCTTGATTGTGATTGGCCAAGCTAAGTCCCCAGGAGGAAGTTACTCCGAAAAGACTTAGTTTTTGACCCATTTTGATTTTGTTTGATCTGCCGAATTGAGGTAGGAGAATCAAGATTTTGGATGGTATTGGACATGCTACAGTGAATTTGGAGCCCTGATTTCTCGGGAGATGGATATAAAGTACATAGTGAGTCTCTCTCTTCTTTCCCTTTTTTCTCTTTCTTTCCGCAACTTGAAAACTTGGTTTCGCACGCCTCTCCCCAGACATGGTTAAGGAGCCCGAAATTGTGGGTATGGTGTTTCCCACAATAGGCCTGTTGCTTATGCCTTGTGGATTTGCTGGCAAAATAGTTCGGGCCCGGAACCCCGGTGCTGTGCCACTTCGATTGCGTTTAATGAACGAGAGAGATTTAAGTAGGCACCGCGGGATCACTGGAGGGAAGTTGCCACGAAGAAGATGCAGATAAAGAAAAGAGGTTGATGCAATGGTGTTGAGTTCAGAACAGCTTGGGGTTTGTGGGTGTGGATTGAGTCTGCGAGGCAGCAGCGAGAGTGGCGGGATGGCCTCGACGCCGGGACTCGGAAGTGGCTCACTGGTTATGCCGGATGTACCGGGCCGTTTTAAACTCCGACGCTATCTAGATACCGGTATCCCCCACCGCCATTAGTAACGAGCCGACACATTTCGAAGTTCTGCTCCGGGGGATCTCTATGGTGCCGGTCACCTAGCTGCCGCTACCCAAAATTAGTGGCCAAATCGGCCGGAGAATTTTTTTCTACGATTACACTTTTGAAGGCCTCAAGGCGAACATGCCGGCTGCTCTTGCTTCTGTCCAATGCACGATCATACGCAAGTGGGAGCACCGCAGGATTCGCTGGATGGAAGCTTATCGCAGTGACCTGGGTCCCAAGGAGGCGCAGCGGCTGGTTTCGGGCATTCAGCTCAACTAAATATACATCCCACCGCCGTGTTTCCGAGACTCTTGGGCGGCAGTTTGACCAGTAAGACGGAATACTTGTGTAGCGTTGTAGCGTCATTTTAAGCCTATGCACAGCTCAAACGGATCATTTTTGAATATAATACGACCATGTGGCCAAATCGGTGGCCAAAATTTTATTTCGCTCACTCAGTTTTGACTTAAATAAAAATCGCTCTAGCAGTTGTTCTTCTACATTGAAACGGAGCACTTTTGGTAGAGGGATAAGAAATCCAAGGAAATCTGATGGACCAAAATTTCAAAAACGAGGTAGCGGCAGCTAGGTGACCGGCACCATAGAGGACCTTCCTACCGTGCTATCATACGCATGTTCGGCGGCTGTTCATTGGTGTTTCGGTTGACATTCCAACATACTGCTAGTACCATTCTTTCATTCTTAAACGAGCATCTGTACGTCCTTGTAGTCCTAATAATACAGTTGGGGACATACATGGAAAGTATCGTTCATAGATAGACGACCCTGGGTTGCGGAGGAATAAAATTTTCTTGATATATATGGAAAGTATCGTTGTCAAAGCCCCCTCCCATGGGTTTCGTAGGAGTAAAACTCTCTTGGTAGCTGTGGAAGTCCAATGAGGATGCATAGCTATCTGCGTACGTCATCCACGTTTGCTCAGGAGGAAAGATTGAGTCGGGCGGTGCCGAAGGTGTTGGAACGCCCTCGAAATTTGAGTGATCGTCTGGGGCCTGTAACATGCACAATCCATAGTCTGTCTTGCCAGAGCCAGAGTGTTGTTTAGATTCCAGGAAACCTTCAATCTTGGCCCGCATAGCATCAGCTTGAGGCTTCTGCATTCGGACCTGTCAGAGCAACTGCACGTGGTGCCATAATGATAGAACGTACGCGAAGCCATTCTGGACGCTTTGAGCCATAACCGAGGCATTGAATGTGGAGGCGGACACACGTTTCGCAGTTCCCATCAAGGTCTGGGGACTCATCGCACTTCTATGTAGATCCTCAGCGATGAGGACAAGGAATCCATGTCAGGTACGGAAAATGCACCTTCCTACGGACTCTGCACGTGTAACAGCCAGATTCAGAGCGCGATGCCCTCTTCGCATTCACGCGAGGAGTTGACTTCGGTGTGGAAGGCATTAGATTCGATGTAGATAGATAGATAGACCTCTCTGTGGTATTTTATACAAAGTCACGGATACAGCAGCAGCAATTCCGTCTGGAGTGGTGTAATGGAAGTTAGACTACTGCTGTTCAGCAATGCTGTTATTCCGCTTGGATGCCCGCTGTTGCTGTAGAGGATGTGGCTGTGGGCTAGGCGCGCCAAAGTAACATCACCCGAAAAACAGCCCTTAATAACTCATTGGCCGACGATACGATGATGACTCCTTCTATTAGGGGGTTATACATTTAGCGCTCTGGATATCCACACTTGGTATGGAGTTGCCACCCTTGTCATTGAGCCTGTGTCTTTGAAGCTCTTCATTCCAAAGGCAGGCATTGCTGTAAGGACCATATTCTGTCAGTCCAGGTGTTAAAAAATGAAAACCTGACCTTTCACAGGAAATTGGCATGAGATAGCCAGCCCAATTCTGAGCAAAACTGTCTATTCAGATTTGCGGTAGCTGCCCTCGCTCTTACGGGCGGGGCCTGAAAGGTCTCCATAAAGTGGGGCTATGCAGCATTGTTTTCAAATGTGCTTTTCAAATGGTGGGCCAGAGTGTACATTAGTACGGAGTAAAGTCGCATACCCCGACTTTAGTAAAGTCGTGAAGTAGTTATGAACATTAGAATGGATTAATGGAGTGGAAAGGCGGTGAAGTAAAGGTAAAAAGTGTGGGGAAGAACGAGAAACCGTGGCATGAGCTGCCCTTACGCATTTGGGGAAGCGAAAACAGATTCGTACGGCGCGCCGCACGATGCATTGAACGCGGTGATAAAACACGACGCGATATCGGCGCTCTCAAGGCACGCGATGATCGTGTGTAGGTCCGGGCCCCGACGCGCACGTTAGTAACCCCCCCCCCCTCCACCCTGATCCTGGGTATAACCCTGCAACATCCCCGAGCACAGTTTGGCTCGTCCCCGACCAAAATTCTGGATTCAATACTTCACTTGAAACTGGTTTTGTGGGGGTGTCTAACTTGCTTGCACAGCTGGCTTGTCACAGAATTCTCCGCTCCAGAGCCTTGGGGCTTGTGCTGCAGCAGAGGTTTGCTCTCAACAGCAAGCCCATGGCTTTCACTCCCATCCACGTTTTATATTCTCTGATCTGAGTTGAGACACTGGATCATGGATGATTCCAGGCCACGATGTTCCCGCTTACCATTAGCGAGGTGGCGATTGAGCTCAAGCGCTATGAGGCACGAATTGTGCTCCAAGCTCAAGTTAGGCCTCACTAAACAAGGGAGCGGAAGTTGCCGTCGCTCGCCGAGTCAGATGATCTCGGCGAGTGGCTGTGCGATCTTTTCAGTCCCGACCTCGCCGACTTCACAATCGCAGTGCGCGCGACAGACTACGCGCATCTGGAATTTTTCGACCCACCTACCATCCCTTCATCATTTATTATTTATTATCACTAACCTAGTGGTGAAACAGCCCGCGAGACGGGAACGAAGAAAACGATGACTCAGGTAATAGTGGTAGTAACATTTGACCACAGATGGATGTACCGTCGCACTGGCAACGGGTATGCATCCAATGTTCAATTCAATATGAACCAAATACAGTACCACTCTGCAGGCTAATGGGTTCTCAGGATGTCTCTGAACATCCAGAACATGTCTTTGGACCAAGATAAAATTCGATTGCTATGACAAGAGATTATAGTGTAGGGCAATTTACTGATTTGATGCGAAACTCGGCACACCAAGCCACCATTAAATTGCATTTGTTTGCACTGGAATGCAGAGCACAAAGCCTTCCCGCAAAGGACCTGGGACACTAGAAGGAAATCTAAAGAGACAGTTCTAACCGAAATTGCGCTGGCTTTCCAACAAACAAGGTCCCGTGAAAATCCGCTTTGAAATGGCTCCAAACAGGGCAATTTACTGATTTGATGCGAAACTCGGCACATCAAGCCACCATAATTGCGCTGGCTTTCCAACAAACAAGGTCCCGTGAAAATCCGCTTTGAAATGGCTCCAAACAGGGCAATTTACTGATTTGATGCGAAATTCGGCACATCAAGCCACCATTCAATTGCATTTGTTTGCCCTGGAATGCAGAGCACAAAGCCTTCCCGCAAAGGACCTGGGACACTAGAAGGAAATCTAAAGAGACAGTTCTAACCGAAATTGCGCTGGCTTTCCAACAAACAAGGTCCCGTGAAAATCCGCTTTGAAATGGCTCCAAACAGGGCAATTTACTGATTTGATGCGAAACTCGGCACATCAAGCCACCATAATTGCGCTGGCTTTCCAACAAACAAGGTCCCGTGAAAATCCGCTTTGAAATGGCTCCAAACAGGGCAATTTACTGATTTGATGCGAAATTCGGCACATCAAGCCACCATTCAATTGCATTTGTTTGCCCTGGAATGCAGAGCACAAAGCCTTCCCGCAAAGGACCTGGGACACTAGAAGGAAATCTAAAGAGACAGTTCTAACCGAAATTGCGCTGGCTTTCCAACAAACAAGGTCCCATGAAAATCCGCTTTGAAATGGCTCCAAACAGGGCAATTTACTGATTTGATGCGAAACTCGGCACACCAAGCCAAAAGTCCTCCCGTTCGGACTTCAGAGAGTCCACGAGAGGCTGCGCCGGGACCCCGTGGACAACCACCTGGACCCAGGCGGAGTCCTCCACCACAACCTTACCATGGGTGGTTGCGAGCTGGGATGCGGTGTACGGGGCACAGGTGTGAATTACCAGGTTACCATTGCTGGTCTAGTTCACACCTTGGATGTGGGGCGGGCAGTGACGCTCAAAGGTGGCTTCGCGGAGCACAGCGGCCAAGGCGGTGACCGACGCACGCTGGTCAATGGCCGGGGGAGAGGTGGTCCAGCGGAGGATGAGGCGGTGGGGAGAATGGCGTGATTCTCGCTGCGGAGGCGGAGTGGCCTTCCGTTGTCTGCTGACTTTTGTGGGCGGGAGCGCCTTGCGTGGTGCTGAGGGCCGGTCGGGCTGGGTACGTGTCGTACCCGGAGGCGGCGTGGGCTGCGGATCAATGCGTGGGGCTGCCACACTGGCGTACGTTGTTATGGCTGGGATGGGGGCAGTGGCCTCGTCGTCGTCGTCGTCGTCCAGGTCCCGGAGACGATCGTGCAGTAGGATGGGCACCAGAGGCGCGTTGTTACAGGATTTCTTCAGTACGCGACGGGTGTGGGGGCTTTTGGTGACATCCGGGCGCTCTGAGTCAGATTCCGAGGCCGGGGGAGTGTCTTCGGTAGGTCTGGGGCGCACCAAGCCCGCCGTACGGGGAGGCGACCGCCCAGGCTAGTTTTGATGGTGGTGGTCCGGATCAAGATCCATCTAGGAACTAGATTATACATAGAAGTCCACCATATCAAAAATCTAGGGCAATCGGAGGTGAAATACTGATGCCACAGCTGTCTTCCCCAGAAATGTCCCAAAATATGCTTACCTAAAACCCCCACACCGAGTAAAAAAATGTGAGGACACAGAAAACTGCGGATTTTGATTGTGAATCGATTGAGCATATTCTGAAGGTAAACGGACCAGAACTGAGAGCGCTATGAGTGTCCTCGTCAAAACGATCCAAAATGGGGGGGAAAAAAACTGTCCACGCCCTAAGTTCCGCAAAGAGTTGTAAACCTTACTGACATGGTATTCACTCAAGGATTTTTTGCTCAAGCTACAAGACCATTTACTCAGTCGGCTCATCCACCCTGTTTTCCGCCCCCGTTTGTAAACTGTAGTTACAGTTCTTTGCAGAACTTAGGGCGCGGATAGTCTCTTATAAACAGACGCTACAACAAAAAAAACTCGTACCTCGTGTGTTGTAGGGCGCGGACGATTTTTTTATGTTTTTGGCAATTTTCGGCAGAACAGCTGTCCTGCTCTCAGATCTTATCGGATTGCTTCGGGACCTGGCCCATTCTACTCGTACTGAAAATCCGTAGTCAACGGCCGCCTTGAGTCTTTGTTTTGGTCCCCGAATGAAAATTTCACCCAAAAAATCCTGGTTTCAAGCAGGACAGCTGTAGTGTCTGTAATAGTCCTCCGATTTTCCCAATTCTTGGATATGTCATGCATAGATAGTATGCGAAGTCAACAGTACCTTTTATATGTTGCAATATAAGGAATTCCCCATTTGGAGCCCGCATCCCTGTGGGGTGTAAATGACATCCCTGCCATGCTGCATGGGAAATGGAAATGGTACACTATATTGCCTATTCTAATACACCGAGAACTAGAAAACACATAGAGGTGTATATTTCCAAAATTCTAGACCAATGAGAGCACTATTACGAACACTACAGCTGTCCTGCTTGAAATCACGATTTTTTGGGTGAAAATTCTATTTTGGGATCAAAACAAAAAATAAAGGAGACCGTTGACTGTGTAGTTTCAGTGCGAGTAGAATGGGCTAGGTCCCGAAGCAATCCGATAGGATCTGAGGGCAGGACAGCTGTTCTGCCGAAAATTGCCAAAAACAGAAAAAAATCGTCCGCGCCCTAAGTTCTGCAAAGAGCTGTTAAGTGTGACTTGAATTTATTTCAGTTCTTAAACCCTGTTGTTTATTACAACGTTGGATCACCTAATAAGTTCAGTCGAAGCAAAGGAGCCAAAGAAACTCTGCATACGTGAATGGTAGGCGACATGCGGGCAGTGGTGTTCTCGCCAACTCACTATCTTGCCAGCAACCTCCACGTCGACGCCGCCGCTCTCAACATAAGGGCCACTGTCAACGCTTGACCAACCTCGCCCATGTTTTTACATCCTCTATTCAATCTCATTAGGCACCCTCTATCCCTTTCCAAGGTGCATGCGTCTTTGCTGTCGTCAGCGACGTCAGGCCCACCATTCAGGCAAAAGCTCTCTCTTGAACCCTCAATGTGAATGATATCGTTATCATGATTTTGTTCTTCGACACCCCAACTTCTTATGTGCTTTGGCGCTGTTGTCCACCACGACGCGCAATATCTCCCGAAACTGTTTTATTCGTGGCAACCGCAGGAATCGACGACCAGGATCCTGGAACATCTGTCGTCCCACTCTGCCACGGCCGCGAACACTTGCGAGCGAATTGTGGCTCTCCTGGGGTGAGCTTTACATTTTGTGGTCGCTACGTTGTGGTTCATATACAACGAATAGTCATGGTAACTACTTTTTGTTCAAGGCGCGATTGAAGTGCTTTGCAGGATTTCTGCGAGCGAGAGAACTGCCGAGACCATTGTAGATGCACAGGTGCTCGACCACATTGCGGGACTGCTTGACTCGCCACGCTCCATTGTGCAAGCATTAGCGTGTAGGCTGCTGAGCCACTTGCTGTCCTACGGGTCCACTCCAAATGTGCAATGAAAGTGTATCCCGGACGTTTCGGCGTTAGACTCCCCGTTTCTTCTATATACGTGCCGTTTTTCTTTCCTTCTTCGCTGAATTTTCTTTCTCTGTTTTTCGCTCCCTGGTGGACGGTGAATTCTCATATAATCAACTAACATCATTTTTTCAGGTCCAAAATCTCCCGTAAGGGCCTCCTTGAAATCAAAAGTAATATTGTTTTGAATATTCTTTAGGGAATGTGTGATCTGAGGCCCGTCTTAGCATCGTCATTGAAAAGAAGGAGACTTGACGCGCCGGAAGACGAGCTCGATAAATGTGCGGTCAGCCAGGGGCTCGGGGAAGTGGAGGACACTCATGGACAAAACAATATCTATTCCCTTCGCCCCAATGTTTCAGGGTCTGTCAGAGTTAGAACCCAACGCAGAAGAACAGCCGATAATAAAGACGCAGCCATTAAGGTAAGCCGCCAGCATGCATCGGCCCCCTCCACCAACTCCGTTTACATAATCTTAGCTGCGCTTGGTTGAGGCCGAGCTTAATTCAGTGCGTGCCCAACTCGAAACAGCTAATGCAGAAATTGCTGCAATGCGCTTCGTGGTGAGAACACTCGCAGCGTTGCGGACTTTGTTGATCCTGTCTAGTCCGGTGAGGATCTCGAAAGGGCTCTGATATGCTCAATATGCCAAGATATAATGTGGAAACCCGTCATTTGCGTAGAAACAAACACTTCCATATTCATCTAAATGAGCTGGAAGAACTCCGGGATGCGGACACACTTTTTGTCGGGAATGCCTTGCGAGTCACTTCCGCAAGTATTGCCTACTATCTACTCTTCCAGTGTCAATACTTTATACCAGAATGGGAGAGCGCCACTCAAGCAACACTGCATCAGAGCGAGATCCGTCCGCTTCCAGTCCACATCTGTCCGAACTGTAGAGGTAGTGTGACCGAAGTACCAGTTATCAACTACGCGATGCAGGATCTCATAGAGCTACTGTATAAGTAGAATGAAGTGTGGAAATACTCGGTTTCAATGTAGGTAGCACCGAATCGTGTCGAGGACATGTTGGACATTTGCCGCATCATGAGCTTCAAAACGGCCCCAGGGGCAGATATATAGGCTAAGAATATTCGGATTATTTCATTCGACATATGTAGTAATCTCGGGCCACGGACGTTGCGTTATTCCAGTGATGCAGAGCACTACCGCCCCCTCTCCCTCACCTCCGGTTACATCATCATCGAGGTGTCGTCCTGCGCCAGGCTCCTTGGCGACCACAAGCTCTCCTTCCGTCGAGCTTGCGCAGAGCCGAGGCACCAAGGCTAAGCTCGCCCTCTCCCGCATCTCCTCCCCCACCTTCGGTCTCCCCCACTCCTACATTTGTCAGCTCTTCCAGACCATCAGGATGGAGTATGTGCTCCCTGTCTGGTATAAGCCGGTATTGCAGAACTCGGACGCCCAAAGGATGGGCATGGTGTCGGTGGAGAAAGCACCTGGGAAGGTACAGCAGAAAGCCTGCAAGCTCATCACAGGCGCCGACGGATTTCCATGCCAATATCCTCCCCGTCCACATCCGCCTTAACCGCTCCGCCTTCGACGCGACCACGCGGCTCCCCTCCCCCCCGCCTCCAACCTAATCTACCAAATCAGCAAATTTTCCGCCGCTGCCAATGCGTCCCACGCTTCCACCGCTCGCCCATCCACTCCCTTATCTCTGTATTCCCCATCTTCCTGCGCGAACTCGAGATCATCGACCCGCTGCGCATTATCCCGCCGGCGCCGCCGGGCTCTCTGACGACGTGTATCGTGCCTACGAAGGGCATAACGAGGGGCCGAGAGTCGAGATGGAGGCGATAGTGCGGAGGGGCGGAACATGTGTGTTCACTACCACGGATGGATCGAGTTTCGAGGAAGGAGTCGGAGCGGTGGCAGTGGCGATGAAAGGAGGAGAGGAGGGTGCACCGAGGACGAAGCATCTGGGGAGCGACAGTGAGCACACGGTCTTCGAGTAGGAGGTTTACTCTGGGGCCATCGTGGCGCCGGACATCATCAAGGGCACATCCCGGCTGACTGATATCGACATCTTCATCGACTATCAGGCAGCCATCGCCGCCATCGCCTCGCCTAAGTCCCAGCCCGGCCAATACCTTCCCTCCCCTGCGCACGATCCTCCCTCAATATCCACTGGATCCCGACGCATGTGGGCATTGTGGGCAACGAAGCTGTCGACGCGTGCACGAAGGAGGCGGCCCAAGGCTCCTCACCACCGCTGTCAACACGCATACCTCTTCCTAAAGCCTTTCAAGTTTGATCGAGTGATCTGATTTGGTATCTATAATATAATAAAATGGGGGACATACAGAACATTCCACTGATCTTCCATACTCACGGTCATTTCCGATGTTCCGTTTTTCCCGCTCTCGCCGCCAGCACCGAGCGCCCAATAAGTGACCTGCTCTGTCAAAGTACTGTGTTCCCGCTGAAAACAGAGCCTAAGATAGAAATTAGCTCTCCGCATGTGTAGGCTTCTGGTAGTCGGCAGCAACCGCCGAAGAAAAAGGTGAAGGTTTTGTCCCGTTTTATGAAAAAAATAATTCGCTCAAGGACGTATGTAGATGGCGCCATCTTCATCTAGCGACGAAGATATGCGTCCTCCCCCCAAGAAGCACAAAGTTAATTTTATGTTCTTTTCTTGATTTGACTCACAGCTCTTTTGCAGAATGCTTCTTTCATGCTGTGATGACCATTTTTGGTAGCATGCAATTCCACAAAGTCGATTTTTCATAATACGCTGAATTATTTTATTTCACGATATTGAACCAGGTATACTTAGTATGTTTTTTTTTTTGCTCCCATGAGCTTCAGATGGCTCAATCTCGATACCACAATTTTAGTTGAAGGGTTTTGAACAAGAAATGAGCTCAAACCGCTGAAATAGTGACTGTCCATCACTTTCCCCGACAGCGAGTACTCGCTATGACCAAAAGTAACCGGAAATTTAGTTCAGGCCAAATTCTCAATCTATGGTTAATTTGGCATGGATTAGTACACTTGGACCTGAGGTGCAATCTTTCACACCTAATATATTATCAAATTTCGAAATTGTATGACAAAAAGTAACTGGAATACTGTAGGTGCTTTTCGGCAGAATATGGCAATCCTTTGGCAGATTCTTTCTCTGCAATTTGAAAGGGAACACGCCTCAACATATTCAACTAAAAAATATCAGCTACTGCACTGTTGTTGTTGTGAAAATGGGGATCTAAATCAATTTTTGATTAAAGTGGCAATTGTTTCCCACTTTTTATTTATTCATGGAGCCATTTAGAAAGCACATAAACCCCCTAAATAAGGTAGACTAGTTGAGAGGACACTGGAAGGATACTAGAAGTGAGGAGCGAGCATGTAATACGATACGAAAGCCAGAGATGTATGTAAATCAGAGCGAATCTGACGAGTATGCCAAAAATTGGGAGAGTTATCGGTTTGTCAAGAAATTGACGCTACCAGCGAGCGAGAAGCTCGCCGGCCCGATCCGGAACAGGAGCACTTGGTCGGCAGCATGAAAGCTGAGCGAGAGAGGCTCAGAAATTCGGACTCTGCATCGCGAGGTCAATTTCGTACACAAGGCGCTCCAGGGGTCTTCGGGAGATGAAGATGAAGCCCTAGAAACACCAAGCGTAAGCGAAAGAGCTCAACAAAAGGAGCTCCTAGAAGGGATGGTGGGCGGGGTCAAAAAACTGCGTGCGAGACGAGGCCGACTGGGACGAGGTGGATGTCGCGAGCACGAAGAAAAGATGTGACTTGTGACCGCATCGCGGATCACAAGTCAAGAGCCCGGAGATGTCCTCCATCAGGCGTCTACCTTATCTTACGCTTACTCTAGCCGGAGCAAGCTCTCGTAGATCCAGCTAGCAATTTTGGGTGCATATTTTTATAGGTCCACAGTTAATTATCAGCTCTTGATGTACCCAGAAATACCATCAAGACAATCAGAAGGAGGGAAACATCATCAATTTTCGATCAATTTAGAAATTTCATAATAGATTAGATGTGAGAGGTTCCACCTTAGGCCCAAATGCGTCAATCTATGCCAAATCAATCATAGATTGATAAATTGACCACAGGAATGCGAAAAGTCTGAGACAGAAACTCTCAAAACCAAATTTCCGGTTACTTTTGGCCACAGCGAGTAGGCCGGGTCTTCCTGCTTGACTCCTCCGGTGAGTCGTCCGTATTTCCCTCATCCATCGTGATCAATATAGCGGGCCTTCTACTTTGCCGTTCCATCCATCATGCGACGGTAGATTGGAGGACGAAATGTGGGGTTGAGGACTGAGTGGGCGACCCAAAAGTCTTCGTTCCAGTCGAAAAAGGCGTCAACATCCCAGTGCTTCTTGTGGGCCAGCACCTTTGGTTTGGTCGCAAAAGCCATCGTCCGCATCGCATATGCGTACTCGTTCTTACGATGCGTGACAGCGAAGATAGCTTCCTCCACGAATTCCTCCACCGTGTCGCCGTTCAAATTCAGCGGCTCTTCAAGTTCATACTGAAGGGCCAAGATTTACAACATGGCTGTACCGACAGTCCTGACCCTACGGCGCCACTCTGCACCGGTTGTGCAAAGCCGCATGCGGCTTTTTTGGCGCACAACGTCTTTCGATGCGGCTTTTTCACCTTTTGCTCCAGTGGTCTGGGATGCAGCAATTAGCTATTCTCATGATGCACAAAACAAAAAGACGGCACTTCCGCACACGGCTTTGTGCAGCCGCGTGCGGCTTTGCACAACCTCTCTAATATCTCGAAAAATAATAATCTTGGTGCGTTATTCAGAGAACACTTGTTTCTTCTTTCTTTAATTGCTCCTCCGCAACCCATTTTTTCTTTCAACCGATTCCACTCGTTCATGAATCTTAGTTTCAACGCGACCGGCACATTTAAGACATGTTTCTCCTCCCTCCGGGCAGCCACACATCACATCACAGGGAACCAGCGAATCTGATCCAATAATTCTCGCGGGAGACGGTTGCTTACTTTTTTCTCCCTCCATCGCATACACAGAGTGATCAGACGTCCTTGTTTAAAAACCCTCTCGCTTACAGCTAATGTCGGTACCGGAGGCACGAACGAAAATTCCTCGTATTGGGATGTTTTCAGAGAAAAAAGAATTGGGACAATTGCTGGAGCAGGCTTTTTTTTTTTTTTTTTTCAAAACGGACAGCACATCGGCAGAAAACACATTGCGGGGTAACTTTGGGCACAAAATGCTGGGTGCCCGTAGTTTTAGAAGCTGTAGACATGCAGGTAGCAGCCGGTAGTACTTCTTCCGTTGGGGCCACGACGGGGAATGGCTTCAGCATCCGATTCCGTATCATGATTCTCGTTGAATGATTGAAAAATGAATAATTAACACGAAATTTTGGGAATCCGAAACAGACCTGTAATTTCGGGCCTATTTGACCCTGGTTGACCACGATCCATGGAGTGAAATCTGCGGTGTGGGCCGCATTTCTGTTCTCCGACCCCGCGAGGCCCAGTAGGGTTCCAGCGTGTGGAAGAACTCCTTTGCCGACGCCTTCCCCACGCCCGCTCGCCTATAGCACTAGCGGTGCTCCCCTGCGTGCATGCCGCTCCGCATGAGGTAATTTCATATAGCCGCCTGGCCGATGCCGAAATACAGAAAATATTGCACAACTTGATCCACCGGTGGTTCAATTTTCTGTGGGTCTCTCACTGCATTCCATTACGGTACGCGGGAAGTACTCGGTTCGATTTTGACTGATCGGCGAGATCACGAGTTCAAATCCTGCCACGTACACTTCTTTTACAATAAGTTGAGTTGTATTTCAGCATAAGATGGACAGAACTATGTGAGATAAGACAGAATAGTACTAATACAGCAATATAAGATTAAGTGAACATTGAATTAAACACTGACTGTGCTACCCAGAATGAAGTAATCAAGTACGACAACAAGGGGAGACTTTTTCTTGAAGCCTTTTGGCCTAGGATGCTTGGGAGTTGTAATCTTCCAACGCCAACCAGGAGGGAAGGCCTGACATGACAGTATGAATAAAGAAGGGACGACAGCATTGTGGGTGCAAGTGTGTACAGTTGTTTGGTTTGACAGGAACGGATCACGAAACAACTGTACCCACACACGCCCACAACATTGCTCGACCATGCCAGAGAAAGTGGAAGGTGGCAGGTTCTTCCAACGATATGTCCAACGCTATCTGGGGTCCAAATTTGTGAAGGACAATCCTGGATGCACCAGGGTGCAGGGTTTCTATGCAGATGTTATTGCTGAACCTTTAGGTTTGGCTACCCAGGAGAAGATGGGTTTCGGGCCATTTTGCTACATGTACAAACAAAGATTTAGTCATGCAACATTGGTCATCGGACAAATAAAATCGGGAGAAATTGGGGCAAGACATGAAAATAAATCAAAAGTGTTAGGATGGATTTTTCAATTCCGTACCGTCCTAAATCTCCCGTGCAGGCCCACCTTGTCCCCTGCAACCAAAGATATTCTCAAAGTTTGATTTTCTGTCATTAGTCATTTCTGCTTTGTGTTCGGAACTGTATCCGTTGACAGATCAAAGCCTGGGCGGCCGAAGAAAGCCGATACTGAACCTGCCTTCAGACTTGGCTCGAGTTCGATGGAACTATCTTAGGTTTGCAGAAAAGGCCACTACTTGCAATCCAGATTCAACATGCCTGCTCCTTTATTTTCAGGGAAAAATTGCAGCAGCGTCCAAGCAGTGTCACGGTCACTTGGGCACGGTGAGAGGGCTTTTCTCAACCGTTTGTTTGACTTTATCTCCTCCTACATGTACAATATGCACCGGATTTGAGTTTGAATGTCTCAGCCTCTTGGATTTCTCTGGAACGGGTTGATTCTTGACTTGTACACACAACCATTACAGCTAACGTCAGTACCGAGGGCGCGAACGAAAATTTTCCCATTTGGGACATTTTCGAAGAATTCCCCATACCTCGGTCAGTTCTTCACGGATTTGCATGAAACAAGGCTGGATAATTCAGGCTAATTCATGCGCAATTAGTCATAGAAGGAAAGAAGCGAAAATACGTCATATTGCATAATGCAGGATTTCGGACCATTTGGGGCATAAATGCGGTCTAATACTATCAGAACTTGCGCAACATACCTGGTCTTTTGCGAGTGAAGACTTGTAGACATTGTGAAACATGTCATAGAATAATAAGTTCAGATAATTCAGTCTATGGTGCTCGTGATCACTTTGGGGCACTGGGCAAAACACTGTGACTGGGAAATATTGTAATAATGACATCCATCGATGAAATTTATGCAATTCTGACTCTATGACATCTTTTAAAATCCATGTAAATCTTCCGTCCCAAAAAACCAGGTCGTTTGAACATGCCTGGATCTTGCTAGGCTGAGTTTATTCCCAAAACTGCCCAATTTCCCAAACTATCCAAAATAAAGTATTTTTACCCATTTCCTTCTATCACTAATTGCGCATGAATTAGCCTGAACTATCTAGCCTGGTTTCATGTAAATCCGTCAAGAACTGACCAAGGTATGGGGAATTCCTCGAAAATGTCCCAAATGGGAAAAAATTCGTTCGCGCCCTCGGTACTGACGTTAGCTGTAAGTGTATGGATTTTTTTGATCACTTGGCTCTCATTTACACCTGGGGAGAAAACTCTTTACAGCAGCACACGAATGTTGGGGATGGTTAACAAAACAACTTCTCTCGTTCCACGAGTCAAGTTGGTTTTTTTTTGAGTTCCTCCTTGGTTCCTCCCCATTGCGCTTTCTCCAGGATCCTGGAAAATCTCTTACAGCAAATGTTCTACTAATTCAGAGTTCCGGATTCCAGCTACAGTTATAATTACTATCATTTAACTCTAGCCTTGCATTATTGTTGCCTTATCCTGAGATTATGATCACGATGGACTATATCCAAGAAGGGGGAACAAGGCAATACTTACTTTCCGACTGGATTTTCACTCGTGCGGACTTGTCTTCTGCCCTGATGAGAATACGACCCCTAGTTGTTAAAATAATAATATTGGCCTTTGTGGATTTTACTGTGTCTCAGCCAATGGTCGTGAGTTCTAAAAAAATTCGGCAGAGCAGTTTGACAATGCCTATGGTTTCAAGCTCTTCAAACTGAGAGGTGAGTTTTTGAACCTAAAGGTTCAGCTCCTGCCTCGAAGAGGCTCAATCCCAAGTCATCCAGAATGAGACACAAGACATGCTTTGCAGAGAAAAGGCTCTCCAGGACTTCTGTGGCTCAGAAAGCCCCCCCAGCCTGCTAAACAACACTCACAAGGCTTGGGCTCATACTATCTGTACTCTGGCTCTCACTATTCCAGACACCCATGGGCTCTTGATACCAGGAGTACAAAACTTGACACATTGAGTCGGCATTATGGCTCACAATTTACAAGGTTTGGCAGCAGCTCCCCATCGATATTAGGAGCCAGATCTCGCCCAACCACACCGACTGGAGCCTTTTCTGTCAGTGTATATCACACCTGGACCACACGACTCAGATTGTTCCAGCCCTGTGTAATCATTTATCCTTTCTTAATTCTCTGTCTCCCAACTCATCTTGCACTCCTTATAGTGCCCACTCCCTGGTACCAGCTACAGGACTCTAACCCTGCATCGATTTTGCCTTACAAAATTGGAGCATCCCCCTCGAAATCCGGACTTGTTGTTAAACTAACACGAGAAATGCCTAGTATTTATCGTGTTAACACAGATCGCAAAGCTATCGCTGCACTGGATCCTGATGCGGCTGATGCTGTCACTGAAGATGAGCCCAGTGATCTCGACTCGGATGAAGAAACCGAAGAACCCAATCACAAGCCCAGTTCGCGATCATTCACTTCATTTACAGTCTTCTCAATTTTCTCTTGTAGACGACAATAAATCAGACAATAAATCACGGTTCTTGTGGCCGCAGCATCCTTCTCAGGTTGCTAGCGCGTTGTCCAACCACAATGTCACACCTCAAGATGCGTTCATCTCAGCAGACTTGGAGCTTCAAGCGGTGCACTATCATCCTCGCAGGCTCATCTTGGACTTGAAGAGCGCTGTCCTTGAGGTTAACTTTCATGTTCATGGAAATAAATAATTAACCACAACTGATATGATTCCAGCTGGAGCCATTACTCCACGCTGCTCCCCAGATATTCACTCTGGCTCAGTGGGAGGGTGTGTCCCGAGTTCCTCGTGAAGTAAGTGACCCATTCTGGCCTTCCAGTCAAATGACCAATTTTTTCGCAGGAACGAGGATATAAAGTTGCTTTCGCCATCAAAATGACCACTCACATTCTTGCCCTCCTTTCGCATGACAATCTGTGGAATGTAGGTGTCTAGTAGTTTTTCTGGTTGTGCTTGCTTACAAAATATAAAATCACCAGTTGTTCTGGAGGTCTTCAACTGAATTTACCCGACTGCAAAAACAGCGTGTGCCAGGTCAGTCTTCCCCCTCATTTCTGTTCAAAAGAGCTAATCAAAATCTTCAGATTCCGTCCTGGGATTTCATGCTTGGTGTCAATTTCATGTCGAGTATTTCACAAAAAACCCACCCAAACGCCGAACTCAACTTACTATTTATCAATGGTTGATCAAACCCGGACCTCATCCTTTCCAAGGTTCGGGTCGATACTGCACAGCAGAGGTTCTTGCCCTCGCAGGGATACCAGCATGGACGTCAGCTTTTGATGTTTTGACTCGGCCCTGAACTCTACAGTGTATTGATTGAAGCGGATGCACAGTTTCACAGTTCGAGTGCGTATCTCTCACTGTTCAAAAGATCAAACTTTCTAACCAAACACAGTAATCTCATAGATAGAATGCTGGAGGGCAACACCGCAGACGATTTCAGCCTAGGGGCTTCCGTGCAAGATCAGATAGAGTATGTGTCGAGTTGTCTAAATAATTCAACCAAGTGTACTCACTGTATTTAATCCAGGTATAGTACTCATCTGCGTGTGCACGGTAAAAAAGAATGGCATGTGAGTCCTCGACTGACAGAACTGGTCAGGGATTACAATGTATGCCTCTCCTACTCAATATGTTCCAACCCTTGTTGACTAAGTCCGAGGATATTGCAATTCGCACCAAAGTGGAGGCTCAAGATAGCGCCAATTGGTCAAACATATTCGTCCCTAAAGCAGATATTGCTTCTGCTACCCATCCCTTTGACCTTAGCAACATTGCTCCAACTTTGCTTTGCTTCGGACATCTCGGAGAGCTGATTGTTGGCAAAAAGCGCTGGACAGCTTTATTGAAAGACGAAATACCTGATGATCTCATGACCTGTAACGTTCACTTTCTATCTGCTGGGCAGAAGAAACTTCGAAAGGCGTTACATAACTATGTTCGGCGTCTCCCTTGTGATCTTTCTCCCTTCCAACGTCTATCCTTGACACCAATTCCATGCTTGTCTCTGGAAGAACTGAATCTACTCTCATTGCAATTTGGGAACACGAATCCAGTGGCTCAGTACTTCCGAGACTACCAGAATGAAGTCCTTCATAATCTCACAGGTCAGTGCATTTAATTTTTTCGAATCTAAACTCAACACAAATTCAACATGAATGTAGGTGCTAAACGTCCACCCACCATGACCCCAAAACTCCCATTTCGCCTTGATCTTCAGTCTCTTTCATTGCTTCCAGACCCTCGACGTCCTTGCAGGTTACCAACCAATCTGCTTCACATAAAAAATCAGAAGCGTGGTAAGATCTGGACAGTACTGGAGGCACCGTGGATGGAACAGCAGAAACGGTCAGTCACTTTGATCCCTCTTGTTTCATGAGTAACAACATCCTTGCTGTAGAGGGGAAGTTGGTCCCAATGGAAAGTCAAAGAAAATGCAAGTCAATACCGGATTGCAACTGTGGCCAACGGTAGAAGACAGCTGGAAATTTCTGATCTCCTATATCAAAACCAAGACTCTTGGTTGGACGGTTGGACCCTGTGATTTTTGTGGCCATGGTCACGTCATTGGAACAGGTGTTAGAGGACGGTAAAGCCTCAGATTTAAATTATTATTGTATAGGACTGACTTCTTACTCTAGATTCAAAGGTCTATGTTTCTGGCACCAGGATATGTCTGATGAGCAGATGCTGCTCATGCAGAAAAACTGGACATCACGCAGCCAGTATCCAGAAGGAATACGAAAACTAGATCAAGCCTCTCTGGGTGCGGAGAAAAAATGGATATCAAGCAGGGCCAAGACAATTCGCGACACAGTGCCAGACATATCCAAACTGGACTTGGGTATAGAACTGAGAAAAAAGCGAACGAGTGAGAGGCAGCAGTTGACAGAGCAGGGCATTGATTTGGCAGCTGCTGCGTTGAAAAGTGCAGAAAGATTCCAAAGTGGCTCTAAAACGCGGGGGAAATTGTATTCAACTATTGTACCTTCATCTAGGAAGTATAAAAAGTGATCTCCTGGAGTCAATAACTCTCATAACACTCGGTCTTGTCCCAAAACACACTTGTTGCTGATAATTCTGTGAAATAATATGGCTTGGATACTTTGACAACTTTCATGGAGTACATGAACTTCACATCCTACTCAGGTTTTAGAGCATTTTTCTAATTTTTTTTCATGGGACCCCCCATGTTTGCTGCACCTCGGTTGGAATATTTCTGTGTGTGTGACACATGTGACAGTCATGACCTCCTTTTGTCCTCTTCCAACGACTTCAATTTTGATTCATACTTTGTAATCTTTCCAACTCCAATTCCATGCCTAGGTAGGAGGCTACCTTGATCCTAGATTTCAGACTCTCATATGGTGTTGATTACTTTGCGGGAATTGAGCCATTGGTTCAAGTTAAATGTTTCGTTAAATGTTTCACTGGGCATGGTTTCACTCGGCGCCTCCTTGATCTCGCTCCACAGGATCTGCAGTTCTAGACTGTTCCGGCTGCTCAACTCTGTTGTGATAGCGACACTGATTTTTTGTCGCTCTCTTTCCTTCTACCATGACCGAAAATCCAGAAAACACCCTCGTCCTCAACAAGGAGCCTTGCGGAACTCTGAATGACGACGGCTGCCTCCAGATCTTTCCCTACTTTGACGGTCCCTCTGGATCCCTCTGCATGAAGTGCAAGAAACTCCAGAACGCTGAAACGGAAGAGCAGCGCACCCGCATCAGAGAAGTTAGTTTTGTCCTTGCTCTTGTTCTCTTCTTGTACTAAAAAATACCAGTCTCTTCAGTCGTGTGAGGGCAGTGGCAACTGGCAGAGCCATTCTGTGGTCGCTGCAAACGTCGTGGTATGTTTGATTACTATTCACACTGTCCAAATATAATTCGTATTTTATTTACAGACCGTTGTGGTAGTCCACCCCGGGGTCGCGTCGGGGCGTCGGTGATGGATAGCTACGTGGCTAAGCACAGGCGGGATGACTAAGCTACTGAGGCTACTGACTAACACGGCCAAACACCCTACCACATGTGCCCAACCAAAAAAATGCGACGTCCTCGTCGCTCACGAAAGCTAAACTGAGGACTCGGATGTCCCACTACAACTTCACCCAACCCAATGCTGTGAGTGCTCGGCTCAAGTCACGAAGGCGCGGATCGCGATCCCAATCGAGCTGCGCTGGAACTCGTTCGGACGGGAATGGACTGGAAGGTGGGTCGTAACGGAACGAAGGCGAAAAATACGGGGAAGATGATGGCTTTGTCTGCATGGGGTGATGATAGACGGTGGATCTTGTATGTCGGCTACGATTGGAATGTGATTGGTGTGACGAAGGCGATATTCTGGGCGAACGACGGCGGCGACGCTGCAGGCTCGCGAACGGCCGTGAGATACCGGTGCAAAGCGCAGAGAAATCGCGCGGGGAAGATGGGGGCAACGGGGGATGCGGGGTAGAAATGGGAAGCACCTCTGCGTCCTCAGCCCAATCGAGGCACCCGGGAGCGGCGCCGACAGGATCCGTCTGTGTCGCGGCGACGGACAGGGAACGGGGACAAGGCGTGGAAGGTGAAATCACACTCGCCTTCTTCGCGCGGATCTGCAGCACCTCAGAACAAAGCCTCCAACCAACGTCGTACCCCCAAACTCGCTCCGCCTCCAATTCCTTCTCGTGAATCGCACCAGCCTCGGAAGCCTCCCAGGCTACGGTCGTTGCTGTTTCTGCCCTTCCCGACTCGACACCTTCTTTGAATCCTTCTTCTTTCCCCTCTCTGAACCCCTCCTCTCGAGCGGCCGTGAGATTCTCCTCCCCATAATTGAAACCAATCCTCACAGCTTTCTCCCACAAGTCCTTCAGGCATTCCTGCAATAGGGTCCCTCCCTTTTTCCTCGCCTCCCAAGGAACGATCTGCAACAATAGACGCTCGATCTTCGGGTCGTGTGCTGGTGGCGGTGGAACGGACATGGTGACACGACAGCAGAGGCGTGAGCGACACGGGAGGGCAATGGAGACAACGGCAGCAACGGCAGGAACAAACTTCGACTTTTTCGACGCCCAGCACGAGCCAGGTTTTTTCGTACTCTTCGCTACTCTTCACGGGTCCACGGGTCCACAGATGTCGTCAATTGGCCAGAAGAGCTTGCGCGGAGGCTGAGAATCCCACTCTAATCACCACAATGTGGTAGTCCACCCCGGGGTCGCGTCGGGGCGTCGGTGATGGATAGCTACGTGGCTAAGCACAGGCGGGATGACTAAGCTACTGAGGCTACTGACTAACACGGCCAAACACCCTACCACACCGTGACGCTAAAGGATTACCTGATCCTCATGCTGAGGCTGCTGCTGCACGTCTCAACGTTCTTCATAGGAGGATAGGTAATCCTAACCCCCCTAGTGGTACTGCCCGGGGGCCTCTCCAGCTTATGACCAACCACCCGATTGGTCCGACGACTTCCGCTGCAGAGCTGGAGGCGATTAGAACCGCCAAAGCTGGCGGACATTTCACTGTCCATGTTTTCTATACAATTAAAGGTGTTGTCAACAAAAACATCGGTAACCACTCCTTCAATCTACCGATGGATATGCACTTAGACGGTCAGTGTGCCATTTCTTTTGTGGATTGTCCCTTAAACTTCTTCTCAGAGGTCCTCACCAGAGCCGTCGCTCATGCCGATCTTGAGTGGACCCAAGACAGTTCCCATCCGCTCAGCCTCAAAGTGTAAGCTTCAGATTCAATAAATGTGGTCTTAATTTGTTCCTGACTCTTGATAGCGAGGATTGCAGTCTTCGCTTCAAGGGCAATATGTCCATCGAGCCCGACGCCCTTTCTGGCACCCTCCGCGACCTTAACAACTTTTATATTAGCCGGCCCGACAAAATTCATGTCACAACAGACTCGGACTTGCCAAAGGAACTTATCTGGTGTTCGAATGCAGCATCAACGTTCAGCGTGTGAGTTCCTTCCAATGTTTGTTCACAATCTACGAACGGCTAATGAGTGTTGAGTATGACCGACGTGTTCTCGAGCTCAAACGCCGAAGACGACAGTGGGTCTTTGCTCTCAAGTAAACGTCGCTCGAATGATTCCTCCTCTGGCGAGCCCACAAAACGACGTCGTGGAACTGGAAGTAAGTTCTTTAGGTTTTGAAATCGAGACATTCACCTGATTGCGTTCAAGCCCTGAGTTCCAATGTGCGCTTCGCAAACAACCTTGGAGCCTTGGGATATGGCGCACCTCCTCTTGCACCTGCCAAGTGTGTCGAAGTCACCTTCAAACACTTTGCGGCCACTGTTACTGAAGAAGAAGCTGACATGAGCGAGATTTCCGCCGAGCAGGAGGGAAGAATTGAGGTCAACCCCTTGATCCTCTCAATCTCCGACCGTGGGGTGAGCTCTCTAAAATTCAAGTTCTCTACATTCCTGACCGTCCTTCCAAGTTCTACATCAAGGACAAGATGTTTGCTGCCAAGAGGTTTTTCGACACTGGCAATAAGCCCAATGCCGATGGTATAGTGGTTGTATCAAAGCGCGATAATGACGTTGGGCTTGCCCGTGACCTCTATCGTCTTGCTCGCATGCAAATGTTCCGCAGTAAATACATGGAAAGAGCGGCCACTGTGAACTTTGGTGAGATCTCCAGTCAGTCTGCTTCTATACTATTGCCCGATTATTATAATGCTCTCTGATTTGTTGTCCAGACTTCGAGGTGTCTTCTGGGTTCTTGATAACCATTCAATCTGCTCTCCCCATGCTTGGTACGTCCAATGGTCTGACTATTCTGTGATTCCTGTGGCCAACTTGTTCTTAGATACTGGGGCTTCGACAACAGATGCAGCGCTTGTCGACAACAGCACCTATCTTCTGGAACCCTTCCGGTCGTCCAGTGTGGTGAGGAAATTCAGCGGAACTCTAGGTGTTACTGCAGATCACGATAAACTGGCAATGACTATAATGTCTTTCTCCCACTTTGTTATGGAATACACCGCTTGCACCATGGCCATAGCCGACCTTCAAGGTAAATTACCCGCTCCACCCCAGCGCACCGCCTTCTCACTAAATCTTGACAGGTTCTCTTCATACCGAACCAGGTGAAGCACGTGCCATGTATTTGTTTGACCCCATGACCCACACATTGACCCAGTGAGTTTCGTCCTTCTATCCTTCTAAAGAGGGTCAAATAATTGAGACATTTTATTCAGAGACAGTGGGGTCGGTGACTTTGGATCTGCGGGCATCCAGGACGCTATTGAAAATCATGACTGCAATATTTTCTGCAAAGGTCTAAATTTGATACCAAAGACCGTCCTTGAGGAAACATTTGCCCGCCAGAAGGCAGACCATGGAAACGCTGTCGCTACCTGATTTTATCCGACCTTATCCGTATGACGACGTTATTTGACCCTTACGACTTTTGATGACTACTCTTACGACTCTCACGATTACCACAACGTAGCAAACCTTCGTGATTAGTACGATTACGATTAGCAAAATGCTTCATTATGGTCTCCTGAATTCAGCTTCTTGTTTGGCTGGATTATGCCAAGACACTTTGATTCTCAATCATTCTCAATCAATCAATCGTCTTTCTGTTCTTTACAGTGACCTCCTCAATGCCAAATCCTACAGGGAGGAACGGAACCGCCGTGCAAGAGTGTAATATTACCCACTGCCTCTATGAATTCCCACAGCTTACTCCTTAAACAGGTCCTCCTGACGATGTGCTTAGAGCTGCCTTTGAACAATATGCGAAGGAGAATGGTGGCTCCGGCCTGAAATCTGAAGATCAAATAAGCCGCCTGTTCCTGGACCACAACTACAAAATTGGGTAACTACTTTGGTGGAACAGTTTCGTGCTCGATGACGCTCAATGACTCTGGTTAGGAGAAATAAGCTATTCACGCTTCGGAAGGACCTGGGCATCGATAGTGTTCGTAAGAGTAAGAAGACCCGGAGCGAGGTCGAAACATCGCAGCTCGTCGTTGATGCCAAAGAGGATGACCCTGCTGGTGGATGGGGTGTAGACCAGACTAAGGGCCGCCTTGCCAATAAGGGGATCCTCGTCGCGAGGTACAGTATTATATGCCCCAATGGGACACGATCACCCAATGGGACAAAGCATTTTTGTGAGCTTGGCTGTCAAGCCCTAGTCCCAAAATTTTATAGACATGTTCCTGAGCATGTTATCTTTGCATATGTAAACTTGGAAGGTAATGGTGGACCATATACCTTGTTGTCTAAAGACATCAGTGTCGAAAGCCCAGAAAATCAAAATTTCAAGTGTCAAGATCTTCCCCTCAATAACCCACAAAATTTTCAGAAAAATTAGAGGAGCAATATATAGCTATACATTACTTGTCTTGAGGCTTCACTAGGCATGAAAATGCTGCAGAGGTCTAAACTCACTCAATGGGACGCCTTGCAATCCAAAAGCGGATATGTGACATATGTGACATGCTGGGCTTTTCGCCTTCATTCTACCCATTTGCACTCAATATGGCTGTACAGAATTTTCAATAAGCATTACAGCACTCAATTGAAGAACATTCCGAGGTTGAATGTCATGAGTCAAAGTGAAAATGGCGAAGATTTAGGGCGTGGTGGCTGTGCATCCCATTGGCACATATCTTGATTGATAAGGACATTTGAGACAGATAAGTCTCGATCTCCACGACTTCTTGGTCAATTCACCTCATACTTGGTAGGCATTTACTTTAGACCTCAAAGAAGGTTTTAGGTGGTTCAGTTTTTGTCCAAATCATTTCAGATGTGTGTGAAAGAGAAAAACAAATTTGGTCGTCCCATTCGGGCATGTAATACTGTAAGTCATGTTCTTGACTATAATCATTGCAGTCTACGACCAGTGTTTTAGAGATGACCTTCGTGAGATCCTTCATCATCATTTTCCCGACGAATTCGACGCCCGAGTAGCTGGTCGCAAACGGGCTGAACAGCATCGTACTCCTTTGGAAGCCTTTGGTCCTTGGCACCAGGAGCATTCTGACGGTCACGAGAAGCTAGCCCAGCAAGGACTACGCATGGGCGACGGTATTCATCTCCCTATATATGCTTCCAAGGATCAGTGGTCAGCCTTTCTGCACTCGCTTATTCTACTGCCCAACGTCCGGAATTCCAATGCTATTGTCCATTATTATCTGGATTTGGTCGAAGACCGTGGATGTGAGCAGCCTTGAATGACCCAGGTAAGACTGCTGAACCGTTTCTCTTTAGACAAAATTTCAATCCAACTCGTCACTGACCAGGGCTCAGAAGTTAATGAAATGCACAAGGTGCATGAGCGGCTCAGGTTAGTTCATGGGGTAGTTCGACTTATTTGACATTCCTGATCATATCTCTCAGGAGGGAGGCGGCACCTCTCTATCAACCGCCAGAGTTCCCTTTCGGCGTTAAGCAGTCGAGCACCAAAAACACTCCAATCGAGAGCTTTTGGCGGTGGCTTCGTGATGGTGATGGGTAGAGTGTAGCACGAATAGCGAATATCACGAATATTCGTGCCAAGCCATTCGCGAATACGAATATTCATATTCGTGAATGGCTGTGGCTGTGCTATTCGTACGAATGCGAATATCAGTTTTCAGGAAAATTGATATTCATGAATATTCGCAGCTGTAATACACAGCTAAAATTTCAATCAAGCATTGTAAATTTGTGATCTGTTTAACACATCTTCTGTCTGGAACCATAAAACACTTCATTTATGCCAACTACATCTGTAATTTATATGCAAACCAACCATCTTTGCTTTGACAACTGCTTGACAGGATGAACACAGCAATTGTGATGGTTCATCAAATGGTTATACATGCAAGACAAGGGCTTGTATGAGTCTTCAACAATGTTTAAACTCACAAGATGACATGGAAGCATCCCCATCAGCCCATTGGTGGCTACTAAACCCCTGAATTGTCAATGTATTCATTGAATATTCATATTCACGAATATTCGCGAATATTGCTGACTAAGCAACGAATATTCGCCATCAATATTCGTACGAATGCGAATATCACTTCCTGAGTTTCGGCGAATATTCATATTCGCGAATATATATTCGTGCTACACTCTAGTGATGGGCATTCAGTCAAGCTTATCTTGCAGAACGGGAGTGCATCTGGCATCTTCTTGCCTAATGATGCAGTTCACAAGTGCGTTTCAATTTCACCCCTTATTTAACTCTGGTACTGAGACGATACTATATTTTTCAGGGCCGTCTTCTATTGGCTATGGGTACCTATAATCCAGGACGGTCTAGACACCTACCGCACCTACTGGAACAACCACAAGATCCGCAAGTCCGCAAAGAAGATTAACCCGAGCGGATCGTGCCCCATCAACATGTTCACCAACCCGGCTTCCGTCAATGTCGCTGCTAAGCAATGCTACATCAACGTTAACCCGAAGACTGTCGCAGAGCTTCGCATAGCATATGGTGGAGAGGAGGCGCGGAGCAAGGCATACCGGTGGGTGTCGGAGGAGTTCAAGTTCAATGCCGATACGATATACTATAACCTTGGTGCACCGGAGCGTAGTCTCTCGAATGGGTGGAACGTTTTCAAGTTGATGGTTGCGAAGATTGAGGAGCTGAGGGCAACAGGTGCTGATGTTGGACTTGAGATGTAGATACTTACGCTGAATGGATCCTATTTTTTGCTTCTACTTGGCGCAATGGATGTCGGTTTACCATTGTGAATGAATGAAAGTGACAAAAGAAATGGCCACCGGAAGAATCGAACTCATGATCTCGCCGATCAGTCAAAATCGAACCGAGTACTTCTCGCGCACCGTACTCCGAGCTCATCGAGCCGTGGCGCTAGCAAAGAGAGTGAAGGGGTCGCTGTGTCGAGCCCGCAGTGCATGGAGCACGCGTCGAAGGTCAGGAAGCCTGTTTATTCATTCTTACAAGACGGGAGGTTCCAACAAATTCTCTTACATACTTGAGCATCTATACAATCTATATAAATATTTCCAGGTTTCTTTGCAGCATACGTCGTGCATACAATCCGAACGGAGTCCAACATCGGCGAGACGTCCAAACGGAGATGGAGCCCGATAAGGAAGGTGCCCTTTGAGCACGTGCAGTTGATGGTGTGCTCGGCTAGCGAATCGGACACCTCTTGCTCTCCACACTCATAATTGCACCACTTTCATGTTACCCGATGATCCTAAATCCCCCGAGCCAACATCTTCTATTATCCAAATTGTATGTAAAGTCTACGTATTTGCCGGAGGGCCGGAAATGCTCTTTCAAAGTTCAAAGGTACAACGACAAGCTTAATAAAAATTGCAGGAGGACAGTTGAACAGAGTTGAATCATCCCAAAATTACGGGTGTCTGAAGCCTTTTAAAACTTCGCTGTAATTCCGATCAATTTATTTATGTCCGAGTCCGACGGCACCCCGGATCGGCACAGTTGACTGTTCCACTCAACCATTTTCTAGCTCCGCCGGCTGCTCTCTGCCCTATCTCGGGCCGTCCTTCAAATACACTGGAAAAAGCAAGAACTTCTATCTGCGTGTTTTGTCATTACCTATACTTGTTCTGAAGGTCAAGACCAACCTCCATCGTCAAATTTCGCGTGTCAGGAAGGGTATGCAAGGCCGCGAACCGGTCGAGCAGCCGCTTGTATAAGGTGAAAAAACACTGGGAGGACCTTGAATTCGGATCCGAAGCGACATCTTCAGGGAAACTTCTGAAAACTCTCAATGATACAGGTGTGGCGGACTTTCAGCAGAACTGAATACTGCTTCAACTTGTGCTTTGAGGGCTTAAAGCTCAGTCTTTGTGCAAGCAAGGTCTCATCCGACACAGTCGGAGCTCTCTAGTTCTGTGGTATAAAAGTTCGATTGCAATTGGGACACGAATTGGCCCGAGCGAAGGGTGAGCAGCTGTTCAGCTGTCAAGGAATTTTTTCTAATCCCGCATCAAAGCAATCTGCCTGTCTAGTGATGGAACCGGCGACCATAACATCAAATAGGAAGGTCGCCATATGACATACAGTGTGCCGACATACTCGACAGACCACGATGCACCTCAGGAAGCATTCAAAACTCACGTCGTCGAGGTTGATCACACACCCGACCACACAGCCCAGTCTCAATACGAGGGATGGGATATCACCAATCAAAAAATTATCGACGCCTACATCAATGGCCCGCTCGGACGTCGTGATGCTCTTGAAGGCTACAGTTACGAGCAAGATGATCTGTGGCGCAAGACGGTGGCGTACAATTCAGACCACGCTTCAGATGTCCGCTCGGCAGCTCGGAAATGCGCTCAGCGTAAACAGCCGGTTATCGAGGGTGATCTTGGTCGGAAAAAAATAGCGCTGATGACGGAATCTGAGCTGGAAGATGCGCTTTGGGACGTTGTGCAGAAGACGTGTGACGATCCAGACACTCTCGACCTAAGGTAATCTTTTTCAGTCATACTCAAATCAATGTTTGACGTCTGGACTCTTCTGCTCAGGCTCTCTCCCCGATGAGATACGCATTGACGCGTTCCAATCACTTGCGGCGCATCTCGGATCAGCAGCGCTCGAGTCTCTTCCTCAAGATAGTCAACAGGTGTTAACGCGAATGATTATCTGTGGTTGTTGCGGTCACAAGGACCACAACTGCAGCAAGGCGGGAGGATATACAAAACACTTACCGTAGGTTTATTCAAGAAGGCGGCACATTCGGGCAAAGCACGGCACATTTGCTCTGATGTGCCGCCTTTGCATCCAAAGGCGGCACTTGCCATTTCGGAATGTGCTGGCGTCGGCAAAGTTCAGTGCCGTAAGGGGACGCAATTCTTTTTCATCTTTCCTCCTCCCACCATTTCACCCCCAGCGCGCCCCCGACGCGCCGACAGCGTATTGAAATGGCCACCAGTGTCGGCGCAGCATCCAGGCACCCACCTGCGGACCGAGAGTACATCGGCAGCCTGTCACCTCTCACACTGATGGAATTCCGGAACTACGTACGTGGTCCCCGTGGCTTCTCGCCGAGGCGTATAGCCTATTTTGACGCGTGCCAAACTAGATGTTCTCTTCCGCCTACATCACCCGCAACGCAACAAAATTCCTCAATTACGAGTGGGTCAACATCAGTGACTTACGCGAGTATATGCAGCAAACCACCGCCGGTTCCGTGCTCGGCGCGTCAACGGCGTATCTCTCCACGGGCCCGCCTGGCCCCGTCAAAGCCGAGCCCCAGGTCGTGATTCTGCCCCAGATCTCTGACGATATCAAGATGCGGACTTTGAACGAGGGCGGCCGCGAAGTCTTCGAGCTTCTTTCGGATTCGGAACCTGAGCCCGACGAGTCCGACGGGAATTCAGATGCGGAGGTGATGGAGACACTCCAGCGTACCTCTCGATCGTCAAGTGCAGTCCCTCTATCTGGTATGGATTCCTGGTCATCTCTCATTGTCGTCATTAACGTTTATAGATGCTAATGATTTTCCCGACAATAATTCCGACATCGGAGCGAAGGCGTCGGAAACCTTAGGCGGTACGTCAATAATTCTTTCACACGCCCGTGAAGACTCATTTTACTGTAGATGGTGACGACTCCGAATTGCTTGAGTCTGACACTGTGTGGGCATCGGATGACGGCACCTCGCGCATGCGTGTTGGGAAATTCCGCCTCACCCAGAAGATTACTGTGAAGCGCATCGAATATCGGCAGGGTCCCGCGTCCATCTACCCAATACACCGAGTTCAAACCGGGATCGTCGTAGACCTCAGCAATGAGAAATATCATTTCCGCGACCCTGTCAAAAATGAGTTGTATTCGTTAAATTCTGTTATTAATAATGCCGTTTGTTCTTTCTTCCTCCAACTTCGAAGTTTTGATGCTGATCCAATCCTGTAGGACAATGATTCATGGGAATGGGTCGGTGGTAGCCGTCGTGCGGGGGCCCTAGTGACTTTTGCGCCCGGAGAGAAGGCTGTCCCCTGCCGCTGCATTCGTTACGATTGCAAGGGTGTGCACGCCTGTGACCAACTTGACAATGCACTCCGGCGTGTGGTCCGCTTCGAATTAGATGATCCTGCGCCGCGGAAAGCTATCATTGTTGCCCAGCAAGAGACTCGTCGCAGGGAAGGGAACACTCCCGAAGAACGGGCTGTCATGTACGTTATTTTCCTTCTAACCCTAACGTTGTTTTCCTTCGTCATAATTCAGCTAATATACGGTAATAGTTTCCTCAAAATCATACGCAATAGCAAGTGCGACGCCGTCGACTCGAAGGGGACTAAGTGCCGGGGTGGGCCTGTATTAAAGCCCAAGCCTCTAGTAATTTTTTTCTTCTACCACAATTTCGTTCCCTGATGTCTTTATATCAAAGGGGCCAGAGCGCGACCACCAATTCTTCGTCGGGTGCAGCGGTTGGACCACGAAATTCCAAAAGGGCCACCGAACGCACACCATTCCCGATCACGTCGACGAAAATCTTCTTGCTAACGCCCTTGCGGGACTGCCTCTAACCGATGACGGTAGTAAGGACACCCTTCCTTGCAGCGGCATCATTCACCCCCATACCGGACTCAAGAAGAAATCCTGCCGTAAGTACTTTCGACCTACCATATACCATGTGGCGGAAACTGAGGGGTTGTTAGCACACGCTCATATCGTTAACGGGATGCCGGTGCAGGGCCAAATCGTGAATTATCCCTGCGACGCAAAGCGCTCCATTTATATCCCCAAAGATACGTCCATTCGCAAAGCCCTCATTATTCACAACGACACCGGGCATAACCACCCCATGCCGGCTCTCGCGAAGATGTCGTTTGCGCACAAGGACACATATCGTGGGTGCATCGAAGACTTCGGCGTCCTCGGGGCCACTGTTTCCAAAGTCGACAATGGTACAAATTGTTCTTCCGGTATCTATCATCGCTGAAGTTTGACGTAGCGCAATCAACTAAAATGAAGCTGAAAGGGAAGACCCCCGCCGCGCATGCTCTCCCTCTCCACAACCAACGTGTCAAGCGGGACATACTCCATGCGGAAAAACTCAAAAAGTACCCGAATGGTCTCGGCGTCGAAGGTAAGCTGCGGACATTCACAGCAATCCTGTCAATAGTCACATTTCACAGCCATTAAAATTATGTACCGAGCTGAATTGACCAAGCCGCTTCCCGAGCGCTATATCCATAGCTGCATCGAGACCAAAAAAGGCGAGATCATAATTCTGACCTTCGTCCCTTACCTCTTGAAGCTCCTCGACGATCCTGGGGTTACTTCTTTCGATGGCGACACCACATACAAAGGGATTGAGGGCAATGTAAACGAGTGGGAACTCACCATATTTGCGAAGGTGGTCCAACGCGGTTCGTTTTCTTGCCTGTTAGTGCCAAAGATACTCAGCGAGTTAATAGCTGCGTCAATTCTTCGGGCGTACATAAACGGCGCGAGCACGGATTTCTTCGAGGAATTATTCGACGAGCTTCAGCGCGTCAAACTCACGGTGACAGGGCGGCCCATTCCACTCAAGAGATTCGTTCGAGGCGGCAATCTTCTTGTCACGAATGTGGATATGGACGGTGCACAGGCCCTCGCCATATGTCGCTCGGTGATGAAGTACAACGAACCCGAGTACAGCGGCATTCCTAACGATACACCACCCGAGGAAATCGCATCGGAGTTCATCAAACTATGCTGGAGACACGGGAAGGAGTGAGTTGCCCGCTCCCTTGCATATACTGAACTAATCCTCCTCTCCAGGCCGATTCATGACTTCAAATCGCTCGTATCTGCCGAGCAGCATGCTCGTATCCGGGACGTCTTCTATATTGACTCGAAAGAGTCACTGGAGGAATTCTCGACCTTTTTGTATGGCCTAGGTATCCAAAAGATTAGCGGTTCGTCTTTATCCCACATCGGATCCTTCCCCAACTGGCGCCTGCTTTATAGATTGGTGGAGACACAAGCAAATCCACCCCTGGATTATTCCCTGCCTCATTAAGTCTCAGTCGCACATCCCCGCGGATGTCTGGGATTCCACTCCGGCGACAACCAACACCAACGAGGCCCAACATCACTGGACAAACAATCTCACGGGGATCAGGTTACCGCCTGTCGAGGCGCTCGAAAGGTGAGCGGATACATGCCGTTGCTCATCCCTTTCATTTGTTGACTCTCACCGACAGTCGCCGTGTTGCTGACCACAATGTTGCTCGGGAGATTCAAACGTCGCTCGAGACTGGCATCTTATCTAACCCTAACAACGAGCTCTCTCACCGCATGTCTCGCACCTCCACACGCCAAAGTACTGAGTTGCACGCAAAGCACGCGAGTCGCGCGAGGCCGCTGATACCTCGAAAGAACTTCAGCTCCAGATTGATGCAGAGGTTGAAAAGCGGCGTATCTCCAATGAATTGACGAAGTCCCTCGAGGAGCAGCTGAACGCCACCAAAGGTAAATCGGGTAAGCAGGGAAAAGCGAACACTCTTATTTCTGCAAGCTCGAGTGGCCGTGTCAAAACGGCGCGAGCGCGACCAGGTATTTCGATTTCGAATCCACAGAGAAAACGCTGACTGGTGATTCAACAGCCCCAATACCCGCCGAAGCGATGCAGTCGGACAATAATATTTCACCAGCAGATAAAGGCGAGTTATTTTTCTGCTTCATTCCCTTGACGCTCTAAATAAAGATCCAGGAGCATCGGCCCACGAGACGCAGTCGGATGTCATTCCCTCTGCTCCGATGGCTCCAACAACTGTTCAATCGTTAGATAAAGGTGAGTTATTTTTCTGCTTCATTCCCTTGACGCTCTAAATAAAGATCCAGGAGCATCGGCCCACGAGACGCAGTCGGATGTCATTCCCTCTGTTCCGATGGCTCCAACAACTATTCAATCGTTAGGGCCATCTGCAGCCGAACTCCAACCCTCTGCGCCGTCGGACTCGAGCTTTAACTCGTCAAACACCTACGACTTCAACAATTTTGACTTCGATTCGCTGATGCGTGATCTCGAGGGCGCGATGAACACATCTTCTTTCGCGCACGATCCCGCTACCACTGAGCTATTTGCATATGATCCAGCTTTCGACTCAAGCTTATTTGCGGACTCCAACATGCTCATGCCTTCGAGTGCGCCCCCCGGATCCGCCGATCCTCTCCAAGATTTTCCGGATTTGTATGGTGACTATGGCGGGTTCTTCGACGCCGGGGCCGCCATCGACTCCGGGTCGTTCACCGCTCGATCTTACGATGAGCCGCCATTACTACTTCCTCCAGCCCCACCGGAGTCGCCTCCTGCGCTGTCACCATCTGTCGAGCATACGTCGGAACCAAGTGCCCCGAGATCACGCCGCGCTCGAAAAGAAGTTGACGAGGCCAATATTCTTCACACCACGCGTCCCCGAGCACCCAGCGCCCGCAAACGGTTTGAAGACGGCGAGGACATCTCGAGCCGACCCCTTAAAAAAAGCAAGGTATGGCTTTCTACGACGTTTCTTCGTTTATCCGGTCTAAATCATTCCCTTTACAGTGACTTGCGACTTAAGGAAGGGGGACAGCTGGCCTTGGATTATGAAATATGTTACTTGAATTGAATTGATTTGAATTTACTGTTTCTCTTCAAAAAGTTTGAGCAATCGAGGAGCGGAGTCCTGCAACGACTCAATCAGTGCCGAACCCGGCACAGTGGATTGCGGAATGTTCCGCCTTTGTTGACAAGCACGGCACTTGTCTGGCAAATGTGCCGGCCTTGTGTGAATGTGCCGTGCATCCGGCGGAATGTACCGGCCACAAAATAAACCTACTGTCCGAGTTTCGTCTATCCCGGCAAGGCGGGGATGGCCGGAATGGCAGCTGCCTACGAGCCGCTCGGTCTGACACCACCAGTTCTTTTGGCGAACAAAGATAACCACCTTAGTATGGCGGCGTGATATATCAGTTGTCTCTAATCTCCACAGAGCCGGAGTATGTACGAGAAACGAGAAACGAAAACGAGACAATTGCATTGCCGGATGATCGCCGGAATAATGATATCATCGGTCACATCATCTCGTCTGTCCGTGATATATAAAAGCCGCTAACTTAGAAGACCATCTGATATATCAGGCAAATGCATTATCCCATTTTATTTGGCAGCCATCACGCCATTGCCAGCAGCCGTCGCCATCGTGCTCCACGACGAGTATCCGCATTTGGAAGTCAGCGATCAATCACTCTCGACGTCGTCCGCGACAACGAGCACAAATTCGAGGTGAAAAATCACGGAAATATTTGGGAGTGTGGGGACCACTAGATAGACTACATCGGGTGCAAAATAGTGATGTAATAACGGTCGTAAACCAACGTAAAACGACAATTTCTGCAAATGTAGGGAACAACGGTTCCGCTCCTGGCTCGCGGACACGGGGCTACGCACCCTCCAACCAGAGCGAGCAGGGCGATACGGCGTACGGCGCAGACTCGCAGCGTTCAGAGCGATGCTGCGGGATGCACACGGCCCATAGCGCAACGATGAACCGGCAGCACTGCTCTTGGTGGCCCGAAGATCGCTTCGGCGGGAGGGCAATATCCTGAGTAGCTAGAGTCATGGAGTATCTCTGTGATGTGGATGGGGGACGCGGATGTAGGCAGGGAAATCATTTCGAGTTTGATGGCGGCACATAGCGGGCTCTGCCGCGGAGCGGGCTACATCGATCATAAAACCTCTTGCGTGATCGTGACGGTGACAATTCGATGGTCCCGTGACCCAGCCACGTCACGGATCGATTCTCTTCTTTTCCCTGATGTCCTCGAACGGCTCTTCCTACACTGCCGACTCCGAGGGCGAGGCTGACCCTGTTGAGGCCCGCATTCTCCTGCTGCAGCGACAAGTCAAGGAGCTCACGTCATGCATGACTCTTTCTCGCCTGGCAAGTCCATTTGTTTCCTGATGTGTATTAAGTACTCATTTTCCCCAATTCGCCAGTCTGTTTTAGATCTGTGCGCAACTGCGGAAATAGCATTTGCAACCTACTCAAAGGCTTGGAGCGATATCGACGATGCTCTCTCGCAGATTGCGGTTGCACTGACTCTGGCGCTGTACACCGCTTATCCGCTGCAGGCAACCAGGGTCCGGGCAAAAACTATCCGACGGTTAGAATCACTCCAAAGGTGCGCTACTTGAAAGGCCATTCTCCGCTTTTTCCCCCAACTATTTCAGAATGCTAACGAGTCTTACGGGACTTGTTCCGACTATCTGCAAGCTTGACCACCGGAAGAGTGGGTTTTCTCAAAAAATGACCCTCATCCTGTTGAAAATGGACGAGTATTCCTTGAAACTGTTGACTCTCGCGGTCAAGATCAAGGTGCTGATCTTGCGTTAATATGTATGTGTTGCAGGTTCTGACCACTCTGAAAAGCGGCCTTTTGAGCGGATGCAGCAACACCACATGGACATTGCTTTTTGTCAAAAATGTACTCTGTGCAAGAAGCACCTCCATTTGTAGAATGGACTGCCTCATAGTGCCAGTGGGGAAAGGGATTCAGGGCTTTGCGGGCGAATTCGGGCGGAGTGAAGCTCAATTCTATTTTGAATCCACTAGCAGTGTGCCAGTGCTACAATGCCACGGGGATATATGGGCCATATGTTACGATCTGTACTCACCATATTGAAAGTGTCAAATATTTGGAGTTCTCACTTCCGCCCACCCGACGTGCAGTTTTCAAGTCCGAGGAGCGAGGCTTTCAGCAAACGTTCAGATCGTGCAGAGAGAGCACGTCAACGTCCATTTTTCGAGTGCTTTCAAACTGTATACACCATTTTCGCGTGCGAAATGATTCCACAGACTCGATTTTTGAGAAAACACCCAAATGTTTTATTCCGAGAGAATAAAGAATGTAATGCATGGGTTACTACAGCCCTTTGCGGAACATAGGGCGCGGCCGTTTTTTTTTTCCCGCACCTCCGCTGGGGACCCTGTGCTGTCCGTGCCGCGCATCCTAAGCCGCTCAATGGGCCGGCTTGCTACGCCGCGGCCCCAGTCCCGAATGCGCAGGACGCCGCTGCCGCCGGCCCCAGCTCGAGCTCTACCACCGACATGCCTCCTCCTCCTACGCCCCCCGGCGCTCCACGAGACCACGTAAATCCGGCACACTGATTCACTGTCATCTTTACTCACTCTTTGTACAGCTTCAACTCGCTCTTCAGGCGTGATCTCGACATCCGGTGCAACATCGATAGCAACAAGCTCACGGCGCTCTTGCCTGCAAGCATGAAGATCAGGATCGTCGCCGAACACAAGTACTCTGTGGATTGGCAGGTGTATTCTCACCTTGCTCAGCACGTCCCGAGACTTGTGGTGCTCCAAGCAGGGTATGACCACATTGAGTACCTTCGTATTTTCGTTGCAAATGACTAGTGATTTTAACACGATAATAGAGCGGGAGGCGGTGTAATCCTGTACTTGGCTATGGCTCTGAAATTAAAATGGTTGACGTTTCGCCTAGATTTACAGTGCGTATACTTTATGCTCCTTCATTTCTCATGATTGACCATATTTCTGTGGCCAGCGTACAATCTGTGCATGCCTGAACTCGCTTCCCCCTGCCATTGTAAGCAGGCTGCCGGTCCCGATGAGTGTGTCGGCATCGCATGGCAGTTCAGCAGCATCACGCGGTTACCAGAAGAGTTTGGAGGTTCAAGAAAGAATGGAACCGTAAGGTAGGCGCAGTCCGCATCCATCGAGTCACGTGTGCGTGACTGATGGGTGACAGTAGCGTGGGAAATCGATTTTGAAAAAAAAAAAAAAAAAAAAAAAAAAAAAAATTCCGCGTTCTGGACAGCCAGAAAAAAAAAATTTTCAGTCTGAAAAGACTTTTCTGAGTGCTACTCTCACTGTAATTGGAGTGGGGGAGTGGTTTTTGTGGGCTAAAGGTTGAAACAACACCTTCCTGCACCAGATGCTGGGCCAGTGATACATCACGTCCTCTGATCTGAATCCTATACGCGAGTGCCCACATAACAAGACTGCCCGGAAAGGAAGTCCCTCTAGAGCGATGCATCGCGAGATCCTCTCACAAGAATGATTGATGCATCGCGGTTCACATTCTCATCACAACCTCGCGATACATCAAAACCCCAGATACCGCTGCTTCCTGCACAGTGAAGTCAAACAAAAATACAATTTTATGCTGGCTATATAGTACACTACTTATCCTATCTAATAAATATTTTTGCGCTGCTTGTACTCCCTAAGATCATCATGATACTGGGGGGGAAGGGTTCGCTTGGTAGGTCGCTCATCACCACTATTTATCTGTTTCCGCTGTCCGAAACATAAATGAGTGAGCTAAGTGCAAAAATAGGGGCTGGAATGAACCTTGAGGGCATAATGACCAAGATTTTTGGTCCTAGACTGTCCTTTTCGCTTGGGCATTGGTTTTGCTGCTTGAGAATTGATGCTGGTGGGGGTAGAAAGCAAGTGTGGTGGCACTCCACGAGGCATGACATTATATCACGTGACTGTAATATTTCCTTTTTGGGAAGCGCGAATTTTCGAGCTCCGATTTCTAAAACTGCGGCATGGTGTCGGATAAGTCATTTGAGACACTTTCAAAAAAAAATGCCATAAACATTTTTCTGAGGGCAGATATCAAAATTCTGGCACCATAGGATTGTTCCTACACTCAAAATACACCTTCCTATGGTTCTACTTTATGTCTGAACTCCGACACTACTGACTAGTAAGGGCGGGAGTCGGTGTCACGCTGTTACATCATGTGACTCGATGGATGCGGACTGCGCCTACCTTAAGCGCAAGGATTCTAATACGTGCTCATGCACTTCTTCCTCTTCCGGGGGTATGTTTTTCGTAGTGTCCCCATTTGTGAATCTAAATCATTTTTCCTCGATCTGCGGCTACGACACTGATTACAACAGGGCCTGAGACGTAAATGCCCGGCCTCAACCCTGATCATAACTACGCGAACTCTTGGTTTCCTCTTCACCGCCATCTCTTTTTCATCATGGCGCACAACCCATACAACAACAACAACAATAGCAACGGGTCTGACCCAAACTTTGGCACAGATCCACCACTCGCTCCCGACCCAGACTTCATCCCCAACCCAGACTTTGACCCATGCTATGACAATATCCACTTCGACCCGCGTTACGACAGGGCTCCCGAACCGCATGAAGCCAGGAGGGTCGAAGATGCGTGGCAGGACCATGCCGACCCGGAGCAGGTATGTATCTCTTCTCCTCTTCTCGGCTTGTATCCTGATCTGGCAACAGCGTGTCTTATCCACAGAATGGCAAACTATGTGGCAGCTTGCGGAGACCCCGGGACATATTCTCCGCCGCACGAACACAGCTCATGTCTTGCTATACCATCAACATGTTGAGCAGATGCTGGAACTCCGAGCCGTTCAAGCTCAATTAGATGCTCTAACCCGTAATTACAGCTGTTTTGTAAATAATATACGGGTTTCCTAAATCTTTGATGCTCGATCTGTGCTTACGCTTGTTTGTCACTGCGTCGACGCCACCCACGATTGCCTCTCATTATCGTCTGTATCAACGGTCATCGTCTGTACTATGGTGTACTATGGAGTTGCAGAACATTTTCCCTTTGGTAGCGGGCCAAAATCTTCTCGACTGAACTGAGCCTTGAGGCAGATTCGGAGGTCGCGTGCAATATCCGCCTGCTTATACTTGCGATTATGGAACATGTGGATGACATGTCAGTTAGTTTCGTAGGAAATGCCTCTCTCGCGCCATGGCTGGGAGGAAGAGCAATGAATTCGGATATTGTGGTGGAGCTGACAAAGATTCAGCGTCAAACAAATGTAAGCACAAATCGAGCATCAAAGATTTACGAAACCCGTATATCATTTACAAAACAGCTGTATGAGAGCGTGAGTATTCACTTGTTAGTTACCAAAAGAGCGATGATTCTGACAGGTTTGCAGTCGTACTCATGAGCGACTTGTCGACTACTATGTGGAGGCGACGGGCGATCTGTCGGCAGCGATGCGTCGAATTGCCAGACTCCAGAGGGACTTGTCGGAAGCCAGAGGTGAAACGGTGGCAACTCGTGTCGTTCCCGTGTTTCACCACACATCACCAGCGGATGTCCCGGAGTCCGCCCAATTTCATACGCCGTTGAATGGGCTTGGGGAGGCTCATGGGGAGTATTTAACATAGTGCTTGTTATACCTCTTGGTTCACCCACTCGAAATGTCTTGTCGCTTACCATTGAAAACTTTGGGGCCCACGTTCCGTTTCAATCACTATGAATAATTTTAGGCTTGCTGCCGATCCTGAAAATTCTATCAAAGTTTAAACATGATTCAGATCAGGTCTCCGCGTCAATTATGAGAAGTCCTCGAACAAGTGGCTCTCTCTCTCTCTCTGTTGCTTTCCATCGCCTTGCTCTTAGACTCTTGGCACTTTCTCGGAATGGCTGACGAAAATGATTCAGACTCGGACACCGAAGGACTCACTCGCACCTTCGAACCGCCGTCGCAAACCGCAACACGCGACGAGCTTTACAATGTTAGCGCTTCCCAGCTCCAAACATGTCTGCAACAACTCTCACCGAGATATAACCTAGGTAGTAAAGGATTTGCAACTGACCACGGGACGTCTAATGGTTGAGAACCGAGACCTGCGTGCACAGGTTTCCACGTTGAAGGCCTCCGGCAAGAAACCCGTGGAGAAGGGATGCAATCCCTTAGACTACCAGGCAGTCATCATAACATTGGGCAAGAAGTTCGGCTTTATGCATGAGCCTTGGATTAGTCTGGCCGCATTCACTGTTCTTCCACCCAAGCCCACCGCTGGAGGGCACCCCAGAGGCCATAGAAGAGATGTTCAAGTCACCAGACCTGTATCTGCAACATGTCACTTCCAGCTTGTACGGGCATGTGCCCTCGAAATACCACGAACTTTTGGACTCTGAAAAGTTTACCGGGTTTGGCGAGGATGTGAGTTCCGCCGTTATACCTCACGCATTTGTCTTTGCTAAAGCAGTTGCCTGTAAGCTCATTAAGCATCTCAATGCAGGCCGCTCGAGTGCTGTCAACTCGTTGAAGAGCCAACTTTCCCAAATCCTCACCGATTTCAAAATAACGAACGCGAAGGAGTCACTCCTTCACCACGTGGGCGACAACAAATCTCTTCCTCCTACGTCGTATCCCCCCATCTTTTACCCAAACTCGAAGAAGAATACGCAAACACTTCTCTTAAATGAGGCCCTCCCGATGGTGCGATCTGTTTGAGTTCTAACATCAGATGGGATTAATCGTTTAGCAGGCACTGCGCTGTATGCTCTTTGGCGCGGCAAGTATCAAGAACAAGGTAACAGGCAGGCCGCAAGCGGGCACTCTGGGGTATAAGTGGAAACTTGGGGGACTCACTGTCGGACCTATGCTTTACCTTGATCGTTGTATGTCCTCTCGTCCATTCCTTTCTGATTTATTTGACCATCGTGCTGTCAGCTTCTTCGCATAATTTCGGAGGTGGACGCGGTCTTCGAAACAACCGGAAAGATTTCGAAAATACCTTTCCAGGCGTACTTCCACAAGTACAAGAAAATGTTGCTTAAAAATGTGCAGACCCCAGGTGTGCGCAACATCCTGAAGACTTGGAACAAGATTGTTTTCGCGGGGGGTTTCGACCGTTACCGCCACCGCCACGAGCATCAATGGGGATGGGGCAGACGACGACCTGGACGAGGCAGCTATGGAAGCGGAGTTTGCAGTGGCAATGGAGGGGATGACGCTTGGGAACGATGAAGACAACGATTATGATCTCGGCAATGAAGATGGTGGACTCAGCGGTAACAACGACGACGGTGAGCCTCGGAGCACAAAATTCTGCTGACTGTATGTTGATCTGATCTTGTATTCAAGGAGACGCTCGAATTGCGCCTGCTGGGGTGGTACCGGGCTCGGGACAATCGGTTCAAGCTGCACCGATCGATGAGGGGAACAATTTGGGATTGCAGGGACCGCCCGGAAGAGATGAACGACAAGGCCAGGAGAGCGGGGTTGCTGCTCAGGCCGCCGCCGTCCAGGGCCGCCGTGGGGTCGCAAGGCAGCTGCTGCCGTGGTACAGGCTGAGGTTGATGAGCCTCCGGTGGCCGGTCCAGTCCAGAGAAAGACACGGTCTCGTATTACTAGACGATAGTTATCTGTCCCTTTTCGAAATGAGTCTTATCGACCGAATTTTGTAAACGTGCATCATGGGGCATATGGGTGGGCGGGACCTAGATAGTACTGATATAGGATATGTTTGCACAGAATATAAAGGACTGCTGGCTCAGTTGTTATGTTGCTCATTATGATTAATACTAGCTCAACCCCGTGAATAAATTCACGGGCATTGGTAAGTTGAAAGAAATATATTGAGTTGGTTTTCAGTTAGTTCATTCTCTCAGGCCTCTTTTTTTCCTTCATTTACCTTGGACCCTTTCCCCTCTCCGACTCCTCCTCCCTTTCTTCCAGCTCTTGGCCTGAGCCTGTCCCATTAAACAAAAATCATGGAGCTATCCCACCCTAGGTTCGGAGCAAGCCCGCGCAGCTCCGGCCCGGCGAGCCGGCCCTTCGCTGAAGGGGCTTGCTTCAAACTGCGTCAAACAGAGGGCTTGAAGAAACCTTTCCTCTGACCTCCCTTCCTCATTATTTCCCTAGGTCTCTTTTGTACCTCATAGATAGTAACCTAGGCCTCCTAATACTATTTTTTCCCGCACTTCAAAACTCAACTGGACTGTGGTGTCTTCGCGTCGTTCTGACCTTCATCATTTTTCAAAAATCGCAGCGGGGAGGTCTAGGAGGTACAGAAAACCATGGACGTTGTGAGTAAAAATTGTTAATAACATGATTTCGAGCTCCCATGAATATTTATGGGATTATCCAAGCACACTGAAGGAGAGAGAAAGTCGTCTCGAGTGGGAGGTCAAAAATGTCACAATTTGTGACGCCGCGTTACCTCGCGTCCCGCTAATTAGCCATCTCGGTACCACATCCCGGCCACTCTTTAGACGTGAATCCAGACTGGAATACACTACTGGCCCCTTTGCAAACAACGGTCAGCCTCAACAACCTCGAAATTCGATGCCAACTGGTGTTTTCGCTCCTCATCTTTCTCGGCCTCTCCATCCGGGAATTCCTCTTTTTCCTGTTTGAATCCTCCATCTCAGAGGTCAAGCAGCGAGTCGGTATCTTCATGGGCAACAGCAAGACGAACGGGTTTGGTCCCGAGCGTGTATTCAAGGCCTGGCACGACCGCTTTCCAAAAAGCATCCCTCACCTCCACTCCACTATCATCAAGCCTTGCATGGAGGAGATTGCACTCCAGGAGAGCGACCAGGTCATAAACGACCCTCGTTTAAAGGTCCGCCTGCTCGACTGTACGCTCGATTTCATCCGGAATGTCCTCAATCCTGGTGTATTGCCTGGATTATACCTCGAGCTTGCACCTTATACATGGGACTATCTCTCCGTGTTCACAACTTCTCCGAACAAGTGGCGCAAGCAGCGGGCACGGATGGGGAAGGATGGGAAGCCTGTAGCCCCTCCGGAAGCGGACGAATGGGAAGAGACGCCGAGTGGGAGCACGGAGGACAGTGCGGAGTTTGCGGGAGACACAGGAGGATACTGGAAAGGGATGGGCTTTGCCCGTAATCCTACATTTGTGAGTACTGTTTCCTCTCCCTCCTGCTTTTCTCAACTGAGTCTGCAAGCCCTCGTTCTTGTCTTTAGTTTAATGGCTTTTACTCGTAATACGGGCACCAATCTTTTCCCAATGATTCTCGGTCTTTTTCTCGAGATTGGAGGGACGAGTTCCCGGATTTTGAACACACTCAGCAATGCGGGTGCTTGCGTTTCAGTCACAACAATTGAACGGCTCAAGAAGGTCCTTTCCGAGGACGCTCTCGCGCACGCCGTAGCCCTGATGCAGAGTCCCGGCATGTTCTACATCATATTCGACAACATCAATATCTTTCTTCGAAAATCCCAGCAACGATTGTTCAACAAAAACTCGATGATTCATGCCACAAATGTCGCTGTCATTTCATTACCCAATGCAGACCCGGCGGCCGCAAATTTGGAAGCAAAATTGAAGGCCCGCGGAAAACGCGCGGCAGCGACGGGAGCCGATATCTTACCAACAGATGACGATGAAGAGAAGATGCTGTCGTCGTTTGTGGGGCTTGTCATCACCCTCGTCCTCGCCTATTGCCCAGGCAGCAAAGATTGGGAGAACCGGGAAGCGATGCTCAAAGCGGCAGAGGACTTCATTAAATTGGATCGGCCATTGCCTCCGGAGAAAAGTGACGGGAGACCTGCGGGGGTATTCGACATCAATGAGGGGTCGAAAAAGGGCATCATAAAGATGCTCAAAGCCCTGCAGGAACTCAGCGGGTTTGGAGAGGCGGGGTGGGCGGCCAAAGCACGGATTATCATTGGAGACTGGTTGACTTCAAACAACATTCGCGGAGCTCGGAGGGACCGGATGGACGACATCAGTTCCATGGAGCGACTTGATTATGTCGATGAGCTCAGTGCTTTGTGGCACTTTGCGTTAAATGCTACACATATGATCATGCGGCTCCATTTCGGAGACTCGGTTCTTGACCCTGGTTCCCTCGCAAAACACAAGGGACTCCTGAATCGCACATGGGATGCAGAGAAACCGAATTATGCTGATGCCAAGGCCCTCATTCGCCACTCATTGATCTCTCGAATCCTTTACGAAGTCATGTAAGTTGCTGTATATTCTTTGTGCTTTATTCAATTCACTTGTGCAGGCTGAAAAAGAATATCAAACGATGGGCCGACCTCGCAAAATGGAAGCCTACACTGGAAGAACTGAGTGCCTTTGCACAGGAGTTTGTACGGGATTTTACTGCTGCAATAAATGCGGAAAGCGCGAAAAATGTGAACGATGATTATTATGCGCACTCTCTGTATTTCATCCGTGACGCACTGATCTTCTGTTTCTTCGAGCATGCAGTCGCTTTTGCTGATGCTGGCGGGGTACTTCGTGTTCTCAAGTTCTGGGCGCTCTCTTTCCGCGGTGCTGGTCTCCACAATTATGCACGAGAATGCTTTGAAATTCTACTTCAATGGAAGTACGAGCTCACACCGGAAGCGCAAGCGGCGAAGGAGCAAGCCTGGTTCTTCAATCGGTTTGGACTTCGGGGTCGCAACATTGCGAGTGATCTCTACTTGGAACAAAATAATTTCTGGGTAAAGGTATTGTCCTGCGTAACTTCAAGCACTGAGCAAGCAAATCTGACTCATAAACAGCGCGTAAATATTGCGAAGGGCTCGGGTGTCACCGTGAAGTACATCATTGAAAAGGGATCCGCACCTGTTGATGCATTCCGTGAAGTCAGTCACCAGTTTGCGCGCACATTCGGTTTTGCGGACCGTGCCCGAAGGCACAAAGAGGTTGATGTGGGTCAGGATCTGCGGCTACTCACCGAGACAATGTTGGATGCTCAGCTGCATGTCCTGACCCCTAACCGACCCATTTATGCACCGCTCAAGGTCAACAAGAAGGGAGTCCTCGCTTCGGGCCCTCGGGTTAGTGCCATCGTCGATTCATTTGATACTGGCTCCCAGATATTGAATGGCGGAAAATTCCGCGAGTTCATTCGCACAACAACATGGGACCCAGCTGCAGGATACCCTGTCGGAGCTCCGGAGCTCGGTCCAGACGAAGATGATCCCCTACTCAACGGATCGGTGTTTGATCGCGTCGACAGCAATCCTCTCGGACGAGACAGCTTCAATGATATGGACGATGGAGATGCCCATATGCAACGTTTTCCGGGGCTTGGCTCTCTGGGCGGAGGAATGGATTATTCGGATCCTAACTAATGTCCCTTACAAAAAAATTACAATCTACTGATTTCGATTCTGAGTATCTGGAGCCGGAGGATAGTAGCGAGGTGGGAGTGAGTACATAGGATACATATGAGGGTAGCGCAAGCCGGGTGGAGGATATGCGTAGGCGGAAGCATAATAGGCCATATAAGGATTCGAAGGTAACATCTGAGTGGGATTCGGCGATGTAGACACGGAAGGACCTGTGCCGGGAACAGAAGGTTGCAACGGCGCTGCCGGCGGGCCAGAAAATGACCGCGTAGCCATGGTTCTTGGAGGTACAGAGGCTGCGGTGGAGGGGGCAAAGAAATCAGCATCGCTGGCAGGCTCAGCACGTGCTTGACCCCGCCCCCGGCCCACACCACGGCCACGACTCGGAGGACGACCGCGTGGCATACGAGCAGGCGAAAAGGATGGCTGTGTAATCGTTTGTGTGGCACGGTGGGGTGTATGGTTTGTTGTTGCACGCGGAGGAGTCAGCATCGTATTCTGCTGCTTGAGACGGTGTCCGCCTCGGGGTGTAAGGCCGATCGCAAGCTGCGCGTCCACTCTCCAATCCATGATAATGGACGCGACAGCCTTGAGATCATCGCGAGAGGCCAGGTCCCACGGGACAAGCTTGCAAATTAATTCCGGGGTGACTGTAGCTTCACGGAGAAAATCACCTCCATGGTCGACTAACTTCTGCAGCTGTCCGTTCGAGAGATCCACGCGTTTCGACAATAGAGAACGGCCACCGGCACGCTGTGCCTGTTTCTCTGTCCGCCATTTGTCTAATGCTGCCGCGAGGTCATCTCGTTGTTGCTTGGGTACTTCGACCTTGTGCGTGAAGGGAAGGAAGGGAGCCCGAGTTGGAGACTGAGCAGATTCCGAGCTGCTAGAACTCATGGAGGATACAGAGTCCATCCGTTGTCGATGGCCACGGGAAAAAGAAGGGACGGGGAATAGGAAGTCTGATGCGAAAGCTTTCAGACGTCCATCATGACGGTCCGAAGCTGGGTATCGTGAGAGGATATCGGGGGTACAGCGGCCACAGCATCGCTCAGATGGGGGTGAGCGCTTGAGATCAAGCACCGTCCATGACAGCTCGCGCTGGGAGGCCTTTGATCTCCACCCGAATTCCACCGGTTCCCGAGAGGTTTGTTCCAGACAGTGGTAAGTGTCGAGGTCTGTCATCGGGCGGAAGTAGGTGCGCAGATACTCATGGGAGCAATCTGGTTACTAAGTTAAAATTCAGATGATGTCAAGTGCAATTCTCGCCCACCTGCATTCACGAAAGATTCCATGGCACTATTGAGTTTCTTGCGGCGTTCGGTGTCTGCCTTTGTCTCTGATTTCTTACGAGGACCTGAGGTCTCATCGACAGGTTCTGGTCGGAAAGCCCAGCGTGGAACAAGAAGGATGCAAGTCCCGAGAATTGAACGGTCTCGAGCTGTCCGTCCCCACCTCTGAGCCAGAATCGATGCAGACTCAGTGAGTGAACACAATATTGTGTAAACCACATCGGGGACATTACACCCCATTCCCGCAGCATCTGTCGCGCAGAGAATTCGGATCTTGCCCGTATTAAATTGGTCCCACACCAATTCCTTCGCTGCCTCGGACACCGTCGACTTGAATGTCTGTACGAGAGGCCGCAGATGTGCGGGAAGACATTTTCGAAGCGTCTCGACAGCTGTTGCACAAGCTTCGATGGTGTCAAAGTAGAATAGGCACTTCGGGAGTGCAGCTGCCAGTGTGTCCTTGTCCATATGCGCAGGGAAGATATTGATGATGTCGAGAATAGGGTTGGCAGGATTTTTAATGATTCGTGTTATATAGATCAGGTTGCTCCGGTCGGTACCAACATCGATGCCCCAAAACGGCCGGCACCCGAATTTCAAAGATTTCCAGATGACCTTGAATGCCTCCGTGTCGCAGGTAGCTGTAGCTGCAAGAATTGGTGTATCTTGACCAATATAATCTCGCAATTTTGCGAGCCCGCTGTACTCTTTCCTAAAATCATCTCCCCACTCCACGATGCAGTGTGCTTCGTCGATTACCAGGGCTTGGACACGATTGCGGAAGCTCCGATCCTGCCACAAATGAATGAAGCTGGGGGAGAGCGCCATCTCCGGGGAGACGTAGTAAAGGTTGGCATGTCCTTGCCGTAGGCTCGCCCAGATCTCCGGACTAACGGTGTCTTCATTAACCATCACAGCTTTCAATCCTTTCTTCTCCGCCTCGTTCACCTTACCAAGACCATTAATAAGTCATAAAAGCAACATTTATACAATTTACTGACCTGATCTCTTTCCAGAGCCTTCAACGGGCACACAACGATCACAATTTTCGCCTTATTAAGTGCCGCAAGTGCTTCAAATATTATGCTCTTCCCATAGCCCGTCCCAGCCAGCAAGAGGGAGTCGTATCCCTGGCGTAGGCGGCGTATGATCTCCCCCTGCCAGTTGTCCACATCAAAGTCAAGTCCGAGGCGCTGGCGCGTTTTGGTTTTGATATCTTGCAGTGTCTCCTGAAGCTGTTTTATTCCGAGCAGGCGATCCGGGGCAGGGGTTTTGCGCTTCCGGGGGGTCGCAGGGACCTGGTTACGAGTTCCAGTTGGCACTATAGGGAGTTGGCCAAGGATTTTTCGCCCAGGGGAGCTCATTCTGCGTCGACGATCAAAAATTTTCAATTAGTGTCACATTGCGACGCGTCGTCACACGGCGTGACTCCCGACGCGTTTCGGACTACTTCGCGGTCTGCTAAAGGGCCTGGCTCACATGGTAGCTGGAACTGGCGTACAATCCGAAGATATATAGTGTATTTAGCTTCAAATGAAATTTCTAAGGTGTCCGTGGAAAAATAAATATTTTTGAGCCTCAACAAAAAAAGCGTGTTTTCGGCCATCTTCTACCCCCCAGAACACGATGAATTTTGCATATATTGGTACAAAGTATACAGCAAGATTATAGCCAGATTGATGAACTAAAAGTTTCACCAATTGACCCCGGTGCATTGAGGCCGCATTCAATTGCTGTAGGGTGATCTCCAACCCCCCCGATTTCGGAAGTCTGCAGCAAGCCCCTTCTGACGAAGGCCGTGTTTGGTCTATTTGGTTTGATGTTTGGCGTGTTTGCTCGACCCGGCACGGTGCGGCATCGTCAGAACGGGGCTTGGACCGAACCTAATCCCACCCTATTTTGTGCTTAGTACTTGCTTGTGCTCCCTCCCTCAAGCGTCGAACTCTCCTCGGCATCTGCGAGACAACCTCCGGCTTGGCTACGGCATGATCATATGATCCCACTTGGGCCCTTTTTTGCCTAGTGGCTCTCAGCCTTGCTTGACATTGACCTTGCCTCTGGTCCAGACCCCCCTATTGCTCAATTACTCCCCACCACTTTCACTTGAGCTTGGCAACTTCAAGCATCAGCATTGAAAGGAATAAGGCTCACCAAATTTGTGGCTTTTTTGGGGCTGGCTCGGCCCCACTGCGGCATGCTTCAACTGCCGGGGCTCTTCTCGGCTCGGCGCGTTCTCGACTTAGGCTCGGCATGAGTCCCGGTCAGATGCCATGGGCGTGAGATTTTCGAACATTCTTTGATGTTCGTTATCTCCCCCATTTTATTATATAGATAGAATAATACCTTTGAAAGGTAGAGGTCGCTGGTTCGATTCTCACAAGAAACAGTGAAAAAAAAAAAAAAAATTAAACAGAGCCCTTAGATTGGGAGAGGGTGATGCTCTGAACCATTCAGAAAATGGTGGTTTTTAAGTAAAGCCCAGACCCATGGGAAACCAGTTGGGTTGGGATTTGGACCTTGGTTCGACCTTTGGGATTGGGATGATTGACATTTGGGATTGATGATCAATCTGAACATACAATTTAATTGGGCCACTGAGTGAAATACTGGCCAGTTGAGTGTTCAATAATGTGCACTCCTACTATGAAGTATGTAGATGTACCAAAAGTGCCTAAAGTACTTTCTCTTTGTGCATTTTGACTGTGCCTGTACCTCAAATGGAAGTAGATGTTCAATTATGGATGTAGATGTACAATGCGAGACGTACACAAAGGTAAGTACATAATTTTTGACGATAAATATCGTCATAAGTGAAGCCCAGTTTGCAGGGTGGCAACAAATTGTTAACAACTCGCTGGTTGGCACGTTCAATCTAGCCGTTTGTCTTGTCTTGTCTCGCGGGGACAGGAAGTCCTCAATGATAATATATCTATTATACAAAAGGAGTCCACCCGACAGCCAATCAGGTTAAGTCAGTTGGCGATGTCAGTTCTCCCACAGCCCTTATATTGTCCGCCGACATCTTCAGCGGACACAATACGGATTCACTGTAAATTTTTGATCAAAAGCATTGCAGGAATGCAGATTAGTGGTCCATAGGTCTTAAGTTTACGGTGACAGGAACTGGATGATTCTTCAACAAAGTATCCAACGGTCAGATTCGGGACTGAGACAAGCCCTATTTCCCCTAGAGTCTCTGGTGAATTGACACAGTCAAGTACTATGATCGAATGGGAGAAACCAACACATATATTAATGCAATGTGTGAGTGCAGCCTCTTGGTATATTCCACATTTACTGAAGTTCTGCAGTTGACCGGAAAATCACACCGCGCTAATTGGAAGAAATGGCTCAAGCAAGAACAAGAGATAAAAATCCAAGGGGAAGCCCCGGAAGACGGAATGTGTATTAGGCGCAAGATATTTGAGGTCGTGTCATGGAACAGTCACATAAAGCCCGGCAATCTACGCGGTGCATCGAGCGCATATGAGGTGCAGATGATAACGAGTCGCGTAGGGGAAAAATAATGGGAGAAAATAGAGGAAATCAAGACAAGGGGCGGATATAAGGGAGGGGGAAGGCGGAACTCTTGTCGAGAGAGGCTTGGAGCTTCCGTTGGCGAGTGGCGAGGGAAAGCGCAAGCTCTCTACGCTTGGGGCACGAGTAAGAGTCTGCACGGTGTTTGCCTTGACAATTCAGCCATACAACGGGGCCGTTGCAGGGTGAAGAATGTGCCGCAGATGGAGATTGCGCGCAGGTCGGACAACACGGCTTCTTCACGTTACAGCGGGCCTTGGTGTGTCCATACTTGTAGCATTTACAGCACTGTGAAACACGGAGGTGGAGGAAGCCGCGGGAAACGACGGGGCTGAACGAGCACAGGAGAATACGACTGCGAGAGAGAGCGAGGTCAACTTTGGACTTCGACTCTAGGAGGAGGTAAATGGATCCTGCAACTTTAGACTTGCGCCTGTCCGCTATGATCGCGGCGATCTGCGACTCCGACGGTGGCCGATTGACCCACGTCGGTAAACCGATGACCTTCTAGTCTAGAGTTAAGCAGCACGGGAAGGTCAGGATTCTTCAGCTCAAACTCCCGCTTCAAATCCTTCATATCACCAACGTCACTGAACAAGATCCCATCGACTTGGAGGCGAGAATGAACGGCGACGGGGGCGATGCGAGCTCCGGGGAAGATTCCGGGTGACGAGCGCGACCACTCCTGTGTCGCGTGATTGATGGGTAGATGGTTGCTATTGATGGCGCCGAATAATCTCGTCCCTCTTTCTCCCTCCCTCCAGTCGACACCTTGGTCGACGCTCAACATTCCCCTTTGATTCACACATCTCCGAACTCCTACTGCCTCAACCCCACATCCCATATATTGCTCCTGCACACGCCTCAAGCCCTCCCCCTTTGTTGTCTTCTCAGGCTTGCAAGAGGAGTCAAGAGTGCGCAACAACTTCAAGTCTCCGGTCCTTCAAGCTCTACTTCAAGTCGTTCCCTCTCTGTTCCCCGGTTCAAGTCCATCTTATCTCAAGCCTCGTCTCAAGTACAATGCCGATGCGTTGTGTCCTCCAACCTTTCCGGCACCCATTTGTACAACGCAGGCACAAGATCCTGAAGAGTTGTGTGAACCAGTTTCAAACTCCTTGCGTTATTGGATTCACACGCTGAGCTATGCGGAGCTCTCGTAGCATTCTATAGTTGGTGCGAGGACCCCTGATTATCCCACGGAAGGCTAGCGCCCGGTGACGGACAAAATTTGGGCAAAAAGTTTTGACGAAAAAAACTGAAAGTAGCCGCCTTTGCGAGAAAATCGTTTTCCGCACCCTCAAAACCGTGGGAAAATAAATTGTCCGGACAAATGCGGCCGGATTTGGGGGCTAGCCTTCCGTGGGATAATCAGGGGTCCTTTGGTGCGGCGGGCTATTTTTCAATACAAACCAGGAACTTCGTCGTATCAAAACTCCGTGGCCTTCAAGTTTCCACGAAAATTACTGGCCTTCATCCTACTCCACAGTGTGGCCCCTAAATAAAACCTCACCTTCATTCCAAAGCTCGGATGTGGCTCTCGTCCGTCGTCTTTGGATGACGCCAAATTACCTTCGCCCGGCCTTCATCCAGCTATTGTCGGTCTTACACCTGCATCCTTTTCATAATCATTTGAAAGCTCCGTCGCCTGCATGTTGCTCACTTTGGCCTGCATCCTACTGTAGAATTGGCGTTGTGAAATAAAACCTTGTGTTCATCATTCAAATGCCGCCCTCGCCCCAAAACTCGGAAGCCGATCCATAAAAAACTACCTTCACCCGGCCTTGATCCTGCTCCAAATTCTCGTCCCCACATAAATTACGCCTTCAACCTTTTCAGCATGACCGTTGCGAAGTAAATAGTAACGAAGAGAATTCTGTACACGATGACCTCCATAGTCAACGAGAGCGCCATTATCGAGGATGGCGGGGGGACGGAAAGGACTTTGTAGTGTGCTTTCACGTTTGACGCGTGTTATTTGCATATGGGATTGGTTAGATCCATATCAACAACTGTTGGCCCAGGCCCCTAACATTAACATCAACTCCCAAGGCACTCGCGCTGTATGTACGGAGTGAAGTTTTGAGCGAACTCTACGGAAAAGTTCGCGCTGGAAAGTATGCGCTCAGGTCACGTGATCTCGGCTCCGGTCGGAACGCCCGAGTCATAGGTGACGTGGCGCAGTGGGGGCCCGGGGGGCATCGTCGAAGGCAGGGGAGCATCAGGAAAACCCTCCTTTCCTAATTTAGGGGAAATTTGGTAGCCCATTTGCAAAGCCGCCCAATGTGGCTAATTAGGCCAAATTGTCTGGATTTCCACAGTTAGTCTGTCACAATAAATGTTAGGATTTTTTTCCTGCCAGAAGAGAGGGAATCATATGAGTTGATATGTGGTTCTCGTAGTATGGCCTGATTTTTGCAGACTGAGCGCCATTCCGAGACTCTTTTGGGAAATTGGGACAAGATCGAAAAACATTCCCTAAGTCCGTTACCGAAACACCGGCCCTAATGTGCTGCACCGCCGCAAGTCCGCACGTGCCATCAAAAAAGTGGTTCGAGTCTGTAAATGGACGTCAAGACAACACTTGTCAACAAACTCTTCTCTCTTTCCCCCATCTCGTCGCTTTTCACCCTACACTCCTAGGGCTCCCGCATCCCCCCACTCCTCCCTGAGTACATTCCATCATCATCTGCTGTTCTCTTCTGCCCTAATGAACAGTCTGTCACTCCCCCGTAAGTCCAGTTTCTGTTCGCTCGCACTTTGGCCCGGGCTTACACACGTCCAGACCTCCGAAATCCTTATTCGAGGGTTTTCTTAGTTCGCAATGCCCGGTACGTGAATTCCATACTCGTTCCTTTGTGACCATTCTTCTCAGACAGCCCGTGTCACAAGTTAATCCCCTTTCCACCACCGCTTCGCACCGCTCCGCATAGCTGTGGACCCGCCTTTTCGCCAACATTACCCCCCGGACGTCGGCCCGGCCTGTTCTGTATGATGCCGCTGGTATTGGGTGCATGGTGGACTGTCTAGTGGCCGGCAGTGGCTGGTGCGTGTTCTGATTGATCATTGTCTCCCCTTATATTCAGTATCAAATACAGCCTTCGCTTTTTCCCAGTGCATATGACCCGCTATGTCCTAGGTGTGTACCCATCCCTGTCCACGGATCCTGATTGCCCCCAGTTCACCAACGCGATCAGATATGCCGGATGTATTCCTCCTCCGGCAGCTCATGAGACACTGTATGTTTTCTTGGTTCCAGGTATAATACTTCAGACAAAACTAATTCTTGTTCTCAAGTTCCATGTCTGGTGGTGCAGCACCCGTACCTCACATATCATTTCCCTGCCTCGTTCACTAATCCTGTTTCCCAGTGCGGCGTCCAACGTCGGGCTATTCATGCTTTGTAAAAGGTTCGATGCGTGCAATCTTTGCGCCCATTGTGTATTGCCTAACCGTGTGCGTCCCGTTATCTCTTAGTCTGGATTCTGGAATCTAATTGATATTGTTGCAGATGGTGCTGTGCAATAATTACACCGCTGTGAATTGGTTCGCATGGATATGTATCTATTATACAAAAGACAATGATTAGTCATAAGACAACTTGCTTAGTCATAAGTGCTCGAGACAAACGTCAAAGACAAACGGCAATCAGGGGGCTATGCTCTCTTCTCCCAAGTCTTGCCTCGATGTCCTATGCTCGCCCTTTGACTCTGTCAGGGTAATATAATTTGGATTCAGGAACTTGGGAATCAGACCACCTGATGCACATACATGGAGACTTATCTGATTTTATTGCCGCAGGAAACAGGTGCAATGGGTTCAAAAAATAATTGATAATTTGAACTACTCTCATTTTTCTGGAGCCAGTGATCGTGAATGTCCTCTGACTACATCCTTGACTGCTGTTGAACCTCCAATTTATTACATCCGATTCAATAAAATTAATGCCCCACAGGACTATTCTCATGGATTCATTTGAACTGCACCGGCTTTAAGTTATGTTGTGCACAGGTCATGGATGATTGTCAATTATTATTCAGGTGCTGCATCTTCCATCGATTTCGGCCGCTGGCTTATTCAGGATGGTATAGAGTGCCTCGGGTTATTGCTGATTGTTGAAGTTGTTCAATGGCTCACAGATGCAGGCTGATAACAACTCACTTCTCTGTGACCCTGGTAGATCCCTTCAGCTCCCTTAGTGTTTGAGAGGTCCTGGGAGTCTAAAATGGACCTGAAAATGACTCAATGGCTCAAAACATTAGGCAGCAAATATCTATTTAATCTTTTTGTAACAATGGAAACTGGACACAGGGGACACGAGGAACCAACCGTAGGTTGGTGACGAGTGTCCCCCATTTATTCTCTTACCAGTGAATTTTATGCCATGACCATGCACGGTGACCACAGAGCATCCTGCTTGGGAAATGAGAGCTCTGGCTCCCTTATCTGATAACAGGAATCTGGATCATGCACACAGGGACGCGAGGAACCAACCGTAGGTTGGTGACGAGCGTCCTAGGTTAAGCTGAATTCTTCTTGATTTTTCTCTTCATTATTTGTTCAGTACATCCTGACTCATGCTCCGCTGACCGTGCGGGGCACGGGTTCCTGCTAGTATGTATATATTGTGGTAGATGTAAGTATTATGTACAATGTATGTAGTAGGTAGTTTTAATCATTATTGCTGCACCACAAATTTTGCTATCTGACCCTAACCAACCTGCAATAATTATTGTCAATCATACACAGAATCTGAACTAAATAAGTTCTTATTTCCTCTAACTTGATTTGAAGGTCACTAGAAAGCTAATGGACGTAAGGAAGGAAATTCGGCGGGATTACCCACATTTTTGGGGGAATCTGACCTTATTGCCAAAGGAGGTCTTTCCTGATGAGTGGGGCAAGGAAGGGATGGCGGATGGAAAGGATGGGATAATCAACAGGGCATACCTGTATCCTATGCTCCACATCCCGTAGGTCCCAGTGCTGTAGTGATGTCTTTGGCTTGGCTTGGCCATCAGACTTTTGACATTTTGCTTGTGACCTTGTACAAGGTCGAAAAAGGCTGAAAAAGGGCCAGAAAGACCGCAAGACGGCAAGCTTGCAAACAGAGACGAAATTCTCGCAAGGTCGTCGGTTCGATTCCGGCTAGTAGCAAAAAATTAATGTTGATCACCGATTCTTAGGACAGTAAGGCCATCATAAATTGTGCATGCTGTCCTCCTTTCTTTAGGGAACCTCTGAGGTCTTGCGCTGCATTTTCTGTGAGGTTCCGCAAGGAGTTTTTCCGCAATATGACCTTGCGAGCTTGTTGACAAGCTCACAAGCCAAAAAAGGCAACAAGATTTTTGTCAAATTGCTGATGGCTTTTAAACCCTGGCTTTGGCTTGGCTTCATCTGGCTTTGGCTTGAGAAACCTGAAGCCAAAGCCAAAGCCATGGGACGTGGCTTGGCTTGGCTTGGCTTTGGCTTAAGCCATGGCTGTAGATCAAAAGATTCCCATGGTTTTGGAGGTTGGAAAAGGTCAGAAAACTGGTCCTACTCACCTGTAAAACAGCTCAAGCATATTTATATTCATTGAGAGGCTGAAGATAGATATAAAATTGTGAACACGCACAATCAGGCTGTCCTGATGCCCGGGAACTATCAATTCAACCCGATGTGGAACTGTTCAATAAGTGCTCAATCTATGGCTTATGGCTTATTGCTGTGGATGGGGGATCAAAATGCGTTTTTTCAAGTTGAGAGAGAGAAGGAAAAGAGAGAGAAAACAGAGAAAACAGAGGGAGATTCAGAGACTTACAATAGATTTATCTGCACCAAAACCGCGGTTTCCGACTGCTTTCCAACGCGAGAAATGAATTTTTCGTCTTGATTGGCCTACCACGATGCCTGGCTGTTCCGCTGATCATCACCGCTATCAAGACCTATTACTTTCGGAGCTAATTCCCAAAGCGCTATAGGTCCAGCCAATCCGTTTTCAAGATTTTAAAACTCCGCTGGCAATCGCCACTTGCTGTCCGCTTCCGCTGTCCATCACCTTCGCGCCAGCCCTCCACACCAACACCTTCTCGATCCCGCATCGCGCTCAGTAGTCCCCCGCCAAGCTTCAAATAGACGACCGACCTAGAATTCGACGCGTCCGCCCGCGCCGACGAAGATACCATGCCACGGTTCGCTTTTAAGTCGCCTTTGGCAAAGGTCCGCGATCGTTCTCGTTCTCAAACATTGCTCAACAGGATCACCTTATGGGATCTCTAGAAATAAATATCACCTATATAGCCCAAACAACCCCTTTAGTTAGAAAGGGATATACATGGGACTCCCTTTCTAACTAGAGGCGGTTTGAGTTGATTCCGTTTCACCCCGTATTACTTAAATAGCGATCGCTAATTGCAGAGATATTAGTGATAAATAAATATTTTAGAGAGCGCTAGACGGCGGGAGAGGCGGGGGCAGGTGCGCCCCCATCAATCTCATTGACGTCGCCATCAAAGATGGGCGGCAACGTCGCGAAGCGCGCCTCGCGCCGCCTCATCACGCCCATCAAAAACCCCGCCGCCCCCGCCCAACTCGCCCGTTCCGGGCCCAAATATAGCCGTAAAATCACCAAAAAAGCAGGGCATATCGTCAGGTACATACAAGGCATGAATACGAGGATAAATTTACGTCGCGAAGCGCGCCGTCCCATCACGCCCATCAAAATCCCCGCCGCCCTGCCCAACTCGCCCGTTCCGGGCTCAAAAATAGCCGTAAAAGGGCACAAAAAATCAGTATATAGTTCCCTTCGGTTTTGGTGCAGCGGAATCCATGGATATACGACAGATGTACGAAGAGAGGCTATGTAGGCTGTGCACGGATCACACGGAACAGTTCGCATCATTCAATCAGTACGGGTGCAGTCCTACTGCAGTAGGTATCAACGGCCATAGTGCATGGGCCCAATCTATGACATGGATTAGGCCTCTTCGAGGCGGAGGCTGAACCTTGAATGAATAAATTATTTGGGGCAATGATTGTGTTCCGTATCTAACAAGATGTTTCCTCCCAGAAATCCAGCTTGCTTGGATAAGATCCCAACTCACAATCCAGACATTATCGCCAGGATGGCCTAATATGCTGGAGGACGTACAATATCATATTTTCCCGAATCTCTCTCTATCACTAATTCCGCGCAAATTATTCTGAAAGATCTAGCTAGATTTCATCTCATTCCGTGCAAACCTCACCAAGAAAAAGGACAATCGGTCGCGAAGATCCAAATCTGCCCAAAACGGCAATTTTTCCGTTCGCGCCTTCGGTACTGCAATTAGCTGTAATGGACCTCAAGTTCGAACTCCTCGAACATTTTCTATAGATTTTTTTTAACTGCTGCACGTCAAAACACAGTACGGCTGGCATTTCCGGCATCCACGCAGTGGGGCTCCGCCATCTTCCGACGGAAATGGCCGCCGCATTGTGGTTTAAGAGCCTCAGCAGGATACAAAGTCCATGCTAATGAAAAATCGGAAAAAGGCCCGGTGCCAACGGAAAGGCAGCGCCAGCGAAAATGGCCACCTCCAGCGAAAAGGCCAGCGCCAGCGAAAAGGAGCGCGACAGTCACTTGTCACAAGTCCCCCGCGTGCGTTTACTCAACACCTTTTTCGGTCCAGCCCACCCAACACCCTCGAACTTTGACGTTCTCTGGTATCTACACCTCATTTCTCATTTCGTACAATCCCATCGCTACCTTCCTGGAATTCTGAGACTTGGACTACGTCTAGAAATTTCCGTAACTTCCCAATTCTCCTTAACTTATTAGTGACTCTTGCCCACTTTACGGCATACACCTTTGAATTTGCCTTACACGGATTCCGATGGCGATATCGGCTGGACGCCTGCGACCGCAGGTACTGGATTTTTCCTTCAAATCGACAGTCACGCATCACGCACCAGTACCATTTCCCCCGTATAAGTTGACAAATTAAGGAACTTCGAAATGCGGGTGGTGGGTTTCGAACCTGAGCCGCCGACAACCATATTTGTGCGAGTTCTGAACGGATTTGGATAATTCCAGGTGTTTCTGAAAGCCAGCGATGTGGCAAACATGCCTATATCTTTGGATTGTGTCGCAGCAGTCATGCATACACCAGATTAGGTATTTACCAATTGGGATGAAGAATGGCACGTGATGCACCACATGAAGGGGGGATTCAAGATGTCTTTTTACTAGGCCCTATGCCCCAATATTCCCGTTCAGTTGAGCCTAGAATGTGCCGAATTGGATGATAATTGACCGAATAATACACAGTTCAAGGTGGGGTTGAACACAAACACCCCGAGTTTTGAAATACCATAATCTATTGAATTACACGATAAATATGGTACTGGCCGAAAACCCCGGTTACGTGCTATCCGGCGCAACTTGAATTGAAAGGATCCGTCCAGAAATGAGTGAGAAATGAGCAGCAGAAGGTGGGGTGTTCAAATTGTTCTTTTTATTCTATTTTTAGAGGACTGTCATCAATTTTGTAAACGGCTGTAATACGTACGATGACATGAAAAAAAAATGCATCAAGACATGAATATTGGGGTGGGAAGCACCCGACAACGACGAGCGGGATCCCGGCAGCCCGCCCGACATGGCGCATAGTCGGTGAGGGGTCACACCAGAGTTCGGAAATCATCGGAATGCCATAGGAATGATTGTTTGGTGCGTGATGTGACTAGTGCACATGACCTTCTGCGTCTGCGACCGGCCACAGGAACTCATATCTGAGCGCGTGTCTGTTCGGATTTTCTGTAGCTGCCCTAGTTCTTCCGCCCGGGACGTGAAAGGTCTCCATAAAACGCGGCTATGCAGGATTGTTTTCGAATGTGGTATTCAAACGGAAAACGCCTGAGCTGTTCAAATGTGACCTGTTATGAAAACCTGATCTTTTGCGGGAAATTGGCAGAAGATAGCCAGCTCAATTCTGAACAAAACTGTCTGTTCAGATTTTCAGTAGCTGCCCTTGTTCTTCCTCCTGGGGCTTGAAAGGTCTCCATAAAATGTGGCTATGCAGCATTGTTTTCGAATGTGGTGTTCAAACGGAAAACTCCGAACCGTTCAAACATGACCTGTTATGAAAACCTGATCTTTCTTGGGAAATTTGCAGAAGATAGCCAGTTCAATTCTGAACAAAACTGTCTTTTCAGATTTTCAGTAGCTGCCCTCGTTCTTCCGCCCGGTGCTTGAAAAGTCTCCATAAAACGCGGCTATGCAGCATTGTTTTCGAATGTGATTCGCGGTAGGGCTTCGACCCGTCCGTCTTGTTGACAGGTTGACGGCCCGTCGCGACGTGACGGAACCCGTCCCTCGAGCTATTCAGCCAGCATTTGAGACGGCCGGGTACCGGTCGGGTTCGACCCATCAACGGGGTACCCGTCCTGTCCGTCGACGGGTTGACGTGTTACTCCGTGTATCTAGTACAAATTTGGGGTAAATATCAGGTAAACTGATCCCTTTTGACCACATTGAGCTCACCCATGTGTTCTTCTCTCCTTCAAGTCCTTCTTCACCCTTGGGGTCACCTGGATGTCCTTTATTCAACGTTTTCGGAACTTCCCGAACAGGTACGCTTTTCAACACTCTCGAGATTGTGTGCTAATAATTAGTGTAACTACGGATACAGCATTGAACGGCGCGCCTACCATATTCCACACGCTGGGAAGCCCCATTCAAGGCAGTGGTCACTCAGCTTAAATATTTGGTGCTGATCATTGCTCTTTGTTTGTTCGAATTCTCCTGCATTTGCGGGTCAGAATCTGTTGAAAAAAAAGCGGAGGAACGATCCCAGGTATTCAAAGATTGTGTCCAAGCACCAGGAAGGTCCTCTAGAATCTTGAGAAAGTCACGGATGGTCGCATTCACACCTTAGTAGGGGGGTCCACTCCACAAACCCGTCGTGACGGCCGGGTAGGCCCGTCCCGTCCCCAGCGACGGCCCGTTTTTGCGACGGCCATCCAGTCAGACGGCCGGGTCGAAGCCCTAATTTGCGGTGCCCCGGCAATAGAACAATTCACTGGAAATCCCCAGGCCATCTTTTTGAGCCGCGCTACATATCCAGATTCGCGTACCCCCGCTCAGTACGAAACCTTCTGGTGGTTTGGAATTTTTGTAGGATGCTCTGGGCAAAGAGGAGCGTCGAAACAGGCCGTGAGCGGTATTTTCCAAATGCGACCTGCTGCAAAAATCTGATCTTTCGCGGGAAATTGGTAAAAGATAGCCAGCACAATTCTGAATAAAACTGTTTGTTCAGATTTGCCGTAGCTGCCCTCGTTCCTTTGCTCGGGTGTGAAAGGTCTCCATAAAATGCGGCTATGTAGCATTGTTTTGGAATGTGGTGTTCAAACGGAAAACTCCGAGCTGTTCGAACGTGACCTGTTATGAAAACCTGACCCTTTGCAGGAAATTGGCAGGAGATAGCCAGCACAATTCTGAACAAAACTGTCTGTTCAGATTTGCCGTAGCTGCCCTCGTTCCTTTGCTCGGGGCGTGGAAGGTCTCCATAAAATGCGGCTATGCAGCATTGTTTTTGAATGTGGTACTCGAACGGAAAACTCCGAGCCGTTCAAACGTGACCTGTTCTGAAAACCTGAGCTTTTGCGGGAAATTGGCAGGAGATAGCCAGCTCAATTCTGAGCAAAACTGTCTGTTCAGATTTGCCGTAGCTGCCCTCATTCCTTTTCTCGGGGCGTGAAAGGTCTCCATAAAATGCGGCTATGCAGCATTGTTTTGGAATGTGGTGTTCGAACGGAAAACTCCGAGCCATTTGAACATGACCTGTTATGAAAACCTGACCCTTTGCGGGAAATTGGCAGGAGATAGCCGGCACAATTCTGAGCAAAACTGTCTTACAGGCCAATCAATCGGGTTTAAAATGTTGTTTACTCAAGTCTAATTGACGAGGTGAGTCTCAACACGTATGCCCCGCATACAAAGACTTACTCGAATCAAAATAGTCCCATCCCTTACTGGCCCAATAGGTGCTCTTTTAGAGCCTTACAGCCCTTTGCAGAACTTAGGGCGCGGCCTGTTTTTTGTTTTTGGGGGTAAGTTTTCGGCAGAATGGCTGTCCTGAGCTCAATTATCAATGGATTCCCTTGGGAATAGGCTCATTTGATTCGCACTAGGAATCTGGAGGGCATAGACACCTCAAAATACCCCAATTTGACCCAGTAAATGATTTCGGGGTGCTCAGAAAAAAATTTAACATGTCATGCCCTGCACATTTACCATACGAATTGAATGAGCCTACTCCCAAGGAAAACCATTGAGAATTGAGCCCACGGCGGCTGTTCTGGTGAAAACTGACCAAAAAAAAAAGAAAAGAAAAGCCTGGGCCCTAAGTTCTGCAAAGAGCTGTAAATCCAGGCTCGTTGGATTCGCATTGAAAATCCGCAGGGCCCGATACCCATATTTGGGTATCTCGGCCCAGGGACAGGAGTATTTATTTTACTTCGCCCTCGTTCAGAAGTGGAATGGGTACGGATTTTTCGGTGGAATCATGTTCTTGGGCATGGCATAAGTGTTCTGGGGGCTCCACAGAAAATTTAACCACCGGCGATTCGAGGTGTGTAAAATTTCTGTATTTGGGCAGTTCTGACCCCTCGGGAGTATTTTGCTTCGTTCTCGGTCAGAAGTGGAATGGGTACGGATTTTTCGATGGAATCAGGTTCTTGGGCATGGAATAAGACCCACAGAAAATTTAACTGCCGGCGAATCAAGTTGTGTAATATTTCTGTATTTGAGCAGATCTGACCCTTCGGGGATATTTTGCTTCGTCTTCGTTCAGAAGTGGAATGAGTACAGATCTTTCGGTGGAATCAGGTTCGTGGGCATGGAATGATTCCCCTGAGAGACCCACAGAACATTTAACCACCGGCGAATTGAGTTGTGTAATATTTTCTGTATTTGGGCAATTCAAATGTTGTTCTGAACTCCCCGCAAGCACCAGCAGTGATGCAAACACATAAGCTTCGCAGCCATCAAACCATGGTTCTGGGTCCAGGCACAGCCAAAATGGTCATGAAGTATCAATTACAGGGAAAGCAATGGGCAGGAGAACATTTAGCAGAATAATGATGTACCCCAAAAAATCGGAGGCCACCGTGCATCGCTCAGCCGGCCCCAAAAATTGCGCTACAGGGCTTGCTGAATTTTGTCAGTGGGCAGGTGACTATTGTATCCTTTCTGCATAATCTGAAGCCCAATTGGGACGGCTGGAGAGATGCAGGGGCTGGAGGCCTCCCACTTGGATTCCGGTTGGCGCCGGGCACGGGGAACCTAATGTGGCTAAATTTTATGTGAGTAGGCCTCTTGGAATGCTAGATAATAATTACGAGGTCGAGCGGCCACCATAAAATGTTTTGCAGGGTATATCGGGTGGGTAACACAGATCAAAAGAGTGGAATATAAAGAGCCAATTTATACCAAAAGGAAGATCGGAGGCCACCACCGACTCACCACTCAGTTGCCCTCGGTTAATTGCGACAGCAAGACCTGCCGAAATTTGTCCAACAAGGTAAAAGGTACTTTTACTTCTTGCTGCACCATCGAAGGCTCGGTCGGCGTGAATGAAAGATAGAAAGGAGGCCTCCATACAGTGACTCGGAGTCCACCATTAGCAGTGGAGCAGCACTGCTATATAGATTCAGACAAAATATGTGTAAAGTTTTGACAGCAGGAAGGTCGGAGACATGGTTGCGGAGGCCTCTGTGTCAAATTCAAAAGGTAAAAATAAAGATGCCTTGACTGGTGTGATGCTGCATTTCAAATGGGGACTCAGCTGAGACCTGTGGATTCAGGCGATTGAACAAAAAAAGCCGCAACAAAGCATGGATCCAAGAATGGAGGTACTGATCAGTTCAGGCGCTCCCTGAGCAAGAAACAGGTCGAGTACGCTCAGAACAAGTGGGGCACGGGAGCACAGAACACAGGCGAAGATAATACAGCTGTTGCCTTTTGTTTCCATGCATTACAACGGCGGTGGTGCGATTTCAAGGAGGTGTCCGTAACCAGCCAGCCAGCGTCTGTGACGTCTCATACGGACTCTTATGCGCGCTGTTTACTTTTCGTGTTTACTTGTCACCCCATCACCAAAAGCGGGAGATCCTGATGAGGCTAGGTGATCGCGATACACATGTGCCAAGCAGGTAGTGATCTACCTACGTTTGCAAACCATCACCATCACATGCAAACCTCAGACCGGCTCGGTGGACAGTTTATCAGGGGTAGACCAGCTTGGTAGCGCATTGGGAAATTTTCATCTCGCAGCTGTTCGAACGTCGGCTCAAGTGCCTCGGAGTCTGCAATTGCAGCGGCCATGCCATGCTCCAAGACATCCAGATTTCTTTTCCATGAATCCACCAATCACAATTTTTGTTGAGACCAAATACATAGCGGACATATTTTTGTTAGCTTTTGAAACCCTTTCCACGAATTACAGCTGTTTGCAGAACTTAGGGCGCGGCGTGTTTTTTTTTTTTTTTTTGTAAGTTTTCACGAGAACAGCGATTGCGGGATTATTTCTCAGTCATTTGCCCTGAAAATAGGCTCATTCGATTCGCACGGAAAGGGCGGAGGGCTTCGTCTCCTAGGTTTTATGGGCACCGAAAATCTCCTTTTTGGGATAGATTCTCGTGTTTTTCAGTGGTTGAGCGGAGAACATGTCCCATGGGACCTATTTTGCTCCGATTGACCTAGATTTTTATTATGGTGGAGTTCGAGATATTCCGGAGGGCCTGAAACACCGGCATTTTGAATGGGATCAATACTTCAAATATACAGTTCATAGATACATTCCTTTCATATTGTTGATCCCAAAGTGTATGGTAGATACAAACCAGTGTTCACATTTACTATCCCGGTATTCTGACTCAAGAGTTCAAATATGGTGTAACAATACTTGGGTTGGGTCTAAAACGCACGGACAGCAGCAGAAAGAACAGTTAACTAGCCTCAAAATGCCTCACAGTCCACTCATGACTTATAACTATATCGGCACTTTCCGCCTCAATAACTCCGCACTTCCCTGCAATGTCCCTGCAATGTCCCCGCACTGCCTCCTCAATTCCGCGCAATGTCCCCTCGATGCCCCGCAGTGCTGTATCCCTGTATACTTCTAATGCCGTTTAATTAAGTTATGTTCCGATGGGTCTTCGATACTATCCCCCCCCTAGAACTCGGACAAGTAAGAAAGACCTGCGTGTAGCACATCACAGAGAGCTTCTATTGCAATTCTGAGTAGACAGATCGTCAGAATTCCTTAAAATTATGGGGACTGAGTCTTTAGTTTGTCCAAAACGACCCATTATTTGTTGAGTATTGGCGGTTTGGTTGAGAGGGTCCGTTGTCCGAGTTCTAGGTAAAGCATCAAACGTTGATTGCCGGCCTCGTGCCGGAGTCCCCCTTTGTCGGACCAGCTCAACACTTCAGACGATGAATTCTCCATATATCATCTATGTTTGGTGCCCAGCACAAGTCCAAAGGATTCTCGGATGGCTGGCATTCAGCATGAATTTTCATAGGCCCATCTGCAATTGAAGAGCCCACTTTTGGCATGCAAGGCACGGATTCTTGCCGTATTGCGAAGCCTACGCAACACCTGTGCCCTAGAATTTTTGCAGGGGCACTTATATGATATGGATGGACATTGTTAAAGTGTTATTAGACCAGTATGGCTCCATGTGGTGAAGAGTAGGGCTTGACATATAACAATATACATGGGTTTTAGACTATGGATCTATAGCACGGATACCGTACACCAGCTTAGAACAAAGATCTCGGGAAATGGCCAAGTATTGGTCGAGAAATGTTCGAATGTCCGAGTTCTAGGTTTGTGCGAGACGGTGGGGGGGGGGGGGGGGGGTGTTGGGGCCGGTACCGCTCAGCATGCGATCCCAATCGACCCCGCACTCATTACCCTTCCTGGGGGTGCGGACCTCGATCTCAGAGATCCCGCCGCAATCGCCCGAGCTGCGTGGTCTTAAGCCAGCGGACAAGGTTGCTGGTTCTCGCCGCAAAGGCAAGGAGCGTGCTTCAGATCCAAAGGGAAAGAAGAGGCAGCGGGCCTCTTCGGTCTCCGAGGATGAAAGCGAGCCGCAACGTAAATGCGGTCGCCCATCGGGATCTGGTGTGTAGCATACTTAGTTCTCTGTGTCTGTCTGACTGTGTCATTTAGGCAATTACCACAAGGAAGACACCGCCAAACTGTTTGACCTCATCGAGGAAGAGCTTCCAATCGGGCAGAAAGGATGGAAGGCCATTCACCGTCGCTTCAATAAGTGGGCCGTCTTGCACGGGAGGACAAAGCGTTCTCCCAAGTCGCTGGAGAACAAATATAAGACGGTGTGTAATTTGCTGCCAATTTCGACATCGCATCCTGACGTGCCCCAGTATCTCAAAGCCAAGAAGCCTACGGGGAGTGCAAGCTGCCCGCCCGAAGTCAAGCGTGCCCACGAGCTCGAAGATCTCATCAACGAGCGCGTGGGCACTCGGGATCTCAGCGACTCCGAGTTCGACGACAACTCGGATGCGGCTTCCTCGGATGATGATGTGGAGGTTCTTGAGCACGGTGCAACCTCAGTCCGCACCGCTGTTGCCCGCCGTGCACCCACGCCGCCCCTCCGACGCAACGCGCGAGCAACTGGGGCTGACCTTGCCAACAAACTCGCGCATGCGTTGGACCCAGATGTGCAGAAGGCCCGCGATGATTCGTGCGCGCAGCGGACCTTCGAGAGCACCCAGATTCTCACCTTGACTCAGCAGCTGCGCGATGCTCAGGCTGTCACGGAGGGTCTTCGCTCGCAGCTCACCATCCTTCAAAACCACGTCCACGACGTCGAGCGCGCCCGCGATCGCGCAGACATGCGACTGGAAGTATTATAAATGAGCAACAGCGGCGATGGGACTCGTGGTCGCTCGCGCCGTTGTAATCGCGCCCTTCGTGGCCACAAACGCGACCCCGGGATTCAGAGGGTTGGGAAGAAGATTCGATGTGAGACACTCTATCCCGAAGGCGGCGCAATGACTTATTGGGTGTCAGATCCATCCACCGATGACGAATTCGAGGACGAGAACGAGAACCCATATTGGGACACCTTCGATATGCGCAGCCGGTCTCGCTCTCACCGTGCTGCTTCCCGCCGTCCTCTCAGCCGCCGTCGCACTCCTACTCCTGGTCCATCTCGCCTTCCACGTTTGTCTCCAACTCGCTTCAGCCCCCGTCCAGCCATGAATACCGCAGCTGAATCAAACACTCGCCCACTTCCATCTGCTGTCACTGGGAATGCGGTTGAGCTGGTGGTCACTCCCGACCATGGTCCTGCCATGTCCCTTCTCATTAGCCCGTCCAAGAACCAGTCGAGTGGTCTTTAATTCACAATCCTTATAACTTACTTATACCCATCACTTAGTTTGTCCAACTCATGTCGTTCTTTACCTGCCCGTTTGGCCAACTCTTGTCGTTCTTTACAAATAACTATGTGACTCGCGAGTGCCAGTATGCAAAATCTATCTAGACGCATACTCCGGGAAATTATGGAAGCGAGAAACACGGTCCATTCGGCATTGCTCGGAGAACATCATGTTCTCGAAATTTGTCCAAACCTCTTCGTCCTCCTTGTTCTGACGCCACAGTGGCATGTAAACTGTGCGTATCTGATTGTATCCAACACGCTGAGCATGGAGATTGTGCAGACGGACACAGATCTCCAACAAATTACCTCGCTCGTCTTGATCCCCGATGTCTAATGGAATTCGGAGCCGTCCAAAAGAGCCTTGCAGCCTGCGCATCCCCCATTCGGCCGTTTGGCGATATGACAGCAGCTCGCGATCGAAGGCCAGCTTTTCTTCGATCTGTGCAGTTGTCCCTCGAATCGCCTGGCCGGTTTTGATGGGTGCACGAATTTTTCCGTCGATTTGGCTCGTTCCGCGGGGGAAAGCTGTATCTGCCACCAAGTAAAACCCCGCTGGTGTGCGCGTGCGGAGCTTCTCATATATTGATTTTACCACCCGGGAGTCATGCCAGCTTCCCGGTGCATTGAGCTTTGCGGCGATTATAGTACCTGGTGGCTCCTGAATGATTAAATGTTAGAGTAGCCTTAATCACGTACCTTGTGGAGAAAAAACAAGCACGGAGCTGATAAAGTGCTCACAAAGCCACCCATTATACGTCGCATTCTCCATCCCTTCATCGTCAGCTGTCTGAACGGGCAGATTCAGCCCGTCAATGCTCGCAAATGCTCCCGTCAAACGGGGATGGCGCTCGGTGATGAGGTCGTTGTATGATTGAAACTCCTCGACATTTGCTAGCCATTTGATACTGGCATCTGGCATTCTGCTCAGAACCGCAAGGAGGATCTTAAGTCCAAAACTGATGTAGCGAGACACTGTCGTCGGAATCAGGGCAAAGATCTGCTGTAAGCTGATCTCGCGCATGGTGGAATTGAGGTAATGCAAAACAAGTCCGAGAGCACCAGCGGCATCCAAAGACCGTGCACCAGGACGTGGCTTTCCGGCAGAGGTAACATCGTTTCGGGGGACGGGGGTTGAATACCACTGCAGTGCTGAATCCGGCTTCGAGTATCGCCGCAAAAGACTTGATATCGAATCCCATCGTTGTAATGAAGGAGCGATCAGTTCCGTGGGTATAGAGTACCTGCCACGGGGTGTTGAACCTCGGGTTGGGAAGCAGCTGGGGTCGGCAGAGATACAGCTGGCTCTGCTTTCTGCGCTCGGTGCGTAGTCTGCGTGCCTCTTCTGCCCCAAGGACGATGAGAGCTGCTGCGGTCACAACTCTGTCTTGATCCATCTCCTCGTCGTCCAGCTCCATTTCCACGGTAGTCTGGTGTATAAAAGACGTGTCGATGTCCATGTCCACGGCGTTAGGATGAGTGCAATTGTTGACGCGTTGTTTGGGTTTTGTTTGGATCTCGCATTCAATGGAATTATTCAAAAATGATATGTCTAACCCTTGCGGGAGTCGCTCCCGAATATAATATGTTCACATTTGTCTTGCCGAGATCAATGGCACCGCTCGGAAATTCGTAGGAATATATTTATGCTTACGGGAAGTCACCCATTATATTACGATATTGTGGGCCTATTTAATCACCATATTGGGCTGATTGTATGGCCTATTTCGTGCCAGTTTGGGATTGTTTATGCCGTGATTTTGACGCGAATTGTGCATGTGACACGTGTTTCAAACATGGGAATTGAATGGAACACAATCTTCAACGCATCTACACATCAATGTCGACAATCACGGAACCATCCTGTTCGCTCAGAACTCTGGTTACCACGCTCGATCCAAACACATCGACATCAGATATCATTTCATTCGGGAGAACATTGCCTCTAACAAGGTTTCAGTCTCTTACATCCCCACAGATGAAAATATTGCAGATATTTTCACCAAAGGCCTCAACGGCAACAAGCACGAATATTTAACTTCCCTTCTCGGGATGATTCGCGCTTGAGGGGGAGTGTTGGGAAACACGGTCACATGACTATAGTCACGGCCTTTCCCGAATATTCTCGATTATTTCCAGACACTTAGGGCCTGATCGGCAACCATTAATTCACGCATGAATCTTGAATGGTCACAATCAGTCACACCGAGCAAACGCGCTCATCCATCGGCCCGGGTCTGTGTCGACATGCCTGCTGCACACATTCAACGAGACGAGGTCGCACATACGATCTCCCTCGACATTCTTTGGCTGATGCAACGCCGCCGATGCGCTCTCTGCACCACTGTCCTTGCGACGATCTTCTGTGCCAACAATCTCTTGCATCTTGAGTGTCCGATTCCCATGCCTCGGCACGCATCTATTCTCACTGGCCACGACTGGCTGGATGAAATCATTAATGGCCATCCCGAACGATGCCTCGACCAGCTTGGGATGTATCCGGCTGCTTTTATGTTGCTATGCTGGGAACTCACGACAAACGGCAACTTGGGCGAGGGCCGACACACCACTGCTGCAGAGCAGACAGCGATTTTCGTCTATTGGTTTGTTCATGGAAGTAGCCAGAGAGACCTGATGGAGCGCTTTCAGCGTTCCAACGACACAATAAGCAGATACACCAACCTCTTGCTTGACCTCTGTGTCGGCAACTTCTATGTACCAGAAATATGTCCAAAACCCTGCTGATTCCACACCACCCAAAATCTCCAATGACGCTGCATACTTCCCCTTTTTCCGCTACTGCCGCGGCGCCGTCGACGGGACTCACAATCACTCCAGAGGAAACACAGCGGGCGAACACACGACGGGAGAGGATCATGATGAGCATGTGGGCTCATTACATTGCAGATACAAACAGCGTGTAACTAAAATACGGACAATGCAGGATATCGAAGAATGGAATGCAGCGATAGTGAACAAGAACTAAACCCAGTTGAATGGAATGACCACCTCCTTCTCCGTAAGGACGCGCTTCAGAAGCGCAATGCGTTGGACGCGGTTCACGGTCTTGAGGAATACGCGTGCGCGTATCTCGTTCGCGCTCAGCGCATCCAGAAACAGGGCGTAGCAGTCACCCTCGGGGTCACTGGGAAGGATGGTGGGATCGGTGATGAAGACGTCTACGATGGCGTCGACGTGGGAGGTGTCGGCCTTCGTGATTATGGGTGCCGACATGCCCTCGCCAATCATCTTCAACCCACGGGCATTTGCGTCCCGGTCTCGGCGTTGCGCGAGGCGCGGCGCCCACCAGAGCTCGAGCTGGCCGATGTCGAGCGGTTGCGGTCGTGGTCGCGGACGACCACCTTTGTCGGCAGCTGCTGCTCCTTTTCGCTGTCGCTGTCGATGTTGATGCTAACATGGGAGCGTTTTGTGGGGACAGCTCGTCGTCGTAGGGTTTGGGGGAGGGAACATTTCTGTGTGCAGGGTCAGAGGGAATGTGGTCGTTGTCCAGGTTGTCGAGGGGAGCACGAGAAGGTTTACGATTCGAGGTGGAGGCAGAAGTGGAAGTGGAAGCAGAAGGCGCAGTAGACGAGGCTTTGGATTTGGTCTTTGATTTTGAAAGGTGGAGGACGTGCGCGCCGGTGGCCTTGTTGCCGCCGAAGATCTTCACAAGACGGTCGTAATACTGACAAGGCTTTTTGAAGCAATTCGCGTATTTTGGCCCGTACTCCTAGGTCCGATTGGCACGTATCGGCATGCGAAGGCAGTGAGACGCACCTCCGCAAACTTCTCCACAAAGTCTACCTCCGCTGTCGCCATTTTCGCCTCGTCATCCCAGCCCACACCACTCTTCTCACGCACAAACTGGTGCTCGCGCGGTTTTGATCTGGGAAAGTGCGTCTGTGGGGCAGCAGACAGCATACATGCATACACACATAACGCAGTCTGTTCCCGACAACACCTGTCTTGCGAACGGGCCGCTGGGGTAACTTCTCCTTCAAAGCCTTCGAGATATCTGAACAAGCCTTGTCTTTCACGCCATTACCACTCATATATTTCGACAGGTCCTTCAGCAAGAAGTCGAGAGCGTAAATGGTCTCAGGGATAGTGAAGGAGCTGCCAGCGCTTGAAGGAATGTAGTTGGAGGTGTCGGCGTCGTCGCTGTTGTCGCCAGGAGAGGGGGGCCGAGATTCCATGGTTGGTGGTCGTGGGCAGCGGAGGAGGTGTGTGGTGGAGGGCAGCGAACAGCGAAGGACTCAAGAAAAGTTGATTCAAGGAGAGACAAGGTCGGGGAAGCGAAGAATAAGGTGCGTGACAGTTATGTAAGATTAATTCCCACATTCACGCGTGAGATTTCCTTTTTGGGATAGATTCCCGTGTTTTTCAGTGGTTGAGCGGAGAACATGTCCCATGGGACCTATTTTGCTCCGATTGACCTAGATTTTTATTATGGTGGACTTCGACATATTCTGGAGGGCCTGAAATACCGGTATTTTGAATGGGATCAATACTTCAAATATACAGTTCATAGATACATTCCTTTCATATTGTTGATCCCAAAGTGTATGGTAGATTCGAACCAGTGTTCACATTTACTATGCCGGTATATCAGGCCCTCCGGAATATTTTCAAGCCCAGCATAATAAAAATCTAGGTCAATCGGAGCAAAATAGGTCCCATGGGATGTGTTCTCCGCTCAACCACTGAAAAACACGGGAATCTATCCTAAAAAGGAAATTTTCGGTGCCCATAAAAAATCCTAGGAGATGAGGCCCTCCGCCCGTTCCGTGCGAATCGAATGAGCCGATTTGCAGGGCAAACGGTTGAGAAATGATCCCGCAATCGTTGTTCTCGTGAAAACTTACAAAAAAAAAAAAAAAAAACACCGCGCCCTAAGTTCTGCAAACGGCTGTAAAAATCAATTGGCATGTTTCAAACTGCGAGATAAAAGCTCACTTTCAACACTTTCTCGGTCTTCGCAAGTCCGAGCCGATTGCGACGATCTTTCGTTGTTTCCTTCAGGAAAGAAAAAACTCTCTCCACCCCGGCCTGGTTCACAATAATACCAAAGAGTGTGATGCTCATGAGAGCGAGCTCCCGAGCCTCTGTCTTGAGGAACCCCTTCCAGAAAGCCATGGGATCTTTCTCCTGCGAAACGGTTGAGAAAGGTTACAAGAATAAATGACGACGAACCTCATCAATAGTTATGATATCCCCGCTCTTGCAATGCTCGTCCCAGGCTTGAAAGCATCCAACTCCAGCGAGATAGTCACCCATTGCCTTGCTGACCTTCTTTTCCGCGTCCGTACTTCCGTTGAAATTTGGGCGAAGTGCCAGTCGACGATACATCTATTAGTGTAATCAGAATAAAAGAGTCTTTCGAAGACTGGCAAAAAATACTTGGACGGCGAGGTCAATGATTTTGAAATGGTCAAGATTTGCATTGTGGCCGAAGCAGGAAACCTCCTCCCATGGATTGAGAATCAGTGTGAGAAGGAAGAGCATCTGATCGTAAGAGCTCCATCGCTTCTCAAGACGCTGGAGCATTTCAGTTTTAACCTCCTCCTCCGGATGCTCATTGAAGCGTAAGAATATCCCGACCAGGGCGAGAAGAGCTTGATCTGCACGCGTCGAGTCCTTTTGGCTAAGGTTCATAGCGTAGCAGATCACCTCAATGTCCCCGAGGACCTGCAGAACAATAATATTAGCTCCTGCTCAATAAAAGATCCACGAGTACCTGTTCCAGCCCGTTCCAAAAATGTGGGTCGTCGATTATGTCACAATGATATTTGGCATCTGCCTCAAGGCGCGCGGCTTCCGTGGACTGGGCGGCGCCGACCTGAGCGGCAATGATCGCCGGACGCTTCCAGGCCACAGCCTTCGTAATCGGACCTCTGAGGTCTTGGAGACGCGCAAATGCCGTGAAGTGCGTCGTCCACCGTGTAATGCACGCCACAAGATATGCGAGAGCAACCGCTCTCCCAAGCTCATTTTGGGCCGCGTCGAATATAACACGTACTTTACTGTGATTGTTGATCCAGCTGATAATTGAAGTCGCCTGCTCAGCGATCTGGCGTACGAGTTCCCAGGATTTAAAATAGTCGCCGAGTGTTAGCTGGAACTGAGGTACGTACATCCATAAGAGAAGGTTGGATAATACCGGAAGAAGACATACCTGATGCGCCATACACGAGAGTGCAAATATGTAAGGCCGAAGCTTTTCAAGCAGTTTGCGGCCCTTGAGGCTTCCACCGTCAGCGTCTGTTAGAAAGTTCGTGACGAGACACTTGTATGTCGCCTCGATTTCATCGATAATCTCACAAAATTGGGCACACAACCCGGGACTGTCCTTCGGGAGTGCGGTCGCATCAATGAGTTTGAGCGGATATGCTTTGTTGTTGACGTTTCCGCAGACACCGTTAACTGAAGCCTTGCTTTGGGCCTTCCATCCATCAGCACTGTTGCAAGCATTAATTATAATCATACATTCTGGCCGATAAACCAATCTCCTGACCAGATAAGACACGCTTCAATTCATTCTCTACCTCGTCAGCACACGCATTGAGAACCCTGCCACCCGTAACCTTTCGGGAGGGCAGTATGTCTGCAGTACCCTCGCGGATTGCGTTGAATAATTCCCGCATCGCCTCGTTCTCGAAAATCCCAAATGGAGCGCCGGTAGAGATAATTGCGCGTGTTGCTAGGCTCAATGGTGGCCTGCTCATCAGGCTCGTACGTCGACTTCTTCCGAGAAATCACCTGGAAGTGGCCTTGCTTTGGCTTCTTCGATGAAGTCGCCGGCGGCGGAACGGCAGAGGAAGATGAAGAAGCCGCGGCATCGCCATTGGCAGTGGCGTGTGAGCGCGTGCCTGTCACCGGCATTGAGTCGGAACCAGCCTCTTTACGTGCTTTTGCCGCGACCTGAGACTTTGTTGCCTCTGATGTTGCCTTTTGACTTGCGTGCGGACACGCTGGATGACCGGGATAGCCCAAAATGTGTGCAGCCATCGAGGAAGCAACACCATTGATGCTGCCGACATGATCACAAGCTGAGATGAGGTCAAGAACTTTGAGAAAGACGCCCCGGAAAAGAATCTGCGGGCCGCGCACCTCCATCGAATCGGATCTGACTTTGCTCCTGACGGCAGGACTGTCTCGCCCCACTGCGGAGGGGGGTTCTTGAGCGTGTGATCAACACATTGCCGGCAACAAGCCCGGACGTGCTTTGAGTTGGTCCCGGGACGTGAGTGGAAGTAAGCCCAGAGCGGTCCCTTGTCGTTGCCCATGATGAGAAGAACAGCGGCGAAAATATTTGATTAAATTATGTAAGTGACACGTGATGTCTAAGGCCGTAGGTGAGCAACTGGTCCTCAAGCTAAGCCTTACCCTCAGGCCTTAATTAAGGCCTAAGGCCTGAGGTTCAATCTAAAGCCTTAGGCCTTAGGGCCATCACTGCATCAGCTATTTGACATTTTGATTGTCGCGTTTCACGTGTTGTTTGGCATTTTCGCGTTGTTCACCAAAATTGAAAGTGTTCCCCTATGGGTTGAGAATGACCTACCTGCCTGAATTGGGGCATGGATGGGCGGATGGTAGTAGATGTCTGGATGGAGGGCCAAAAGCGCCCTGAATGTCGGTCGTTCTGACGTTATCTGCTAATTATAGTTCGGCGTTGTCAAAATTTCATCAAAAATTGTTTGCGTTGCGCGTTGCGGCGTTTTCACGCGTTTTCACGCGTTGTTTGGCGTTGTACAACGCCACAATGGGAATGTCAAAAGTCTGATGTGGTTTCAAGTGGATATTATGCTGGGATTGCTGTGTTTGAGATAGAATTGGTTGCAGAAATAGAACCAAATGGCCTTCCAGGCCAATTAATTGGTTGATCCTCACAAAATCCGCACTCAGAAAGATACAGGAGGCAAATTGGGAAGGATTTAAAGCTGCCGGCTCTTCCGGGCCGACCCGGGCCGGAGTTCCGTGATACACTTAAACTAGTTCACAGAGCATGCCTGTGTGCAATCTACCTGCTTATTTATTTTTTCAAAGATACCTATGAACTACCCGCATGTTTACATATAAGAAATGAGAGGAATAACCTCAAACACATTCTGAAATTGCCAATTTTGTGGGAAAAGAAGGTGGTTGTCCACAAGTTGGCCATTCAACATGGAATTGGGAGATGTGTGTATCCAACAGAGTGGTTCTAGTGCATTGGTTGGATCACATGGAAGTATAGAAAGACCAGACACAAAGATTTGCAGAGATTCATACATAAACACTATGGACAGGTCAACTCCTATGTAGGAAAACTTTGTCAATTGTCGAAACTGACCTGAACAACAAAGTCCCTCGGATTCTGGTGAAGTTGGTATATGGTATACCGACAATATAATGAGATTTTTTCAGCGTAAAATAAATGCAAAGCATAAAGGGCCCTTAGTGTAGTGGGCTTGCTGATCCCAAAATGAATATAATCGATGATTTTCCATAATGGCACCAGAGTGCCTGGGCGGTACAAAACACCTGCTACGCAAAGATGCTTGGTGGAGAATGTCTATATGAAACGTAAAAGCTAACCTGAGTATTGTGCATTGAGATTTCCCCTAGTAATCTTCTTAGGCTTCCAATCCAGAAATTAGGCCAAAATTGACATATTACAGGCAGAAGATGCTCTATTAGAGGAGGAATAACATATGCCTTTGTTTTCCGGAGCATCCGAGACAATGACAGCAATCTAGTCTTGACCTATGCTGCAAAACAAGTGTGTGGGAATCCGGCCTAATTAGGCAACTGTCACAAAGGTCACACATTGTTCACCTCTCCGGCACCTCTCCGGCACCAGTAATAATAACTGGACAACCCTGAGCTTTACCTGAAATTGTTCCAAAGACAAGATGGAGTATGTGGTACTAAATGGAAAATCACATTCATCACCGTATGAGGACTACAACATAAAAATCAAGCTTGGGACCAGGAGTTCCTCTCATAAATAATGTTCTGATGACTGTGTTTGCAGAGTGAGCTAGAGAAGTGCCGAGATACGACAGGCTTTGGGGAGCACAGGCGAGAGATGACGAGCGCGTCGAGTGGCGCGGTGATGGTTTGATGATCACTTCCTTTTTTTTGGGGGGTGGGTCGTGGGAAGTATTGGGTGATCCAGAGATCGCTCACCTCTTGAAGACGCGCCACGTTCCAACATATTGTCGAGGCACACTGAGATTAAAACAACATTCAATGTGTTTTGAGGGAAAGATGGAAGAGCATTGGGCACAGAAGGTACCAAATACATGCGCAGAGCACTGGCAGTCTGCAAATAAAATAATATGACGGCTTATATTGTCAGTATCTCAAGGCCATTCCCACGGGGGTCGACCATTCAAGTGATTCGTAAGTCTAGTAAACAATGATACATTTTTTGAGCCACAGTTCAGGACTTGAGCCCGAATCGAACGGGCTTTCTGTGTGCGTGCATTCTTGGTGCATTCCAAGGGAGAACGACATTGGTTGTGGCAGTCGTGCCCAGCGCTGTCAGGTCTTCGAACCTTGTTGTGCTCAACATCTACGACATTTTATGAGCAACGTCACTGCGTTCAGCCGTGCCGTAGACCGGGTCGAGGGCGGAAGAGTAAACCATGATTTGATCCGGTCTAGCCGACGTCCTCCGCCCTCGACCATTCCGGTCTACGGCACGGCTGAACGCAGTGCGTGGTTGGACTCTGGATGAGCAAGACCAGCGTGGGATTAAATCGATAAATGTACGTCCCACATAATTTCCGTTTCGGCTAGAACCGCGTCCAGCATTTGAAAGGTTCAGGCAGGAACCCAGGAATAGGCGAGAGGGGTCGAGAAGACTCGACATCGTTGAATGCGGGACGCCCGTTCGATCGGGGTCGGGTCATGGAACTGCAATGGTAGTCATGTATTTTGGTGCGAGTTTGAATCTTTGACTTGCCTTGCGGGATTCAATTCATCGACTCCCGGATGTCTTCCATTCCTGGGTGACCTTCAAGCTGGGAGTTTGGCTCCCATGCCGGGTACAACTAACCACGGTGTGGGCGGCAGTCGAGACGGCGGTCGTGGACATCAAGCAAGCAGCGATTGTGAAGTTTGAACACGCACGCAAAGGTGTTGAAGGGTACAGAAGATGAGAAGACTCTGCATTTTGGGAGAATCCTCCCACCTTATATACTGTACAAAATTGCTAGAACATTATACAGTGATCAACCGGTCACTGATACACTAAAATTAAACGGCTCATTATTTTGATTCTGCATACTTTTTGGGAAATCTCAGTTGGCCAAAACATTCATGTACATGTACTACATACCTTACAGCCTTTTGCAGAACTTAGGGCGCGGCCGGATTTTTTTTTTTTGGTAAGTTTTCAGGAGAATGGCTATCCTGAGCTCAATTCTCAATGGATTTCGTTCGTAGTAGGCTCATTCTACTCGTGTTGTGAATGCGGAGGGCACAGCATCTTACGATTTTTTCTGAGCACCCCGAAATCATTTACTAGGTCAGATTGGGGTGTTTTGAGTTGTCTGAGAGCAGAACATGCCGCAAAGTGGCTGTAGCACTCGGGTTGACCTAGATTTTTAATACAATGCACTTATGGGTGTTCTGGAGGGCAGCAAACACCGGGATAGTGAATGTGACTTGTATTTTAAATTTATTGCTGTTGGGGAAATTCACCTTGCCGGTGGACTGCTCGGGATCAGGACCAGGGAGCAGACGTTCAAAACTGGTCTCAACGCTCGAGACTGCATCTAATCAGAGTTGTTCAAAATGTACCAGAGACGGGACATACCTCGGGCACGTTTAGGACCCACTTCCTCATTTTCCTTGGCAGTGGAAGAAGTGCTCTGACATTTCTTCGCACCAGGGCTTCGCCGCAGAAGATTTCGAGGATCTCGAGGATGGGACACACTGGTTGACCACGATCCCTTGAGTGAAATCTGCGGTGTGGGCCGCATGGCTTTTCTCCGACCCCAGGAGGCCCAGTAATTGGCTTCCAGCATGTGGAAGAGCTCCTGTGCTGATGCCTTCCCCACGCCCGCCCACCTGTAGCACTAGCAGCACTCCCCCGTGTGCGTGCCACTCCGCATGAGGTAATTTCATATAGCCGCCTTGCCGATGCCGAAATACAGAAAATATTGCACAACTTGATCCACCGGCGGTTAAATTTTCTATGGGTCTCTCATAGCACTCCATGCCCACGAACTCGATTCCACCGAGAAATCTGTATCCATTCCATTTCTGAATGAGGTTGAAGCAAAATACTCCTGCGGAATCTGAACTGGCCAAATACAGAAAATTTTACACAACTTGAGTCGCCAGTGGTTAAATTTTCTGTGGGTCTCTCAGAGCACTCATTCCATGCCCAGAAACTTGATTCCACTGAGAAATTTGTACCCATTCCACTTCTGAATGAGGACAAAGCAAAATACTCTTGTGGAGTCAGACCTGCATGCCCAAATGCAGAAAGTTTTACACAACTTGAGTCGCCGGTGGTTACATTTTTCATGGCTCTTCCTGAGCACTCATTCCATGCTCTGGAACCTACAGTCAAAGCTGTCTTAACCCATAGCTGATATAACCCATAATCTGTGAAACCCCATACATTTTCGTGTCCACCAAGATGGTTCCCACTCAAAAAGCTTTAAAAAACCCATAAATCTGCGATACTCCATAACCCATACATTTTTGAGGGCAAAATCCCATACTTTTGACGTAGTTTTGGTCCATTTTCTTTATGATTCTGGGTTTATCTGTTATGGACTGACCAGAAATGTGTCCCAGAATTGACAGGAAACATGTTGTGGTCTTACAAGAGAGACATTTCCACTGTACTCAACTGAAATGGTTGACTGTCCAATGTGTAAATCAGTATATTTATAGTAGCGCTCAGGCCGTTTACGGCCTATGTGGCTACTTTGCTAGTACTAAGATGTCCAAGACGTCAATTGTTTCACAAGATGTACTAAATGATATAATGAATTTTCTGTGGGTATTGACCATTATCTACTAGAATGCTATTTCGTTTGCATGGTGGTCTGCGTACTTGTTAATATAAAATGCTTTGAACCGATCCAATGTATCAGAATATTTGAAGTGTCGAGGAAGAAAGCTATCGCCATAAATACCAATGAGATGGGCGCTGCGCAGTATCGTATCAATGTGAATGATGTCCATCACTCGTCGCCCGCGGTTGTCGAGATCGGGCTCCACCATCCACATGCCGACGTCCGGGCAAGGCTCATCCCCGATGGCCGAAAACCAGGTCACAAGCGCGCAGGGATAGGTGATGCCGCGGTGCTTGAACGACATGAAGAGAAGAACACGAGCGGCTAGAAGGCCCCGGAAACCAGGGAGATCGGGGTCACCCTCGACGAAGACACAGTCATATCGAGGAGCTCCACCGCGCCAGGAGCGGACTGCGCGGATGCGTTCGCGCAGCATCCCACGGATACCAGACTGATCGCTGGGTGCGTAGAATTTGGCAATAGCTGATGGGAAGGCCTTGACGCTGCTGGGTGCGTCGGGGCAGTCATCGAGGGAAACAAGAGAGAGTGGAATGTCGGTGTCACGGTCGGGGTGTTCTTGGGCATAGAGGAAGCGGCGGATGAGCGGGACAAGCTCAGGGAGTGTGAGGTGATTGGCCAGAGCGACCGGGTTTCGAGGATATCGACGCACTGGAGAGGGCGATGAACAGAAGCAGTAACTCGAGATCTGAAAACACGCACAGGGATTCTTTGCTAACATAACTTCCCCGAGGATTTTCCTTTCATCGGTCGCACCACCATCATCGTCCTCGCCTTCGTTCTCCCTCGGTGCGGGAGCAGCGGCTGCAGCGGCGGCAGGAAAGGCAGGAGCGACTAGAGGGCGAGCAGACGGAGCAGTCATCATCCCGCGAGCCACGAAGTCTACGCGCGCCGCAGCGAGTTTGTCGAGGCGGTCGTTGATGGTGAGCATCTGGGACAAGGCTTCGTAGCGACTCGATCGTCGCCATGGCTGCTTGACGGCCTTGATATGCTTGGACTCCGTGATGGAGGAGCAGAGTCCATTGGGAGCACCGAATTCTTGAATGAGGTAGCGGTAGTGGGTGAGCGAGTGTTGGCGGGGAAGACAGAACCCGTTCGGGCAGACTCCGGATTCGACAAAGATCATGCGCTCACGGTGGTAGCGAGCCACCGCGGCGTCGATGGCAGTGAGGGTGGCCTCATCAACGACATTCCGACGGACCAGATAACAAAAGTCGAGGAACGCGCTGAAGGCGCGCAGCATCTGGGGCGGGACGTGGCCTTCGATGGCGGGAAGATATACCTGTAATCAGATCTCAATCTATTCAGACGAGATACAAAACTACATTGACTGACTTTCATGAGCGCCTTTGAATCGTCCCCTGTCCATTGTTTGAAGCCCCGACCTTCAGGGAATCTACGAAGCCCCGGGAATGGTGGAACAGCCGCAATTCTCAGAAGCAAGTTAGTTTGAGTAGATGACAGCGGTTCCGTAGAACTCACCTCCGGTCGATGTCGGCCATGATCTTCTTGGCTTTTGACGTTCCATGCTCGCTCTCCAGATACTCGCCAACCCACGTAACCAGGTGGTCTTTGAAGGTCCCCTTGATGACTTGGTGCAGAAGATCGGGTGAAAGCAGTTCATAGATGTCCGCCCGCGGAAAATCCCAGGTGAAAGGCTACGAATGTGGCGCTTCAGTAAGCATGGATCACTGACAGGACGGGATTTTACACGCACAAGAACATCAGGGATTATGCCATATTGGTCCCACATGGTGCCGTGGTCGAGCACATCGAACAAACTTTCGGTATGGAGTTGAGTTCTGCGGCCGCTAGGTCCGTCAAGATCCTCCCTCGACGCCGTACATCTTCAAATGTTAGTTCGTATTAAGGCTGGCTAAGATTATGAGTACATTCCATTATAATTTAATGTAATGCCAGAATTACAATTAAATACAGCGTGAGGATAATATTAGGCTCTAATATTATTGACCATTAAATTACAATATCTTACGATTACATTACAATATGGCGTACCATACTCGAATGTAATGTTAATTATATGCATATGGTCTGGGTGCATAAAGACCTCTGTTTTGCAGGCTATATAGGGCTTAGTATAATATAGAAGGTCTAAATTGATGTCCCCACTATTTCCTCAACTCATATGGACCAGTAGTTGGTGGTGTAGTTGCACAAAAATTGAACGTGGATGATCATGTGATCTGGTTCGATTTACCTTAATGTTGCGGAATCAAGATATATGGATTAAATATGGCTTTCCAACTCATGGAGTCTCCTTACAGTGCTAGTACACCTCTGAGGCTGTTAGAAGTGTGTTTTTGCTTGGTGTTTGGTGCCTGTAAGACTTGGTATAGTCACCTCTGTGAGGATTATGGATTCCAGTGAAATGTGATAGGATTTGGGCAGAGTTCAGGACGTCTGGGGAGCGTTCCTGACACTCAGATAGGCCGAAAACTTTTGTGAGGGAAAAAATCAGATTAAATACAATTAAATATGGTTAAATTACGATTACATTACATTATCATACCCTTACGATTAAATATGCCCCTCAACCCTAATATTATATTACGATTACAGTACATTACGGCCTGGAGGTGTATTTAATCATAATGTTCCAGCCCTAGTTCGTATGGCTACTGAATAAAACGCAGCAACTTACTTGGCACACCAGCCTTGTACGACACAGGCCAGAAGAACCTGCTCTGGGTAATCGGCAATGTACGGTCCAAGCCCGTAGATGGCTCGGCGGTAATGCCCGTCGGAGAATAATGTTACCTCGGGGGTGGTCATCCCCGGCTTGAGCGACTGGAGGATATGGCGTAGCGATCCGTGGAACAGGTTCCGGCGAAATGTCCGAAATTCGGTGGAATCCTTGTTCTCGCGATCGGCTTCAAGGAATAAATCAGTATATATATCTACGCAGTAATAAGATAGAAACACACTCTTGGGAATAGCGAGGAACCCAATAAGACTGACGGCATTGCGATGGGCACGGCGTACACCGTTGTAAACCAGGCCATTGGACATGTACAACGGGTAATACTCGTTTTGCCCCGTTGCGACAGATACGGTAGTCTTGTCGCTGCCGAGGATGACGGGAACAAAGGTGGACCCGTGCGTCGCGGGATCTTCAGCGATGATGTCCTGCAGTAAACGTCAATGCGAAACGAATATTTGAAGCAGAGAATGGTACGAACTGCTTGTCGCCAGGCCCAATTCCCGGACATGAAATCCTCGTACTCGCGGGAACCATCAACAAACACTTGTTTCGGCGCGAAGTCCATTTCTCCTTTGAAATCCGGATTGGCGAGCTGCTGTTGTAGAATGAGGCGAGGATCACGAAAGTGGACCATATACTCCTGCGTCTTCCACGGAGTCGTGTCGCCGGGCTCGATGGGTTGATTATATTTGACCGAGAATGATTCCCAAGGAACATGGCCGATTTCGGTAGCGTCGATCGTGTTGTACAGGTCTTCGTGGTCCGCAAAAGGTGGGTCGCCGGACGACACTGGCCGTGCAGCCCAATTTTGCATGAGCTCATCAATCGCACCCCCAGACATTTGAACGCGCCGATATAGAAGATCGGCGAGCTCGAAGTCTTCACGCGACGCATAGGGGGTAAAATCGTCGGGCGGAGGACGTTCCTGCGATGGCGGAGGTGTATTCGGAAGCAAGAAATTGCCGTCGCGGTCGCACATGCGCCCTGTATAATGCATCAGATGCGCGCATGGATAGAAAAGCCGCGTAAGCATACCATTCAACCGTACATGATGTCGGGTCACAACACGCGGGGGCGGAGGAATAGCTGCGCCGATTGCGTCTCCTCCGCCAAGCACCGAAGATGCGCGACTTGTTGGAGGAGAGGCCATATGTATATCTTCGCGATAATCCGGAGAAGGAGTGCGTCGGTGGAAGGGGGCATGTAATACATTGGTATGCTGCGTAAGACCCGACCGATTGAGGGCAAAAAACCCGCATCCAGGCTCAGTGCAAGGAATATTGCGAGGCTTGAATTTCTTGACCTTCCTGAGCATGGTGGGGCAGAGCAGGAGATGGGGATAAATTCAAGTCCGGCAGAAAAATTGCAGCGGCCAAGATGCCCGAGATAACTGATCAACATGTGGAGAGCTGCGTCCCATGATCGTTGCTTAGTGGTTTTTTTCCGATAAGTGGCGTAGCAACGAACCATACTCCACGGCTGCGTGACATTCGTACCTCAGACTCGCCTCTTCCTTTCTTCACCCACCATGGAGATGCCCCGCCTCAAAACACGAGCGAAAAACAAGGAGACTCGACCCGGTGTCAAAGCCGGTGTCGAGAGGAAGACACGTCCCACCGCTGCCGAAAGGGAGGAGAAGCTTGCTGCCGAGAAAGCCGCTGTAGAAAAGGAGAAGGCCGCCGCAAAGAAGGCGATGAACCAGGTCGCTGCTCTCGAAGATAAGCAGCGACAGGATGACATTGCCTACGCTAAAACAGCCAATCACCCCACAGACCGCAGTGCGCCGGATACACCAGCCGCGACCGCAGGTGAGATGTACCGCTCACTTTAGGGACTCTCGTATCTTATTCACGACAGGTGTGGCGACTGAGGGCCGTTCAGAGGCCCGTGACAGTGATCCTGGCTCTGGGGACGACTCTGAGCCTTACCAGCCTGGAGACGACGAGAGCGGCGAGGACTCCGAGCCCGAGGGTGAGAGTAGCGATGACGAGAGTGACGAGGACGAAGACACGGGCTCGCGGAAGAAGCAGAAGAAGAAGAAACGGGCAACCCGGGCAGATATCGTCTCGCACCGCAAAACTCAAGATTCGACCGGGACGCCTGCGGTGACCGAAGACAAGAACAAGAAGCGCAAGGCCGCAGATAAGTGAGTGGATTCGATTTTATTTGAACTCTTGGTAACTGGTTGGAAGGCCCGCGAAGTCCGCCGCGAACAAGAAAGCCAAACCGACGCCAAAGAAGAAGGGTGGTCTCAATAACGTCAAATCCAAGCTCGCCCGCGAAGATCCAGCCCCTCGCGCCGACAACGATTTGATGGTTGCGCTCGGCGGCCCTGCCCTCGACAACGACGGGGAAGAAGGCATCGAGCGTCCCAAGACGGGCAAGAAGGCCAAAGGAAGGCCTGCTGCGGTAAGCGCCCATCTCCGATTGATTCGGATCTGCTGACGTTGTCCTCTCCAGCCTGCCGTCGTCATCCAGGCTGCCCCGCCCAAGCCCCTGACGCGCAAAGAAATTCGAGGAGGCTCAGCGAAGTGGACCCTCAAGCACCTCCCGGCTGGGACTTCAGATGAGTTCACCAGTGAAGTCGTGCCATTAACTCGCGAGCTCGCCGGCAGCCTTGCCCCCTGGGATGGCTTGACTGTCAAGCAGATCCAGGATATTGTCGACAAGGTTTACGGTGTGGGAAAGCATGAAGTGGCTGCCGAGAGTGCATGGGTTGGCCTGGTATGTACTTACCTCCATTCTCATCGCATAGTATTGATCACCCATCGCCGTAGGTCGGGTACCGCTTGCACGACTGGCGCGGTATCCTCGCAGCCCAAGCTCGCAAGGCCATAGATGCCCTCATCGCATCGAGCACTGATAGCGACGAGGACTCAGATGTGGAGGTAAGTGATGGTGAGTAGATGCCGTTCGGTCTACCTTCTAAGTCGTACACTTACCTCGATTACCACAGCGCCGCCCGTCAAGTCTCCGGCGGTGACCACTCCTGCTTCCGGCACTGCGGCCGATGCTGGTTCCGCAGTAGCCGACGCGGTCTCCGCCACTGCTGCCATCGTTGACGACGCGGTCTCTGCCACTGCTCCCATCGCTGACGACACGGTCCCAAACATTGATCTCGACGTTGCCGACGTGGTCCCCGATGCTGTTCCCGATGCTGCCGTCGCGTGGGACTTCAAGACTCGTACGGGGATTGCAGCCTTCGTCAAATGGGCGCTGCAGGTTCATACCGACAGCGGCACCAACGCCTTTCATTGGAAGACATGGGGAGATGGTAAAGATAAACAGGTCAGACACTCATTTTGATGCGTACTCTTCTGATGCCGCAATCCCAGGGATTCTTCCAATCTCACCTCATCGTGTACACATTCGCATATCATCTATCCTGCTTGGTGACGATCCCCGGCTCCTATGAGCGCCTGACGGCGCGCCCAATTGGCGCGTTGCTCCTTTCAGCCCAGGCCGTAAGATTATTGTTATATCCTGCCGTCCGCTGTTCTCATCATACTTCAGGTCGAGCGTACGCTTCAATTTTGGCGTACAGGTGAATACGTGAACCCGGGCTCATCTTCGAGCTATTTTTCCGGCGATGTTTGGGGTGACACAACTGTCATCGGGAAGAAGGGCAAGCGGCTCCGCGTCCGGCGTGCGACCAAGTTCATGGCGACCATCGAGAAGTGGGATGAGGATCGCTGGACGGAGGTGATCGCTGCCGCGGAAGAGTGGATGGAGCTTCCGAGCTGCAAGCGCTCTGCCACTACCAGCCGCAGTGCATCCGAGGCCGAGGACGAAGTGATGTCTGACGACGACGTGGTGATGGTGCTGTCCGATTAGCTGTACCGCCGTATGTAGCTGTAGCTGCCCACAAATACAGTCGCTTTCTGCCTACTGCCTGCCCGATTGAGCTGTCTTTCAATGCCTTTGAAAGTGTCTTGGACCCGCGTCTTGTATGAAATCGACGATATCTTATCAAAGATCTCGTCATCTTATCTGTCTTACTCAAGATGTGACGTCTTGCCAAGACTTTTGAGCCTGCTTGCCAAAGACGCGCCGTCTTGGGCAAAAAAGCATCTTTCACGTCTTTCACGTCTTGCCCAAGACGTCAAAGACGTCAAAGACAAAGGTGTTGTTTTACTGATGTGCGGGCATATGACGAGAGGTCTTTGCAGGATATCGGTGAGTGGAATTTTCTTTTGAGCTATTTGCCTCCTTTGCTCCGGCATGTGCGCCGTTCCCGCTCATTCTGACTGCCGTCCCATTCCTCGCCGGCGTAGTCCACTTATCCCACGAGCCGTAAGAGAAGAGCACGTGATCGTGACGCGGACTTCAAAGGCGAGGGCCGCGCAAGGCGCGCTTCTTGTCCGCGACCATCATCATCGCCATCTCCGGTACTGGTCCTTCTTTCACCAGCCGCCTACCACATTTCAAGTAATATCTATGTTCCTTCGTCTATAAATTTTGTAGTAATCTTGCGTGCCAATCAGTAAATTCACTTCGAGTGTGCAACATCTCGGCTAAAAGTACACAATACTTGAACCGTGGTAAAAACAAAACACGCTAATATTAAACCCTGGTCCGTGCACCGTGCCCCCGGATTCCGAACCCCCGAGCGCGGCTCGGAAAACTGCCCCCCCGAAGATGTATATAAGCAGCACGATTTACCCTAGGCGCGCTGCGCTAGCGGGAGGTGAAGCGATTCTTTCTCAGGCCGGGGGAACGGGCGGATCCCGAGGAAGGCACCGAGTGTGCGGATGAGGAGGCTCTGCCCGCCCGAGATGCCGTCGAAGCCGTCGAGAGTCCAGCCCTGGTAACCCTGGACATACGCGAGCCAGAGCTGCTGCGACATCTTCGCGTCGACCATGCTGCTTAAGAAGTATTTGAGCGCTGGCTTGAGGATCTCGTTGGCGGATTTGAGCGCGTCGCACGCGGAGCCTATGTCGCCTCCGTCCAAAAATGCAATTGCGTGGGCGAAGAGATGGTACATCGGGAGGACCTGCGGAGGGGGAACATGAGTTCGATCGGAGACCCCGGAGCTGATCGTCTCTCGTACCCTCTCTTCCATCTCAGTAATAAGCTTCGTGTTCCAGAACTCGGTTGAAGTATGGAGTGGGGCGCAAACGGTTGGATTGGGAATAGCAGCAACATTCCAAGGCCCACGCGCTCTGAAACTCTACCATTCAGAGATGATCCCCGGGCACGTACCGAGAGGATGCCCAGGGTGGGTTGACACGAATAGTCCAGTCCATTCATTTGAGAGGCGACGTCATTGAACTACCTATCATTCTAAGATTTTTCAAACAGATATTCTGTTTTCCAAGAGCGCGCATTTCCCCGGGAAGTCAGCCGATTTCTCAAATTGCCAAAAAAATCGTTCGAAATCCCGAGAGGATTTTCTAGCAAAGAGTCTGACTTTCATATCCTTTCTCTCTGGATTCACCCGGTCCTCCGACTAGAAAACGGAACTTCAACTTGAACATTTTGACCACGTGCCGCGGCGTGATTACGGCGATAGCACGTCAACGGAAATGCGTCCCTCCCAGCTCCAGGTGTCTGTGCGAACACGGACCTTCCAACTCGCCGACATGAGAAGCGAAGCTGGGTAAAATATACGCAGCGCACCATTGGGCGAGCACGCCACGCCTATTCTCTATGTGGCCAGTGACAACGTGGGCAAGACGTGTCTGGGATTCTTCCACACGATGAGCCTCGAGGCCTTCTAGGTCGGCCCAGCATTTCTATTCTTTTCTAAATCGCACGCACGGAAGCTGGAAGGCGCCGGCTGGTTCTCCCGTATGGATTGTCTCCTCGGAATGGACTCAGCGCTGCTCTTGTCTCACTGATTCAGACAAATTAAGGTCATCACGGGCGTTCCATGATACCGTTGTATTTTTTGCGGTGCGGATGCCATACGGGCTAATGTTTCGGGTGGAGGTCGGCCTGTCTGACATCCCTAGACGCCGTTCTTGCTCCGAGATGCCAGCAGGCGCTATTTTCTCCGCGACGCGTACTTTCAAATTCTTTCCTTGGAATGTCACACTAACCGCGTTCTACACTCCGTTTCTAGAATTTCCTCTAGTTTCTGAATGTAAGCGGTCCCATGAGGGGGAACCATATCTCACAAACATCCAGGCCATCAATCTATCTAGTTCTGAACTTTCATCTGTCCGATTATAAGTCGAACATTAACCGATTGTCTGGCGCGCATGACGTCTGGTTTGCTATGCATACGAACCCGATTTCGGTCGAACTTTGGCCCCGGAGTGTGACCAAGACCTATACGGAATACTGCGGAGGATTTCATTCTCCTCTGAGACCTTCAAGATGGGGAATTCATAATCCGTGGTACGACGCCCTGTTCCCCAGGTCTACTTCACAAACTCTTGCTAAGTGGTATTTCTGTCTGACATGAGAACCGTCAATGACTCGGGCCCTGTATGCCCGATCCAGATATTCAATATCATCGCCCGCACTGTCAGCATATGGACTGATTGCTTGACACGTTTATTATTTAACCATCCTACGGAGGGCCTTTTCCGTTTTTGACCCCGAAGACCGGTAACCCATGCTGTACGGGCTCCACTGCTCCACTCTTCGTGATTCTGGGAGGCATCCTCGACGTACCATCGAGGCATTTAGCATGAATGTTGGAAGACTGTTCATCATGGGATTCGCCCAACCACCCTTTGACAATGTTCACAGACGCCTATTACGCACCCGTAACACATGTTGGACAAGTTCCAACGCTCCACTCTTCCTGATAGTTCCAGGTTGTCTCTGAAATCTGTGCACAAGCTGGTCCTCCCAGCCGCGTCCGTTAATATCGTGGCTGAGAATTTGCCCAATGGCTCCACCCTCGAGCGTCTTGAGACGGCCCGTGCCCGTCGAATACCCGTCGATTCCACGGCCGTGCCCGTTTCGGCACGGGCGGCAGCCCTATTTGGGCTTGTGCACAGTCCAAAGTGAGCACAATTTTCATTTTTCCAGTGCATGTGGCCAAATTGATGAGGAGATATTTTTTTTTGCCTCATTCAGTTTTGATTTATTGCAATTTTCAAATCTAATGTCTTTCGGCGAAAAAAAAAAAAAAAGTTTCAGAGGCCCAGGACAGCTAAGCGCCAATAGGCGCCGGTTCGATCCGGGCAGCCGGCATCATTTTTTCATTTCAATCATAGCCAAACAACACATCTGCGTCGGTAATTCCTAGAGTTTCTCCACAGCAACAGGTTATACAACATGTTTTACAACAGATACATCAAAGAGTATGTCTCTCAGGTCTCTGAAACATGTATATTAATTTTTTCCTGTGCTCTAGTAATCTGACCTGATTTCCACCCGGTTTTTCGCAGTTGCCCACAAAATAAGTGGTGGATGATAGATGAGATGCTCTCGCACATATTTTCCCTGCTGCTAGCACTTTCACTGAGGTTTATAGACCGGTACTATCCCTCATGGGGATTCCAGACATTTAAGGAAATATGCTAGATATCTTCTCGACCATAAGTCCTGGGTAAAATCTGAGCATACCATTGGATTCCAATCTATCTTTTCATCAGGTCTACAATTTTACTTTGTGGAAAACGGTCCACTGGTCTTCGAACGGCGTTGTTCTTTCCGGTGTCCGGGTTCTACATCAAATGTCACGCCGGCCTCGCCCTGGTCGGAGCACCTCTAAAACTCATGGACAGGCCCTCTTGCATCCAATATATCACCTGTAACTTGAATTAGCCTGGGATTACTCTTGGATGTTGACCATAAGAAATTTCTTTCTGACTTTTGAAATCTTTGGTTTTGGCGGTGGGAGGGATATCTTTTGTATACCGAAGAAGTTACAACCTACCTACTGGCCTGAAATTTTTCAGGAACACTTTTATGATGTGGAATTATCTCCTGAATATGTCCTTGGGGTAGTATGTCCTTCCAATAGCTAAGGTGGCGTGAAAAATGGGTAAAGAATCAACATTTTTGGAGTGTGAGCCTGATTATCATGTCAAATGAGGCAAAGATGACGGGGTGGTCCGGGAAACTTTGATTGTAAGTTACTAAGGACATTCCAATGAGTGCTCCAAAACAAAGATCTTTGAAATTGGTCCAGAAATGCCCGAGAAATCCTTGTTTGTCCGAGTTCTACATTCGTCCGGAGCGGTGATAAGGGAAAGTACGAGTACAAAATTACCTTACTCACACCTTTTCTACTTCTTCTCCATCTTTCTACTTCTGTGGCCGAGGTTGACAAACTGTAAGAGAAACAGCCCTAAAATTATCAAGGATGCTTAGCTTGAAGTTCCTGAAGTCCCCGGGGATGGGAAAAACTCTGGGTAGGCCCGAGGCATTTAGAATGTTCAATAAACATCTAATACATGTGTAAATGGCATGAAGAACTCGATGAGGCCGTGAAATGAGCCAAATTACCGACGCGGACGCGTTATTTGGTTGTGATTGAAATGAAAAAATGATGCCGGCTGCCCGGATCGAACCGGCGCCTATTGGTGCTTAGCTGTCCTGGGCCTCTGAAACTTTTTTTTTTTTTTTTTTCGCCGAAAGACATTAGATTTGAAAATTGCAATAAATGGAAATCCGTCTAGCAGATCTGTTCAGAACGTCAAAAGAATCACTTTCGGAATATCCCGACTGATTTGATCGTTCGCCGGATTAGGTCGACCAACCTGGAATTAGCAGTACCTCCCGACTGTGGCTGCCAATATTCTCAAAAAGAATTGAGTGACCTTCTTTAACAATTCTTTTGATGTTGAGGCCCTCATTGGGACTCCCCGAGTCTTCTATATCCTGTTGTGGCACATGACTCGTGTTCAGGGGACCTCTGGTGCGCTCTTTTGAAGCAAACTTGTCGGGTAAAGCTCACACTCCGAATATACGAGCACTTTGCCTACGTTGTTGACGTATTCCCCAGTGAACAGTGTTACAGAGCCTCTCTGGCCAAAATTTCATCCAGTTGGCGTTTTTGGAAGTGGGAACATCAACTCGCTAAACTTGAGTCCAAACTCAATGAAATTTGCCCAATCGAGTTAGTCATCGAGTTAGTCATCGAGTTGCTGTTACGTTCAATATAGAGAAAATTTTGTGAAAAAAAGTTTATGTAGAGAGAGAAAGTGCTCGAGTATATGTATAGAGACATAGTGGCGAGTCAGTACTTTTGTATAGAGAGCTCAATCAAAAAGCATGTAGAGGTCAATGGATGTAGCGGAGATCACAATCCAACGAATATGGATAGAGGACATTCCAGGCGTATACGGCGTTTTGATATATCAGATGTCCGCTGATTATCGGAAGGACGTGATATATCAAAGCCTCTAAGCCACCATGCGAGCTGATACATCAGCGCACCTTTGTTGCCCATAACCCCGCTGCAAGTTGGGCGCCCACCACGCTTGCGCCTCCCGCCATTGATGGCCCGTGCACGGCGCATCCAAACTGGGCAATCAGTTGACACATGTCAGCATTTGATCAATTCCCATCATGCCTTCCTCCCTCCTCCCCGCCCGGGCTCTTGGGACCCCCAGCTGGCTCGCTGGTTACTGTAGGCTGCTCTTCTTGTTGCCTCTCTGGCCGCCAATCCTCCTCGGAACTGCGCCATTGGCACCACGCTGGCGCACACCCCTCAGGCCACATCCGCTATAAATCCTCATCCGTTGCTCCAGGCTCGCTCAAGATTTTACTCCAGCCTATGGTAGCTATACTCTTTCGTACTACCCGTTTCTTGACCCCCCAAACTGCTTCCTGCGATCGCTTCCGTCCTCGCCGCTCCGCCCCTTCATTTCTGCTTGCGCGCTACTTCCCGGCCCCGTAGTGCCTGGAATCTTGTGATGGATCGCCCACCATTATATTGGAGCGTGTGGGCATGCCGTCTGCACCATAACTTGCGTTTCTGGGGCCCAGCGCTCCAGCATCGACGGCAGCGGCTTTTTCGAGGAAAATGTGCGCCAGCTCACTCTATATTACTACCCAACCCTAATACAGTCCCCTCAGTACTTCCCTTCTACCTCACCGTTGTTAGAATGAATGCACGCACGTTCTATGGCACTATTTGGTGCTCACACGTGCTCGTCCCGCCCATTTCGCAACACCCTCCATCCATGTGCGCCCGTCCTGCATCTTGCAGCGGGGATCATGCTTTGTTTGTGCTCGCCGTCGCTGCCGTCGCTGTCGCTGCCTCCCGATTTTTTGCTGCCGCCCACCTTTTTTTGCCACCGCCGCCGCCCACCCCTTCTTTTGCCGCCCGGCTTTTTTCGCTGCCCGTCCGCCCGCCGCTCGCCCCTGCTGGATTACATGTCGCCGCGTCTGACTCTTTCTCGCGAACGCTTGCAGTGGTCGCAGCTGCCTCTTCGCGTGTTTTATTGGGTGCCCCCTTTCCCTCCCACCTACCGCCACCTGGTCATTTTCCTTCTTGAATTTGAATGTTATTCCTCTTCAGTTGCCCCATGCAACGATAATAGACCGTGTTGGGCTAACCCGCCAAGCCAACATTCATTTACCTACGAAATGCACCCTAAAACAGTGTCTTTGCTTCGAGCATTCGTTTAAACTAGCTGATCTGTATTTTTCTTAGGTAGACAGACATTAATATCACTTGATTTTCCGTATTCTTGAGTGAATAAGTCTTTGGTACGGAGAGACTGCTCAACAAGCGGATTTTGACTGCCATCAAAAGCGCCTCTAACATAGAAAAGCACGTCGAACACGGTGAAGAACGTTTTATAGTCGCGTTCTGACTTGATGGATTGACTCTGTGAGCCTAGCCAACTGCAAAAATACACCGGGGTCTAATCTCACATACTAGGGTAGCAGGTTATACCGCCTTCGAGCGGATGATCACTTTGATGGGGACCGCTAACACAGAAAACTGCTTCGATAACACCCAAGAAACCTCTGTTTTTATGTTCTAACATCATAAAAGAGGTGTAGGAAACCAACCGAGTCCGATAATGTCACTCGTTGTGGGCTCACTACGGAGAGTAAGAAGTTGCATCAAAGTGGCCGTTTTGCGGGCTGAAACGCAGTGTAGCAATAACTTAGTCTTCAACTCAGTGCATTCTCGAAAACTCAAATTTCATCCAACACTGTGGTTCCCTAACACCGCACATTTTCGAGGTTGGTCAGCCTCCTGGACCTCATTTCTCATACCAGAACTCAAATTCAAAGGAGTCCTTGTCATCGTCGAGGCCGTTTGTGGGTTAGAGGTGCATATCAGCATAATTTCCATCGTGCAGTGCCGCGATTTTGTGTGGCAATAAAATTATGCATATATAAGAGTTCGGCTAGTTAATTGAAAGTGATCCCTCTATTCGGAATTTTTTCGAAGTCCCTGAGAGTGCTTAACGAACTCGAACTTTCTGTTAGAGGCGCTCGTGGGAACTGGTTCGGCACCGTGACCCGGTGTGACAATCGTGACTCTTCTGCTTCCATCCGCCACCATCTCACTCTCAAACCTCCCTCTCAGGACTCTTCATCTTACAGCCGGTACTCCAACATGGGCCATGTATTAATAGACATCTAGTCTCCGCGTTCTAGCTCTTTTCGATGGACAGATCCCGTACTACAGCTGCTTTTGCTTACAACTACATCTCGAGCTTCCAGTTTCCCGGCTTACGCTCTAATCTCCTTGGACCTCATCGTCTGCTCATGGCTGACCTAAAAGAAACTCTTTTCAACGTTTTTCCAGTCCGTGGGGCCCGTAGGACACGAAATAAGCCACATTTGCACGCGAAGTGTACTGTGAGCGGGGATGACACGCAGGGATGGCAGGGGATTGAGTTTTGCTATTTTTTGGTGCGTATGCAGTCACACGAAGTTTCCTAGACACTCAACTTCGTCAATCTTCCCGCCATTTGCAATGTGCAGGCAGTTTCACCTGCCACGTCACCCGTATCTGCGTCGCCTCAGCGCATCTCCTAGCCCAGGACAGGCCGGTCCGCACGCTCCCACCGGCGAGTGAGCACGGAAGCTTGACGGCAGCGACCAGCCAGATCGAGCCAGGCGTGCTACGAGCGGGGTCAGACACAGTGCGGGGTATGTCCAGATGTGTGCAGCCCGAACTGCCAGCGTCATGCACGTCCGTGTGTGCGCTCAAGTCAGCCCTTGGACTACTCCCGGTCACCGACCCGAATCCGTGGTCCTGCGGAGCGGCGCCAGCAGATATCTGCATGCAGTACCTGCGCTGATGGTGCCGAGCTGTGGCGTGCAGATGCGGCCTGGGGAAGAGTGACTCATCGCGAGGGCGTAATCACGTCGCCCAGTGAGGCTCCCGCGTCGTATTCCTACGCGGGCGCCGCACGAGTGGAGACAAACGCCGGGTTTACACGCAGCACAAGCGTAACCCACATGCAGCTTTGCTCCATGGCGTGCCATGGTGTCTTCGCCCCCCACGCACGCGAATCGAACCGGCGCGCGTGCCGCTGCTTCCATTTTCGTGCTGTGCACGCGTGCCCTCCGTGGCTGGTTTTCACGTTAACTGCAGACGCCGCCGCGCGCGCATCAGAGCCGCGGCGCAGCTGCACCCCTGGCGGCATTGTGCAGCACCCCGAGTTCCGTCCCGGTTCAGGCAAGCACGGTACCGCGTAACGCCCCGCGCGCAGCCAGCACCCACCCCACGCTCTTGTGCGCCTACGCGTCCCCTCCACGTTGCAGACTCACCACTCGCGCTCCCAGCCGATGGGTGCACAACGGAGACACGGAGCTGGGAGCGGTGGACAGGGCAAGCAGCGCCATCGGTGCCCGTGCGGAAACCAGCCGCCGTGGGCGCGCACGCATCGCGGGGTGTCTGCGGCGATGCTGACCATGACGTGGACTCCCTTAGAAGGCCCTCCCCCCTGGTGTCTGGTTTTGGGTGGCGAGTGCGGCCGAAAATTTCTGTAGCGCATTTTGTCTTTAACCGTTTTCTACGTCATCATCTGGCTTCGTTTAGCTTAGATATTCGACCCCATGTATCGTACTACGCGACTCTATATTGTGCAATTTTTTCGCGATTTTTACAGCTCTTTGCAGAACTTAGGGCGCGGCGTTTTTTTTTTTTTTTGGGTAAGTTTTCACGAGAACAGCGATTGCGGGATCAATTCTCAACCGTTTGCCCTGGAAATATGGTCATTCGATTCGCACGGAAAGGGCGGAGGGCCCTGTCTCCTAGGTTTTTTCATGGGCATCGAAAATTTCCTTTTTGGGATAGATTCCCGTGTTTTTCAGTGGTTGAGCAGAGAACACGTCCCATGGGACCTATTTTGCTCCGATTGACCTATATTTTCATTATGGTGGATTTGGACATATTCCGGAGGGCCTGGAATACCGGGATAGTGAATGTGAATGCTGGTTCAAATCCACCATACACTTTAAGATCAGCAATATGAAAGGAATTTATCTGTGAACTGTATATTTGAAGTATTGATCCCATTCAAAATACCGGTATTTGAGGCCCTCTGGAATATGTTCAAGTCCACCATAATAAAAATATAGGTCAATCGGAGCAAAATAGGTCCCATGGGACGTGTTCTCTGCTCAACCACTGAAAAACATGGGAATCTATCCCAAAAAGGAAATTTTCGGTGCCCATAAAAAAACCTAGGAGACAGGGCCCTCCGCCCTTTCCGTGCGAATCGAATGATCCTATTTCCAGGGCAGACGGTTGAGAATTGATCCCACAATCGCTGTTCTCGTGTAAACTTACCAAAAAAAAAAAAAAACATGCCGCGCCCTAAGTTCTGCAAAGAGCTGTAATACATTTTTTGTGTACGTCGTCGCCGACAACATCGCGAGCTTTTGATCGACGTCGAAAAGTTTTGATGAACGTCTTCCAAATGTGGATGTTCCAGCTCATCGTTGATGACAGTGGCAACGGGGCAACGGGCATAATCTGATGGCTGCTCGATAAAATGTCAAAAGGTGCTGGGGTGATGCCCTCTGAATTAGCGGTTTTGATATATCACGGCCTCACCGCTCATCAGCGGTCGCAGACTCGCTCAGATCCTTGAGCCGGCTCACAGTGACCAGGTGTATGTCGGGCGGCTTTGGGACTGCAGCGAGGACAACCGAGTCGAGGACAGAGGTGCGCGGTGGGCCTGAAGGTGTAGCCGGTGTGTCAACATGGATGTTGGGCGGCTTGGGCTGTCTGGGAATGAGAACCGTGTCAGCAGTGGATGCCTTGGATGGCGCCAACATCAGCACGGTCTCGCTCGGCTCGGGCTGCGGTAAATCGGGCGGAACAGGCTCTCGGTGGGCGAGAACGTCGGCGACTACGATGGGACCTGTGGCCGGGCTGCAGCGACTCTCGGCGACGACGGGAGGCGGTGTGGCGCTGGGTGCAGGGACCATCGCGTCGGCGTTCTCCACCGCTGGATGCGAGATCAGAGTTTTTATGTGCGGCGGTAACTCCCGTGGCATGGTCCGCGGCGAGGGCACAGCGGCACGGTGTCGTCTCCGCTGAGTTTTCAATGGAGGAGGCCGGGATTTTGGAACAAATGGTCGGCGTCGAGGTAGAGCCTGCGTGAGCGGAAGGGGAAAGGAGCGCCTTTTGGTGAATCTCGAGGCCGTAGGGGGGAAACTAGACTTGGGGAACTTGGAGACCGACCGAGATTGAATGTAGCGCCTCACTGTGTAAAGTAAAGTCACTCCATTTGAGTGACCGGACACTATTTTTGAATTTTAGGCACTCCCATGGAGGGCATCGGTTGGGAGTGCTTTCCGAGTCACTCCATTGAAGTTCTCCCAAGTCACTCCCTACGAAGTCCCTCCATTGGAGTGTTCTCGATACATTTCCCGGAAAATCACTTCGGACGAGCTGCCGGCGCGGTGCCGGCACATTCCGCCATCATTTTCCGGCATCCACTGCCGCAGGCTCGTGGCGCGAATACCATCATCCAGCACAGCTTCTGTTTCCCTTCACCAAGTCGTTTCCTACGGCGACGCCATCGCCCCACAGCCAGCCTACCCATCCTGCCCACATTCTTGCTGCTTTATTATGGCTCCATCTATGTTCTAGTTAAATGTTGGCTCCCGCTTCTTGAATTTCTTTGATGCCTCTCCGAATCTGGATCCTGAAAGCCTTCTGGTGCCCAACATCCTTTACCTTGCTTTTAACATGGCTCGAGGTCTCACTACCCATTCTGGGCACCATATATTCCCTTCCAAGAGCTTAGAGCCGCGCACAAACATAGCATCACGGCCATTCCGAGTTGCATCTTCTGTGCGGCTACTGGCTAACTAGATCCGAAGGTGGCCCGTGCGCAACCCTGGTCTTGAAATCTGTGAGCAGCGCTTTGTCAGCTCACAGATTTCTAGACCAGGAAGGATCATGTGACCTTCTCAAGCTTCGCTTCTAGATGTCGTCTTCAAAAGAGAGCAAGAAGAAATACTGCAATTGTTCTGAGACCTATGGGCGTCTCCTTGCTGGGCGGACAAGACGAGAACACTACCGCAGAGGAAATCCACTGGAACGACGTCCCTCTGTATCACCCCAACGACGCTCTTCTCAATCTCGCGGCGACTCCCCTTCCGATATTGAAATGGATTATGATCCAGCCGCCACCTCTTTCGACCTTCCTCCCATCTTTAGACCTTCACACACCCCTTCCCCGGACCCTACTGGTGAAATGGCTACGGATGAAGACGATGACTGCGCCGATTCACTTTCTTCCGAGTCAGAATCCGAGTTTGAGCTTGATGAGGATGATGAGTGGCTTGAATTTGATGAAGGCGAAGAAAGGAAGGAGTGTACCAGCCGCGAAGAGATGTTAAGAGAGCTCGAAGAAATGTTGGGCCCAGATGAGGAAGCAGCATTGTGGGATTGCAGTGAGCCTCAAGTTAAATATTGCAAATAACTTAAACGGCACTAACTTTCTCATACAGGAAATGATATCTTGTCGGAGCAGGACCGAGATAACATCCGTGCCTTCAGACTCAAAATGTTATCAACAATGCCCCTTCTCGCATTTGCCCAAATGCGGTACGCCTTCCGCCACAAGCTCGAGATCAGCTCCCATTGGGTCATGATCCACCGCGTCGCAATTCTCTCCGGTATTGAACCGGTTTGGTATCATTGTTGCTCAAACTCCTGTATGGCCTACACCGGAGAGCATGCGGATTCGTCGGAATGCCGATTCTGTCACGAGCCGCGTTTGGCGAGTGACGGCAGACCCCAACGACTTTTTTGTTATCTTCCCCTTATTCCTCGCCTCCAAGGGTTTTTCATGAGCCCAGAGAAAGTCCGCCAGCTCCTCTATCGTCACAACTACCAACCCGTCCTCAATGCGGTCTCAGATGTCTTCGACGGCGAGCACTACCGAAATCTTCGAAACAAGAAAGTTGTCGTGGATGGAAAAGAGCTACCACATTGCTATTTTTCCGGTCGTTACGACATCGCCCTTTCTGTATGCACAGATTCGTATCTTATATTCGAACGACGACGAAAAGGTCCTTCAGCAACTCCCATTCTCATGAAGAATTACAACATTCCACCGGACACTCGGACTCATCTCGGAGACCTGGCTTCTTGCGGTGTCATCCCCGGTCCTAAACCACCCAAGGATGTTCACAGTTTTCTTGTTCCCCTCGATGAAGAATTTGTGCGGCTCGCAGTAGGAGTTCCGACTTATGATTCCTTGACTGCGACAGTCTTCGATCTGCACGCCTACAACATCTTTGGGCATGGCGACATCATTGCGATCGAGAAAATGATGAATATCAAAGGGCACAACAGTCTCAGTCCATGCCGTTCCTGCCAAATTAAAGGTGCCCGAAACATCACAGGTGGCGAAAAAATCTACTACATTCCCCTGTCATTTCCTTGCAACGAGTATGAACAACCAGCTTCGTGGGATCCCCGGAACCTCCCTTTGCGAACCCATGACCACTTTCTCGATGTTATTGATCAAATCGACAACGCTCCAACTGCACGAGCAGCCGAGACGCTAGCGAAACACCACGGAATAAAGGGCTTACCAGCATTGCGCCGAGTTGGCTCTCTCGATCTCGCGCGCTCATACCCCTGGGACTGCATGCATCTTTTTTTCGAGAATATAATCCCGAATCTCGTTGCACATTGGAGCGGCAAGTTCAAGGGTCTGGATGCGGGGCGAGAAGATTACGAGATCTCGGAGGAAGTATGGGAGGAGATCTGGAAGGAGACCGCTGAAGCGATGAAGGATATTCCTTCTGCCTTTTCTCGTTCCCTTGCTTCTGGCCCCGGTAAATTCACAGCGGAAGCATGGTGCTTTTGGTTCGTCTATATGGCCCCCGCCCTCCTCAAAGATCGCTTTGCGCACCCAAAATACCACAACCATGCCTGTGAACTCTCGGAGATCATCAAAACCTGCCTACAGTTTGTGATTCTTCACGCTGAGTTGGACCGACTCGAGGAGAAGATAATTCACTGGGTCCAGACATACGAGCGGTATATCTCTCCGCTCTTCTCTCGATGAGATTGCTGATTTTGTATTAGCTACTACTATCAATATCAAGAAGATAGGCTATGTGCATGCCCACTGACCATCCACGGCCTGTTGCATGTCGTCCCGGATATCCGTGCCTGCGGCCCGTCATGGACGACCTGGACTTTTTACATGGAGCGATATTGCGGGTTTTTGAAGGCCGGATTACGCTCCAAAACATATCCTTGGGCTAATCTCAACAACCGGCTCCTCAATTATGCCTACTTGGAACAGATTGGAGTGCGATACGACCTCGAAGATGAGCTCGAAATCTACGGTCGACGTCGCCGCGGCCCTTCACAGTCTGAAAAAGTGTACCCTGACTGTAAGTAATTTAATTCGCTGCTCGAGTCTCAACTTACTTGCATTAAGACCCTCAAACGATTCTTCGAGTTCCCTATCGTAAAGGATACATACCTGACGATGCGCTCAGGCGAAAAATTGCCGGGTATTTCTCGTCCGCACTCGGCAAGCCCATGAACACCTATCTTGGTATGCTGCCCAAAGTAATGCCCAGTTGGGGAAAAGTTCGCATCGTGGATGGGGATTCCATCAGAACCGCCTCTGCATCTGGCAAAGGAGCAAATCCTGAGCGAAATGCTTCATATGTTCGGGTAAGCACGAGTTTAATTCAAATTCAAGTTCTAATTTAATTTTTGACTGTTCAATAGTACGAAGTTCAAGTGAAAGTCGCTCAACGGGTGGGCCAGCGCAAGACACATTGGGCAACACAGGTATGCTACGGTCGCCTGGAGCAAATCCTTGTTTGCCAGTTGCCGAACGGCAAACTATGGGGTGGGTTTTCCGACCAGATTCGGTTATTGGCTGTGATCATGCCGTGTTCGACAGAAGGAAAGGATGCAACTCAAGAAATCCTTTCCTTCATTCGCATGACCACGGAAATTGTGACAGATGCTCGGACCGTCAGCGCAGTTGTCGGTCGTATCAAGACCCGTGGAAAGTGGACAATCGTTGACCGGAGTGGTGGATTGGTCAAACCGGAGTTTGTGCCCTCTGCGGAGTCGGAGAAGCAGGATTTGGAGGAAGATCTTGAAGAATGAATTTATATCTCTTGCTTAATTTTGCGTTGGGCCAGAAAATCCCTAGGTTGATTATATGTTCCGGAATGTGGAGGCGAATTAAACGCGTATGTCACAAGCACGTGCCATCACATCACACGCGACCTTCTTGTCTTTTACCGCCATGCCCCCAAAACGACCTATGACTATAGAGGAAGAGAACGCTCTTCTTAAAAAACAGATAGCCCAGCTACGTATGCTTTATTACCTTGGTGCTTTGATACGATCTCACTGTTGCAAATACTCCTTTAGAGGCCGAGCGCGCAAAAACCAAGGCTTCGAATTCCCAGAACCTCATCCCGCGCCCAAAAGGTCAAGCTGGAAGGGGAAAGGGATACAACCTGCAAAAATCTATGCGCCTGCAGAACAATAAAGCTAGGTATAATCGCCTGATGGTATGACATCCAGCCACCGATCCGTATTTAATTAGAGCTCATCGCCAATCTCAGCGGCTTGTCCGTTATTATTCGAATCGCTTTCTTAAAACAGGGAAAACAATAAGACAGCAGGATCCAGCAACATTGGAGAAAGTCATTGTGCTCGTGAGCTATCTCAGATCTTTTGTCTTTCTTTCCGTGACTCAATCAACCCGGTTCAGGTTAAAAAAGAGTTTAAATACTTCCAGCGCTTCAAAGGCGGCTGGCCTATTCGCGATTTCGTAAAGCAGTACTTGGCGAACAATACGGACAAGTTCAAACGAGCGGTCCGCCAGGAGCGTGAGGCGGAGGCTGAAGATCCGGACGACTGGGACGAGGAAGGCGAAACACTATCCGAAGAGGACGAGGAATCTGGTGTGAATGATAATGAAGGTGCAGAGTCGGATGAGGGGGACGCTCTCATGCCTTTCGACGCGGACGAGGACATCGGCTCCGAGCACTTAGACGAGCCCGAACCGGAGGAGTACAAGTCCCTCGACGAGGACGGCGTGGAGATGCTGAATGAGGAGGGGTCAGTTCCTTCGACGCCAGTCAAAGGGAAGAAGGCATTGAAGGTCCGTCATTGTCTATTATCCAAATTGTCCAAGAATGTTCACGACTCGGGTGTCAAGGAAAATATCCCTCCCACCGCATCGAGTGGGGAAAAAAATCCCAAACCGTCCGCGAAGAAAACCGTGAGTGAAACTGTCAACCTGTGTGAATATATGCACTTAACTTTGTCCCTCCCAGGTTTCTAGTCACACAAAACCACCGTCCAGGCCACCAAAATCTTCAAAGTTGATTTCACCCTCTCCCCAAGTAAGTCATTCGGCCCCGTTGAACTCCCTAAATTTCTCTGCTGATGCTTCCCAGAAACGGAAGAGACCCGACACCCCACAAGAGGATCCCGCGCGGCCCATCAAAAAGGTATGCGCGTATATCGTACATATTGATATCGAGCACTGATCCATTTGTTCGTAGAAAAAACTAGGCAAAGATTCTGACCCGCCATCGCTTGCACCCACCACCCGCGTAGATATTCCCGTCATCTGCCCGGGAAACTATTGCAAAGATGTTGTTCCGACTGACCTACCCCCTTCCGTCCTCGCACTTTTCGCGCAGAAGCGCGACAGCGTGCACAAAGACGGACCGACGGCGCCAGGTTGCGCTCAATTAACAAAACAGATCTGTCAGGCCATCAAGACCGAAATTGTTCACTCCCGCCATCTTACCGAAGCAAAGGAGGCTGGGTGGCCGATTAGCATTGACTTTGACGACCTTCCTCCCCGAATCTCTGCGCTATTCCCGTCACTTTCTATTCTCCTTTCCGATAGCACAGTCTTAGCGCGCTCTCCTGTTTGGAACAAGTTTCTCGCTCGCATCGGTTTCAAAGTCTTTGCATTTTCTCGATCATCAAATAGATTTGATATTGGTAACCTCGGCTGCGGATAGTACGTGTGCTTGTTTATGGGAGCGAAATCTGATCATCTGTCCAGCTTCGGTCCAAAAGGACAGAACATAATTGAATCTACCCTGCAGGCGCTCTCGAAGAATGATGACCAAGATAAATTGTCCAATGACCTATATGCAACTCTGTCTCAACTCCTTGACACGCCCAAACCTTGGGATCAATACGACGAGACGTCTAATCTTATTTCTCCACGCAAATTCTCGAAGTTCATCTTGGTTCCGCACATCGCTGCCTGGCTGATTGCCGAAGACCTGGAGATTAGCATGAACGACGCTGTTGAGGTTCTAATAAACAGCAACGAGTACGGTAGGTTATTCAACGGCGACCTTCCGGAGAAGGTGGATATAGTCGTCGCCGCGAATCCGGAGTCGTCGCACCCTCCTCGACACCGTAAACCGGCTGTTAACCTGAAGGTAAGTAAATCAACATTTTTTCGAACCTCATTCTCATACGTTACTAGTTACCTGCGCCAAAAGTGATCACTCTGGAAAATTTTCCGCCTGTACTTTCACGCCCATTTACGCCCGCATAGCCGTACTAATGAGATCGTAGCCAACGGCTCGAGAGAAGAAGTCCGCGAAGGTATTGAATTATTAATTCTCTATCTTACCCCGCCGCTATTAATTTTACTCAGAAGATCGTTCAGAAGCCCAAGCATTCCAAGTCCCCCAAGAAGTCGACGCAAAAGAAGGCAGAAGTGAAAATCCCTGCGCCACATGGATACGGTACTAGAGGCGCTAAAACGACGACATAAATGTGCGTGCTCTCTGCCAATTCACGATGAGAAACTTAAATTCCGGCTTTTGAAAGCTCGCCCGATTGCATTACTCTCGCATTTGCTTGACTCTTCCTCGTGTATTTCAATCTACTCATTTGGACCCTGACTCTTGGCCTATCCACTGAAGAATTCGCTTTAATAGAATGTAACTAAACCAGACACTTGCTGTATCTCCTAGTCACTCTTCCCATGCATGTACTAGTCTTGTTGCGATGTTGAGTGCGGCGCGCGCGAGTATAGATAGAAAATTCTCATCCAGCGCACCGGGAGTTCCACATATCATTGCAAAAAATATTCAGGTACCAACTTTGGTATGATAGACATGTTTAATAGACGTACCGGTGAACAGAAGTTCATTGTGGATTATTTGGGGAGGAATTTGGGTCGAGAGCGAACGTCACGTGCACGATTTGTTTGCTGATATTTACACACCTCGCTCCTTGTCTTCCACCACCACAGTCGCGTCTCAAGCCCGTCCTCCCGCCTGTTGCGCGCTAAGATTCGCGCCCCGGAAGGTGTGTTCTCCTTCCAAACTCCTCGACCGTCGCTCTGACACCGCTTTTCGGTCTTTGTCCGTCGACCAGACGCATTCTCGGCCGGCCCAAATCGACGCGCAAGTTTTTTTAGGGTAATTAGACGCCCAGCGCGGACTCTAGTAGCCCAGTAGGCCCCCTATACTCTTCGGGGTCGTCCAGAAAGCGTGAAAGAGTCAGATTATCAAGTAAGCACACTCTCCTGAAACTTATCGGCCCTCTCCTTCTCATGCACCGCACTTACGTCTTTCCATGCACTCAAGACCCTCGATTGGACTCCTGGCATTGCCAAGCTGCTTTGATGGTGTGTTTTTCTCACTGCATTCATACCAGTCACCACGATTCCATCACCTTCGTTCGTGACTTCTTGCACCCGTATCACGCTTCCCTTCGCATTTTTGTTTCCTGTTGAAATATCTGTGCTGACTGTGCGGAAAGCCAGATGGATATCCTGCGCATATATGCGCATATATGCGGTTTTTTCTACGACCTGGCCCCCTTCACCCCCTTGTAATGCAGCCCACATTTTGTGAAAGCTGAGAGGAGGCGAGTTTTTCGCAATCATGCTTCTTCATCCCTTTCATTTATCGATACGCGACGCAGGTGCTCATTCCGACGCTGTTCCTCTTTGCCTGGCGCATCTGGAATCTCACGAACAAGCTCACGAAACACCTCTGGTGCCCCTCCCTCATCGTCCTCCTCGGTGGTGTTGTCCTCAGTACGTGCCACTTCCTTCCCGTCCCTTCCGTCCATCATCCATATTCTTACCGCTGCTTATCCATCGTACAGCCGGTGGCCTCTACACCGCCGCCCACGTCTCGATCATCAAGCTCTTCGCCCACAAACCCGAACTCCACACCGGCGCCCTCGTCGAGTTCCTCGCCTCCTCCGCTGCGGATGTCCACATCACCGCCGCGCTTGTACTCACTCTCGTGCGTCCCTTCTCCCTTCCCTGTTCGCTTCCCTTGCTCGCTCCCCGCGCCCCAACCCCACTGACGAACGCACGTCCTTAGTCCAACCGCAAAACAGCCTTCGCCACCACAGACGGGGTCATCGACTGCATTATCCGCAGTGCGTCTCGCTTTTCCTGTCCTCCCTCCCGCTTCTTCCCTTCTCGCATTCCCTTCTCGCTGCCTTGTTGTCTTTCTTTCCTCTTTATGGCGTTTCTTCGATACCTTTCTTCCTTCTTTCAATTTATCCTTCCTATCCTTTCCCGTCCCGTCCGCTGGATCGCTGCATTCCGTCTCATCTTACTCGGTGGCTCGCGCGCCGAGTCGGAGTCGGAGTCGAAGCCGAGTTGAGGTGGACTCGGTGCGCAGGTGCAGAACAAAGTGGGGCCGATGCTCAGAGCTCCCATGGCGGAGTATAGACTGCAGTGCGGGGTGCGGGGTGCGGAGCCCCTTCCCTGCGTGGGGGGAGTCCTCTCCCGATCCCCTGGCGCGGAAGGGGCCTGGGAGGCGCACGACAACCAAGTGCGTGCGTCTGTCTACGTTCGACGCGTCGTCTCTGTTGTCTGCGTTCGAGAACTCTGCGCCTTCCCCGACGCGACGCCCGACGCCCGACGCCCGGGACCTTCCACTCCGTGCCTTTTTCCTTGTTCCTTCCGCGCGAACGTGAGATGTCTCGTCGGTGGCGGTAAGGGATGTGGATGGGGCGTGGTGTGTGTCGTTCGTTGTCCGTCATCCGTCTTCCGCCGCACGTTGTCTGTTGCGCATCATGTTGTGGGCTCCGCGCCGCGCCATCCCCTACGTCCGAGGTGCGCCTGTCTTTCTCCTTCCTTCCCCTTCCTTTTGTCCCTTGTCCCTTTCTTCCCCCTTCCTCCTCGCTCTCTTCTCCCCCGGACACCACACTAAACCCCCTCCCTCCCTCACAGCAACGATACAAACCGGTTTCGCAACCGCGCTCTTCTCGATCCTCCGACGCCGAGATATCTCCCGTGCGTCATGTCTAGTCTTGCTCTCTTTTTTTTTCTTTGCTTTTCTTTGCATCTTTTTCTTTCTTTCTTTCGTCCTCTTTCCTCGCCCTTTCCCCTAATCCCTGCTTTCTTGATGTCATTCGTGTTTTATGTTCTTTTCGGCGGCGCCTTGCGGCAGCTTAAAGCCGTTACCTAAGCCTGCTGCGGATAAAGCTCGCGCCGTCTGAATTTTCCTCCGTCCTTTTCTTCTCCACCTCCTCTATATTCACTCCCTGTCTCACTGACCTTATTTTACATTTTTTTTTTGACCGACATGCTGTGTGCAGTGCGCGAGGGACCTCTCACGGGACATTGTAAGTGATACTTATTTTTCACATTCCTGCATCTAAGCAACCCTGACGGCAGAAATCTGGATCGATTGAGCAGTACTTAGCTTGGGTGTGAGTCGATTGTCGCCTTGCGCCTTCAATTTACTGACCTTGTTACCTTCGCAGTTCATTCGGACTGTGCGATTACAGGTAATGTACGTCTTCGTGTTGTAGTTTCGCATAGTTGTTAGTTGAATGCAATATTATTTTATCTACATTTTTTGAACGAGCAAGGAAAAAGGCGAGGAAAAAGCTATTTGAAAGGGATGCTTGAGGCACTCAACATGAGCGCCCGAACCACTCAAATAGAGTGCCTGGAGTCGCTATCATGGAGTGACTCGAGCACGCCCGGGGAGGTAAAATTCGGCCAAAATCCACTCCATGGGAGTGCCTGCGGTCACTCCATATAAGGGTTGGGCCACCTCCATGGGAGTGTTTTCAGGGCACTCCTATGGAGTGATTCGGCTTTACACAGTGGCCTGGGGACGTGAGTCTGGGGGACGGCGGGGACGGCACTGGGAAGAGAAGCCTCCACGAGATGGTGAACGTCGCAAGCACCGTCGACAACGAGATCCGCCGAGGTACCATCGTCCTCCTCCCTTTCGTACTCCTCGGGTAAGTCCGTCTCAGTGGCGTGCACATAATCGCCCAGCTCCTCGTTCCAGACGTATCCAGCTGCAAGGAGGCCCTGATCTTCGAGCTCACAGGCCCATAGCTCGCCGAGAAGCCTCGCGCACTCCTCGCGATCCGCCTCCGGTATCTCCCCCCGATCACAGGCGGCCTGCAGCTCCTCGAACGTTGGCGGCACCGTGACAACATCGAGAGGCGCTTCGGCACACTCGAAGGGTGGGATGCGGACGAGTCCCCTGTCGGCCGCGGGTGCGTAGGCACTAACGGCATCAGCGCCGCTCTCCTCGTCGATGTCAGCGCCTGCCTCGATGCGTTGGCGCCACGCATCCATCGTCACGGCCCATTCGAGCTCGTTCTCGCCGACAGGCGGTCCGCGCTCCCAAGTAGCTTCCCAGATGGCGACCTCGTCCTCCGCACCCTCCAGCTCCACCATCTCTGCGGATGCGTAGTCTCCCGATACGTCGGGCGCGTCGTACGGATCTACCGCACCAGAAAATCCTCCTGCGCGGTGTTCCTCGTCTGAGGTCTCCGGCAGCTCCTCCTCGTCTTCCCCAAAGTCCGAGCCATAGATAATCTCGTATCTGCGGCGATGGTACTCTTCCCAGTAGCCTCCATCGAGCCAAAGACAACGAGAAATGTCTCGCTTCCCTCCAGGAACAGAGCTGGCGCCCGAAAGTTCGAAATAATGCGACAATGGGAAGGGTCTCAATGAAGGTGTATAGTCTAAAAACACAATATGCAGCCAACAATGACCTACACTAACTTACCAAAATGATTGACCGATGGGTTTTCGGTCATTTCTAAGCTAAATAACTCCAAAGAAAATGCCAGCATGAACCTTGGTCAATTTTAAGGTCCAACTGTGATTAACATGCGCCCACCCCACACACGGTCCACCGCAGTGAGGGATCGCATGAGACGGTCAGCGCAGTCGAAGGTTTTGAAATGAAGCCCCCCGATCTCATCTATAACATGACATTTTGCAGCTTGCAGAAGTCTGGCACAGTCACTCTTCGGTCCGACGGACGACTTGAGATGAGGGTTGTATTCAGTCCACGGGAATTCCGTAAAAATAGTGAGTTGTTTGTCCCCCAGGATAGTGTTTAGCAGCGAAAGCAGAGGAAGCAGATAGTAAAACAATCTCGTCTAATTTCCGTAGAGCACCAATGACAGGATAGAGAACATATGTTTGGCCACGGCCAGCACGTCCATCCACATGTATCGGTGGGGGATTCTCCAGGGTTGTGATGTGCATAATGCGATTGTAAATTGCCCGCTAAAATGGTCTTTCAGCAGTAGCAGTGCCGCAGTTAAACGGGACCAAAGTACCTGTTCAGCGGTGAGTCCCTCTTTGAATGCGCATAGATTGCTTGGATCTCCACCCCAGCGAAGGCGCTCAGCATCGACCTCTTGCTGTCGTCCTGCAGGTTCTGGAAGGCCGATATCCGCTAGAATTTTTCAAGACCCTGCAGCAGACTCTGGAGGGAAAGTAAAACCTCGTATCGAACCAATGCTGGAGGTGGATGGGAGGTTAGTGCAAAGGGGAGAGTAGATCCAGAAATACTGGTTTATCGTTCCCTTTCCGTTGAATCATTAGTTTACGGCGAGATGGTGCAGCTGCAGGAGTGAGAGATATGATGGCTGAAACTTCATTACTGACACTCCCAACTTGCCCGCCGGTGTCCCGGGACTCTCGGAGCCCGGACACCATATATAACGAGGCGTAGCTTTTGCATCTTATCCAGACGATGGCTATAATAACGACACATATCACGATCAATGAAGAAATTCTCCAAGAAATCGAAGAAGATCCCGTTTTGCCGTTCAACATTGAACACATTCGAGCCAGTGCTGCCAACGAAGCTGCTACGTCCAGGTATGATTCTACTCCATCTCCCGATCCGTCCTCTAAACCCGATGACTCAATCCCTGAACATTGTAATCACGGACATTGACTGTCATGCGTCTTCAAATGAATTGCGTGCTTGGATATTCATCATGACTACAGCGTCAACGGCGTAGGATAGGGTGTCAATTCAATGTAGTTCCTCGCTCGCGGAAAGCTCAGGCCGATAATTTGAACGCTGGGCGTCAATTCAATACAGACGCTTGCTCGTGGGAAGCTCAGGACGATAATTTGAACGCTGGGCGTCAATTCAATACAGTCCCTTGCTCGTGGGAAACTCAGGCAGATAATTTGAACACTGGGCGTCATGTGGCCGTCTCTTATCTTTGGACCCCCCTTGAGACTGTCGGTGGGAGCTAGAGAAGATGGATGAGTAGGGACGAGAAGTCAGACCGAAGGTGACGGGGGAGGCCAAAAATTAAGAGAATCAGGGTTTGCCAATGAAATTGACAATACCCGCGAAGGATCGGCTTCGCGTTTCTTGGTTCAGAACAGAGATCCATCAGCGGGGCAAGCATCGCCGACTGGACAGAAAGAGATTGTGCTGGTGGCGAGGCCACACAGCTCAATCTGATCCCCCAGAACCCAAACAGAAGTCGCAACTTGGCAGGCTGCAACGACCTTGATCCCCCAGAACCCAAACAGACGTCGCAACTTGGCAGGTTGCGACTCTTATCCCCCCAGAATCCAAACAGAAGTGGCAACTTGGCAGGATGACGGCCTGATAGCAGGCAAAACAAGTGGCCGGGTTGTTCTGCCTACCCTCAAGGACAATCATCGCCGATTGGCCAGAAAGAGACCGTGTGACTGGCCAGGCAACACAGCTCAATAGACAGGATGCGCAAAAGCCGCATGGGCCGCATGCGGCTTCATGCGGCTTTTGGACATTGTGAAAAGCCGCACCCAAAACAGAAGATTAGAGGCATCAACAACATATATCTCACTAGAATACATGTAAACCAAGTGTATAGTAGACCGTCGTATATTGAGGCTGTCCAAGTAGAGCACCAACGGTGTATTAAAGGAGCCAACAATTCAGCGGCTTGAGCAATGCCGTGAAAGAAACAGGTTTCCCAAGCTCTCCTCGCAGATGAATTCCACAGTGTTGGGGATTCATCACGTGGGCGTGCTCGATACAAATGGAGACCCTCGGGTTTATCACTGACTATATAGATTATGTACACTGTGTAGTCGATCCTCGCGCGATTGTACACAGGTCCCTATTCCTTGCGAGCTCTCTTGCGCCCGAGAGCAGTGCTGAGTTCCAACACACAGTACTGAAGATTTAAGTGTTTCAGGCGTCGGATATAAGTTTGGAGATGTAATGATGGTGTTTAACTCAAAATAAACACGAAATCCGCTGCGGCTTTGCACAAGAGCCAAAAGCCGCATGCGGCTCGTGCGCATCCTGTCTAATCTGTCCCCCAGAACCCAAACAGAAGTCGCAACTTGCCAGGTTGCGACTTTCATCCTCCAGAACCCAACCAGAGGTCACAACTTGCCAGGTTGCGACTTTTATCCCCCAGAGCCCAAACTGAAGTCGCAACTTGCCAGGTTACGACCTTGATTCCCCAGAGCCCAAACAGAGGTCGCAACTTGCCAGGTTGCGGCCTTGATCCCCCAGAACCCAAACAGAGGTCGCAACTTGCCAGGTTGCGGCCTTGATCCCCCAGAACCCAAACTGAAGTCACACTTGGCAGGTTGGGACTTGCAATCCCCCAGAACCCAAACAGAAATCGAAACTAGTCGATCCCTCTAGAACGTGTGGAGCCGTTGAAGGGCAGTGCTTATGAGGAATGTTTCGCTCACCAAGCAATACAGAGATTGTAGAAGCTTTCATGCCCTGGGGAGACCACTGCCAATGCGGACGCTGGACCTATAAAGCATCCATAAAATATCAATAAAACCGAAATTTAAGGTTGAAGAAAGAAGAAAAAGGGTGTGGGCACCCAGCCTTGACTGCTCTCGGAGAATTTCGACAAGAGAAAACCACGCTCTGCCAATGCGAATTTACGGTGCATTATGTGTGAGCAGTATGAAAGAGGGTGATCAGACATCGGTCAGGGGCTGCCATGTGGCTTTGTGAATGAACGACGGCAGAGGGGCAGGCAAACGAAACAGGAAGAATGGAGCGGCATAAGCCAAATGCTCGCTCTCGCTTTCAAACGCCTGCTGACCAGATTTCCAACTGGGCCCTAGACATCAACATGAGCATTGATGTGAGGGAGGAAGTAAATGGCACTTGCAGTTCAACAATAAATGTCCGGCTACCCGCCAGGCATCGCGCTCACTCTCGCTTTCAACCCATGCTCCCGCTTTCAACCGCATGGGTGGAGAGCCGGGTGGAGAGGAGCGAAACGCGTGCTGACCAGATTTCCAACTGGGCGCCAGACATCAACATGAGCATTGATGTGAGGGAGAAAGTAAATGGCACTTGCAGTTCAACAATACATGTCCTGCTACCCGCCAGGCATCGCGCTCACTCTCGCTTTCAACCCATGCTCCCGCTTTCAACCGCGAGGGTGGAGAGCCGGGTGGAGAGCAGTGAAACGCCTGCTGACCAGATTTCGGGCCCTAAACAGCAAAGTGAGAATTGATGGGAAGAAAATGGCACTTGCAATTCACCAGTAAAAGTCTGGCTACCCGCCAGGCATTGCGCTCACTCTCGCTTTGGACCCATGCTCCCACTTTCAACCGCGAGGGTGGAGAGTTGGGTGGAGAGGAGCTGACCACATTTCCCATTGGGTGCTAAACATCAATGGCATCGCGTTCGCTCTCGCTTTCAACCCATGCTCCCGTTTTCAACCGTGAGGGTGGAGAGCCGGGTGGAGAGGAGCGAAACGCGTGCTGACCAGATTTCCAACTGGGCGCCAGACATCAACATGAGCATTGATGTGAGGGAGAAAGTAAATGGCACTTGCAGTTCAACAATACATGTCCGGCTACCCGCCAGGCATCGCGCTCACTCTCGCTTTCAACCCATGCTCCCGCTTTCAACCGCGAGGGTGGAGAGCCGGGTGGAGAGCAGTGAAACGCCTGCTGACCAGATTTCGGGCCCTAAACAGCAAAGTGAGAATTGATGGGAGGCAGGAAGAAAATGGCACTTGCAATTGAACAATAAACGTCTGGCTACCCGCCAGGTATCGCGCTCACTCTCGCTTTCGACCCATGCTCCCGCTTTCAACCACGAGGGTGGAGAGCCGGGTGGAGAGGAGCGAAACGCCTGCCGACCATATGTCCAACAGAGGGACCGGAGGTTGTTTATGTCTTTCATTATGTCACTACCAAAGCCTTCCATACACTCAACCCCCTATTGAGTAGCCCTGGACTCAGTGGGCTGACTTCAGTGAGAAGTCATAGAGTGCACAATAGAACTTTGATAATGAGATGAAAGAAAGCTACAGTTACAGTAAAAATGGGTCTCCTTATATATGTTTTCGGGGCGGAGAACGATCTTTCGGTTCCGGGCCAACAAGAGTACGCAAGCGCATCGCGCTATCTTTAGATTTTCTTTGAAAGAATAATGAACAATAATGGATAATTCTTCTGGTACACTCTTCATATCCCTCGAATCATGTTTTGAAACCTGCTTTGTACCTCCTGGAAGTTATGAACAGAGGTGCGGAAGGGTCATACCCCCGTGTACCTCCGGTCAGTGTTGGCATTGACCGGGGTCAAGAGGGGGGGGGGGGGGGGTCAAATCGATTTGACCCAGGGGTCAGACCGTGAACCATCTCTCGGTGACTCACTAAACCGTTTTGACCTTTGCGACTACAGCCCACCTTCAGCGTTACTGAGACCGTGTGGTTCAGTTATTCAACGCACGGTTTACTCAGATGATGTCGGAATCATCATTTCATATTTTTTTCTCCGCTTATTTCCTGCATCCAAGTAAGCCCTTCGTGTGTTCGACTCGGTCTCATTCTCCAGCAGAAAGAATTTCGGCAATACAGAGCAATTCAACTTGTGGAACCTCCAATCCATGACCGTGTCCTGCAGAAGGACGAATATCCAGCCCTTTTCCGGACTCTGCTCAGCTTCGCCATGTATATTCTCAAAGGGGAGCACGAGCGAACCGGGAAGTTCTCGAAACAGTCCGATGCGACGTCTCTGGTTCCACAGCTTACGGCTTGGGCATACAACAGAGAACCATTCCGTAGTATGACTTGGACTTCGGCACAAAATCCCCTTGATTACTGGAAAACCGCTGCTAGAGACTCAAACGTGAAAATACAGTGCCAACATCGATAATGACATCGTCGCCTTTGAGAATGGCTGAAGGAGCCTCTAGCTGGAAATTGAATGGGTTTGCGGCGAAAACTTCATGTGCTCGAGCAACCAGAAGATCGAGACTGATCTCCTCCGATTTGTATTTCCGGACCGGCTTGTACGTCTGTGGAGGTTCAGGAACCTTTTCAGAAGGTCCCTGGGATGGCATGCTCTGCGAAGTTGGGCCACATCTTTCCGTAGTGAAGCTCGGGCTCCTCACGACTGCCACCAAAGTTCGAGTGGTTATGGGGAGAGTGTCCATGTACGCTATATGGAGTGATTACAGCTCTTTGCAGAACATAGGGCGCAGCCCGTTTTTTTTTTTTTTTGTAAGTTTTCACGAGATTCCCGATTGTGAGCTCAATTCGCAACCGTTTTCCTTGAAAGTAGGCTCATTCGATTCGTACGGAAAATCCGGAGGGCACCTGGTGGCCCGATTTTTTCTAACTACCTCAAGCTCATTTGGTGGGCCAAATTTGGGTGTTTTTGGCTGTATGAGAGCAGACTGGGTCTCACAGTACTAATAATGCTCAGATTGACCTAGATTTTTGATACGATATACTCGGGCATATTACGGAGGGCTTGTCGTACCGGGATAGTGAATGTTACTTGTCCTTCCAATCTATCACACACTTTGGAGTCCAGAATATCAAGTGGGTTTCCCTACAATCTATATATTTGAAGTATGCACCATATTCACTATCCCGGTACGTGATGCCCTCCGGAATACGGCAAAGTACATCGTATCAAAAATCTAGGCCAATCCGAGCATTATTAGTACTGTGAGACCCATTCTGCTCTCGTACAGCCCAAAACACCCAAATCTGACCCATTAAATGGTCTTGAGGTGGTTAGAAAAAATCGGGCTACGAGATGCTCTCCGAATTGCCCGTCCGAATCGAATGAGCCTACTTTCAAGGAAAACAGTTGAGAATTGAGCTCACAATCGGGAATCTCGTGAAAACTTACAAAAAAAAAAAAAAAACGGGCTGCGCCCTAAGTCCCGCAAAGAGCTGTAAGGTTGTGGCCATGAATAATTAGAATAAAAACACGGACGTTCCTGCATGCATAGGAAGCAAGGAGCAAAAGTGCCGCAGCCTTATCGATTATCAGATCGGGCGCTTGCATCTATTTTTAACTTACAAACCAGCCGTTCAATGTCCTATGGCAAGATGGCATGGTTTCTCAAGTGAGAGTACAAGGCTGAGCAATGGATCAGAGGTAAGCTGAACATCTGGTTGAATATAGCGTTCAATATCTACTTCAATCACCTGATAATCCCAAAATTCCTCTATACTTATAGAGGCTAAGTACCCCCATAAGCCTCTATATTTATAGGCGGTTTTGGGTGATTTCCTTACCACCGATATTCCACCCCTATTCCATGGTAACCACAGTGTTTTCTGAGGTACCAGTGGAAGAAATTTTCAATTTTACCCTCCATTAGACTGCTTCTAATGGCTTTTGGCAGGGGTAGCTATACAGTTCTACTGACTTGAATTACCATACATACCACATGTACCACCAACATTTTGACCACAGTCTGTGACTTGGATAAGGTACCACGCATAAGTACCACAAATACATCCTGAAGAGTCACAGAAAATGCTGACTTGTCTGAGCAACCATCGTTACCACCATCCCTCGCTTTGGTGGTCAGTAAATTTGTGACTGGGTTAAGCAGCCACCATTACCACAAGTACATTTTTCAGAGGTCAATAAACTACTGATGTACCTCAGTGCCCACAGCTACCACAGACACCATCAACCTAAAAGACTTAGCAGATTTCAGGTATGCCAATTACCACTGTTACCACGGTGAACCCATCCAGCACGTGGCCTGCCAAGCAGGCCGAGGTCAGCATCACTGGGATCAGACTGATGCGCCTCCCGTCGGCTGTGACCACGGTTACCACGGCTACCGCCATTTCGAGCAAATAATAGGTTTTCGGCCCTTTTACTGGGGTGTCGTCGACAAACGGTTGGGTCACGAGCAGATTTTTCGGTGCGTGTTGTCTGCCATTACCACCGCTAGTCAATAGTATTCATGCGCTACCACCCTTACCATGGTGCACTCACATACAGATGACTTAGCACATATTCTTAGTACCGCTACCACCCATACCACAGGATTCCGAATCCAAACACAATATTTCATGCTGGGGGCAACAATAGTATACGACAGAAAAAATGAGAGTGCAACAGTGGTAAGACAGGAGCGATGAGGGTGTAGGACAGATGAGCACAGAAGACCAAAAAGACCAGCAAGACCAGCCACAGTGAGGGACAGCTACTCGGACTCATCCCCGTTGATATCCGAAAGCCTGCACACGTATTCTGCCACTTAGCTTCCCGTGCCAAACATGTGGCCTTAAGCTTCTCGTGGGGCCTCCCAGTTTGCCTTTGTCTCTGGGGCCTTCAAGTTCTCTGCAGCGGACGTCCCCTCCACCTCGACTTCGACTGACTTCCTCTTCTTCATGGGATGAGGCTTCGTCCTCGCTGTCATCGCTCACAATGAAGTTGTCATCGGCCTCTTCTGCTTCGGGGAGTTAGGCTTGGCCTTGGTGGTACTGGAGGTCTCGGTGGTAGTGGTGGTAGTGCCAGCCTTCTTGCCTCATTCTCGCTCTCCACATCATCCTCTCACACCCCCTGGCGCTTTCCAGGGCCCTTCCTTCTTCTTTGGCGCTGCCTCCTCCTCCTCCTCCTCACTGTCCTCTCCACCAACTTCCGTGGCACTCCCTTGTTGCTCTGTATCTTGCGCGTCTAGCCCGGGAGTTAGCAGGCATTGATGCTCGCTTGCAGCTCGGTCTTCTCGTCTTTGGTGACCTTGCCCCACTTACATTTGTTTGCCTTCAAGGCCTCCTAGTTTGTAGAATGTGAGGAAGGGGTGGTAGATGTGGGCAAACGAAATTTTGCCATACTCTGTGATGTACTTTCTGTAAAGAAACTGTGTCAGTATGAGAAGAGTGTCCAGGTGGAAGACCCAGACCTCTGTCTCTGTCTGACCAGAAAATTAGGTGAGCTGGACAAATAACTGGGAGGTAGATAACACATCTCTCCCTATATCCCTTGTCATGTCCAAATCTCTGCTGTTTTAGTCTAGTCTTGCATCCTGGTGTTGCCCAGAGCCGTTCCATGACCTCCCGTGCTTTTGCTTGAAGGCACAGTCTGTTTCTGAGAAGAGAAAAGGGAGAGGCATGAGTAGACGAGACGAGGAACAATAAAACATGACTTTTCTGCATATTTCTTCACAGCTAAAGCTCGCCGAGCTAGAGGAGAGCTTGGAACACAGGCGCAAGAAGCCAATCTGAGTGTCTGATGGTCCAGAGGTGAGAGTGAGCGGGGACCATCAGTCAACATAGAAGTTGCAAGGAAAGAGCCTGAGGTTCGTCTGAATGCGGGTAGGTAGTTACCGAACTTTGGAGGATTCTTGGTCCACGATGGAAAAACTTTTACAGATTTATTTCACAGACCTCAATGAATGTAAATTTAAACTTTGTTGTTCCCTGGTCTTGCAGGACTCTCCAAAATATTATCCAGGGTATCCTGGCCTGTAAGGAATAAAGGATACATTCCTCGGACTGTCGGAGCCGACCATCGGACTGCGTCCGAAGTCACGTTTATGAGTTCAAAATAAAGAGGAAAAAAACAATACCTGCGCGTCGCAATCCTTGTAAGGACCCACAGACTGTCCCAGAGGGACCCATACCCCCTGGGCATGCCCAGAAAAATTGGCAAGCGTGAAGCCACCGAGGGTGCGGAGATCATGACCAAATAAAGGCCAAGACGTGTTAGTGATTACAACGGCGTGTTGGTGATCAGTGACTATGTGTGGTAAGGTGGTACACTTTTTAAGGACACAACGCTGAAGTCACAGATATCTGACTTGACTGGTCGATTTCATTACATTTGGAGTTCAAGATAATTGATTTGTAAATGAGAATGGTACTGATGGTAAGTGTGGTAATGGGGGCAGCGAACAGGAAATCAGGAACTCTACTGAAGATCATCGATGTGGGGAGTACAGAAAACCACCAGCCTTGAACCGATGCTGCTCCTCCTCGTGCTCTGCCTTCTTTTTAGCCTGGGAGAGTGAGGGACGGTAGCTGGTGTACAGTCAGAAAATGAGAATCTTACTGTGCATGTGACATACTGCAAGTGTTTCTAGTGCCATTCTTGACATTGAGGCCTTTGGGAATTGCCTTCCCCTTTTCCGCTGGTTTGCCAGGGTAGCCGATAGTAGCAACATCCGACGGGGTAGCCAGACGAGGCTGCGGTGGAGCTGTAGTGTTGTTTATCATGCTGATGCCGGCAGACAGCCACATATTGTGGGATTACCAACTACATATCCCCAATCCTGCAGTGCTAAGGCGTCATTGGTGGTAAATTTGAGAAGGCGAGTCGTACCAAAATGAGAGCTGTAAATGAGCTTGATATCTCACTGCTTAACAGAGCGGTTGCAGAACTTCGGGTAATATCTTGTCAGCCTAAAATTGAATCATTCGACGATTCTTCCCTGGCCAGTGGTTCATATGTCCTGTGCCATCTCTGCAATTCTGCTGTCAGCAAAAAATCTTTCTGTTCAATTCCTTTGCGCAGTTATGCAAATGGCCTTTGGATAGGAAAAGTTCCGGAAGAGCTGATGGATCTCACATTTTTGGAAGAACAATGTATCGCACGAGCCCGAGCAACGAGATGCATGTACAAGCTCACACTAGGACCCACGGGTCAATTTGCTGCTCGGGGAAATGTTTGTATATTACCTCAGGACACAACATCGTTCATATCTGCCATGCCGATTCCATTGTTTAGATTGAGGGACGAAATCTGTGTGATTCTTGTTGGATCCCCGGACACTGAGGTTACTCATGACATGCTAAAAAGGTCGCCGCTACTCGTGCATCGCGAGAAGATTCGAACTGCTCTATTTTGGCTGATTGAGAATAACCCACTTTATGCAGACCTCGACAGAAATGCTGTAATTGATAATTCAGAGGAATACCCAGTGCATGATTGCCCGCTTGCGGTCCTAGATTTTCTACGTACAAACTCTGCAAATAATCAAGGGTCATCGTATACATCGTATTCAGATCAGGCAAATGCTGAATTATTTGAGCGAACTGATAATTTTGAACTCACATCTTCCACACTTGTAGATGTTGATAGTCTTGCGTCGACTTACCAGCAGAGAAAACTTGATGCTCTCCGAAAGTTGAAGAAACAAGAGACTGGGTTTGTGAAATTTCCGTCTGGGAATACACCGTTATCAACAACGAAAAATCCTCGGGTTTTTGGTTGGCTCTGGCCCACTCTCTTTCCATATGGCGTCGAAATGGTAGACAACAACAATGTCAGAATTTTGCCTGAGATTCCCTTTCATCAAGTTGATACCTCATCACATGTGCAACATTTATTGGGTATGAGAGATTCACGGTTTCAGGTTCACAAGTCCTTCATTTTTGTCATGAGCAACATCATTCAGCGACGCCAGTCATCGTTCAAAGCTCGCCTTGCAACGAATCGATCATGGTTTCCGGTGGTGCAAGATTTAATGCAAAAAATTGACTCTGAATGCATGGATACCTACCAGGCTAAGCTCGAGAAAAATCCGTTCGCAAAGCCTGAAAGTGAAGGGGAGAAATCAGCAGCCAAGGTAATGAGATACATCAGTTATGTCTCAGATCACATCCCCGGTTCAGTAGGCGACGTGAACAGCATGAAGCAGCAAATGCACAGTAAAATTACATGTGATGTTCTACCCCATTTTTTTGCTACAGTTAACCCCACGGACTCTCATAATCCAATTGCTCAAGTCTTAGCTGGACGGGACATTGATCTGGACACGATTTTCCATGCACTGGATGGTACAAAGGAACCAAGTATCCGCGCCAAGACACTAGCTGAAAATCCAGTTGCTGGTGCTGAGTTCTTCCACCTAATGGTAACGAAGTTTTTTGAAATAATTCTGGGCACAGAGCGGGCTTCAAAAATTGGTATTCTCGGGAAGGTCAAAGGGTGGTACGGAGCTGTTGAGGCACAGATCCGTGGTACACTGCACCTCCATTTATTGATCTGGAGTGACGGTGCTCCTGCTTCACCTTTAGATATGAAAGAACGAATGAATTCAGATGCCGAATTCAAGCAGAAACTCACTGCATGGTACGACGATATTATTTGCCAAAGCTTTCCAAAAAATACAGTCCCGTACGTTGCCACTGAAGGTACCCCAAAGCAACTCCCTGTTCTCAGTCGCCCATTAGATCCTGATTCCCCTGACTATGCACAGAAAGGGACCAACAACACCGAGATCTGTGTGAAAATACCTGACTAGTGCATGGTCATAATGCAACGTGCTTCAAGCATATCCCACGTCGCATACACTCTCTCATTGATCCGGATAATGATTGCAGGTTTGAACTCCCTCGTCCTCTTGTTGCAGAGACACATTTCGATGACGATGATGATCTGGTGATACGATGCGAGAACGGACATCTAAATGGCCATAATCCGACAGCTACCCTTTGTCTGGGATGTAATACTGACCTCAAGCAAACAGCATCTGGATCCGTTGCAATGGCTATGGTTGAATATATGGGCAATTACACGATCAAGCTGCAGTTAGACACGGCAGTTGTATTTTCTGCTCTCTGTGCCTCGATCAAAGCTCTGCAAAATAAACCTCCTCAGGATGTGGATGGACAGGTTGACAAGTCTGAAATGGCCCGGTTAATGATGGTTAAAACAACAAATACCTTGGTTGGCAAACGAGAGTTGACCGGCCAACAAACGGCCAGCCTTCTACTTGGTCGGAAGAACAATTACACGTCAGATGAATATCAAGAGTACTGGTGGTCTTCTATGCTCCGAGATATTGCACGCGATGTTTTCACTGTTGAACTCGGGGATCATTCTGAGGCACCAGAAACCAGAGAAGAGGAAGAATGTGGAGCGCCAGATACAGGTGAAGTCCAACGCATGATCATTCCGGACGATGAGGACGATGGGATGATTATACTCACGTCAGAAAACATGAATCGAGCTCCTCCTGAAACCGAGGATGATGCCCGAGAGAAGAGATATTCAAACTTATTCAGTGACATATTCTACCGACCATCTGAGCTTGATTCAATGTGTGTTTGGGACATTCTAAGAAACTACATCAAAGAGAAGAAGCCCAAGTCGAAAACTCAGCGAAAGACATACCTACAGTTTAAGCAAGGGCATCCCCAGTACACCACTCACTGCCTCAAAAAATTAGATACACCGGTGATACCTGTCTTGATGGGTTACCGTATTCCCCGGAATGACTTGGACAGCGACCGGACAAAGTACGCTGTCGTCATCCTCACGCTGTTCAAGCCTTGGGGAGACACAAAATCATCTCCTCTTAAGTCTTCAGAAGTAGCTTGGCCGGATGCGCTGAATGATTTGAAACAGTCCATGTCACTTGAACATACCAGAATTGTGCACAACATGCAGCTGTTATACCAGACTCGAGACACCAAGTTTGACTTTGCAGCAAAACGTAGCAAGCGGCTAGCTGCATTGACGAGAATGGCAAAGGATACAGGAATTATGGGAGATGACGAGGGCGACACGGAATATGATCCTGTTTGGGAAGATGCGATGCAAACGGCTGTCGATCCAGAAGAATTGGATGCAGACAACACAGCATTTAGTAAAGATACCAGAGCGACCCGAGATGCACAGCAAATCATTCTGCAGGCAAGTAATGTTGGATTTTATTCCGTGCAGAATATGCCCAGCGGTGAGACATGTGCCAAGTTCGGTCAAAGATAACGGCTTGGAAATGAAGATGACATTTTCAGAGCAAGTGTTGCTGCTAAAGATCTTTTGAAGGAAAAGGATTTGCTCATTCAACGTCGTCTGAAAGCTGCCGAGAAAACAGGAGAACGGGATGAGCACTTTGATCTAGCATCTTCGAGGATACCGCACGCTCTTTGCACAACATTGGCAGAGGAAGCGGAGAGAGCACGGGAATTATATGAGAAACACCATATCGACAACTCTGACTCTGAATCACCTTCACGTTGGAACTCCCTACATCCATACCAGCAACTATGTCTTGCGCTGATCATCAAACACACGTTGAATGATGAACAAACTCGTGCATTCCTGCTGTTGGCTGATAAAATTGGTCGTGAACTAGAGAGTGGCCATAAAGAATCACCTATATCCCTTCTCTGTACCGGGCCTGGTGGGACAGGGAAGTCAGTAATTTTTGGCGCCTGGAAAGAGTTCTACGAGATCACTGGTCATCCTGAACGCCTTCGTTTGACTGCTCCAGCCGAAGTCGTTGCTAGTGACATCGGTGGATGCACGATTCATTCGGAAGCAAGCTTACGAGTTTCACCTGCCAAAATGAAGTCTACGCCGACGTTACGCACAAATCTAGAAGAGCGAATATCACCATTGGAGACTTTGATCTTACATGAAGTCTACTTCTTGAGTGCGCAAGACCTCGCGAGGCTTTCCGAATATCTCTGCATGGGAAAGGGTGTCACTGATTCTATATGCGGCGGATTGAATTGGGCAACCTGTGGTGATCCTTGTCAACTACCGCCTCCTGGAGGAAATTCGTTATTTGCCCGTGAACTGCTTCAATGTCATGTGAATGATAATCTCAATGACCTACATGAAAAGGTTCGTCAGGAGGTGAAGGGAATACAAATTTGGCACCAGGTCGAACATGTCGTTGTATTAGAAGAGATAATGCGCCAAAAGGGAGATCCGTTATTGATCAACATCCTTAAATGGTTACGGAAAGGTACATGCACCGAGGATGACAAGGCAATCCTGGACAAATATGTGTTATCGAATGCAGAGTGCAGTGATTCAACTAAAAATCTCACCGACATCAACAGATGGATCGACGACCCAGCTCACGCATGTCCTTTGATTGTGTATACGAATGCTGCGTGAGATCGTCACAATAGCAACATGGCTGAGGCCTTCGCTACGGCGACAGGCCAAGACTGCCATGTCTACCACTCGCGCGACACAAGGGGTCGTGGCCGGAAGCGCCAGCAGCATACTGGCCTGGCAGCTGAGGCTGCCTGGTCAGTACCTGTCAAAGAAGCCAACGACCTTGGCGGCAAGGTATTAGTTGGTTTCAGGATTGTTTATCGCCTTCATTGCTCACCGAATACTTGAGGTCCCTTACGTGCCGGGAATGGCCGTATTTTGCACGGAAAATTTGGCAACGGAGCTGGGGATCTCCAATGGCAGTCCTGGTACACTCATCTCAATTGTGTACAAGGAGACCGATGGGCGACGCTACGCGATATCAGCAGAAGTTGACTTCAAAGCATACAAAAACAGCGATCCCGACGCACCATATCCTCACCGAGTCGTACTCAAACCCATCACCGCCACCATTCACTTCCGCCTCCCAAATTCGGAGCAGACCTATAACGCAACCCGTTCCCAGCTCCCTCTCATTCCTGCTTTTGCCTTCACCTCGCACAACGCCCAAGGCCGCTCACTCGATGTGTGCTGTATTGATCTAGCCAGCTGTCTGACAATTCAGAGCGCATATGTCATGCTATCGCGTGTACGATCGCTCGAAGGACTCTATATTCTTCGTCCTTTTAGGTTGGACCGCATACAGAACCATATCTCGCAGGAGCTGCGAGAGGAACTGAAACGTACCGAGCTCAAGGCCGAAAGAACCAAGGCTTATTCTCGCGAGCAGTTGTCATGGTTCTACAGTGTGGTACCGGAGGGACAGGTCGGGCTCTTGACTCAACCAGACAACAGGTTGCTCGAAGGGTTCAATTTTGACGTCGTAATGGCATGAATGACGGGTACAAGTTTATTTCCACTAAGTACACATGACCTACTAATCTAATCCACTGTCAGGATACGTCGAGTGCCACGAATAGTAGAAGGCTCACATGTTTGATTCACCCCACTTCGCGCCGCCCGTGGAATCCCACACACTCGTCATTCCCATGCCATCCCACATTCCACGCTCGAATCCCAATCCATCTCTCCATCGCCCGTCATTACCCACCATTACCCAGAGTCGTAGGATGGCACTCACAGAAATGGGATCTACAAAATTCCGTAGAGCAGCACCAGCCAGCCGCATGCGGTACGATACCGCTGGTACCACAATTCTGCCAGCCGGACTTGAGCTGGACGCTACCAGTGCCACGATGCTGCCAAAGTTCTTCTGTGTTTAGTCTAGACCATATAGTACCATAAGTGTGATTTCTCGAATAACAGTCTTCGAAACGACCAGAGGAGGGAAGGACCGCAAGGTTCATCGCGATCATCGTCGTAGTAGAGCCAAAAGAGCGTGCTGTCACCCTCTGTCACAAGAATGTCACTTGTTCGCACCAGCACGGCCCGCAAGTGCAACCCAAAGCTGCAGAGCCTGCCAGCCTGAATTTTGCTATTATTTGTTATTCTCCCTTAGAAGGACTTGTTTTCTGCCACTATTAATAAGAAAACAACGATAGATAATATTCGTCTTTGATGCTAATATTATTAGCCTTAATTTCAGTGAATTCAAATGTGTCCTGGCCCATGGCCAAGAGCTCTAGAAAACCAATTGGTGCAATACTTTAGGCAGTCATCTAGTGTGTATCATAATATACAGTGGCCCAAGTGAAACCCCCCATCTTTTGTGAATTTATTCAAACCGACGATATAGCCGGAGAAAACCGGCCCGGACCCGGCCGAATTTGCACAATCTAAATGGCCTATCGAACGAGACTAGCTCTTTAGATTTTTTCACATCTCTAGCATGAATCGACTACTGCGGTGCGTCACCCATCTCCATCTTAGCTTGTACTTACTGTGAGTCGGCCGTCTCCATCCCACCCTGCATTTAACATGTGCTTAGTGATGTTCTGGCTTTGGCCTCAGGCCAAAAAGCCATGGCCAAGCCAAAGCCAAAAAGCCAAAGCCAAAGCCAGAACATCACTACATGTGCTATGGTGCACTTGCTCCGCCGCGGTGTGCACGGAGCCTCGAAGACTACGATATTCAGTCCGTGTCGTTGCCGTCCCGTTTTGGAGGTGCTAACCCCACTTAATATCTATCCGGCTCCGGCGTGCACTGCATCTCGAGGAGGGCCGTCGTCACGATATATGGGTGTAACTCGATCTGCTGCAGCTCGACCCAACGTGAGCCGAACGTGCCTGGGCGGGCTCTTTCAGGCGGCCTCAAACCCCTGCGAAGGCCCAGTGAATTCGCTTTTGGAGGTGCTTGCGGCTAAGAAAGAATTTCTTGCACTTCCGACGACCCGGTAGACCATCGTCGGCAAGCGTCTGACGCATCTGACGCTTGCTGACATGGGAGAAATGGTCGCGTTGGACGTCGGCAGCAGTGCCACACTTGCCTGATCAATGAGTCGCGCTGCAAATTGGTGGTCTGAGTCCGTAAGAAGGCGTTTTCGGCCTCGGCCAGGTGTCTCGGCGTAGAAATCACGACGTTCGTGGTATTGTTTCCAAACATGGTAGATTTCACCAACACTCCCACCCATTTCCTCCTGGATTCCCGAAATGTCTTGCCCGCATCTTTCAGGGTGCAGATGTGGGCCCGTTTGGTCGGAGTGAAGTGCATAGTTTGTATAAATAGAGTAGGTTGGCGAGCACACGAGAGAGAAGCCAGCAACAAAGAGGTAGAATATGTTTGTCCTATGGGTACATGATGGTCGTACGAAGGCAAACGGATGGCGTACATGGGAATAAACAAGGACAATGTCCTGGAATCATTAGGTAAGTGAGTCTAGGCCATCCGTAGTGGATCGCGAGCTTCGTGCTGCTCGCACTGGCCCCATTGGCCCAACCAATATATTCCAACATAATATGCCCGAGTACATCGGATCAAAAATCTAGGTCAATCTGAGCATTATTAGTACTGTGAGACCCAGTCTGCTCTCATAAAGCCAAAAACACCCAAATTTGACCCACCAAATGATCTTGAGGTAGTTAGAAAAAATCGGGCCACGAGGCTCCCTCCCGATTTCCCGTCCGAATCGAATGAGCCTACTTTAAAGGAAAACGGTTGAGAATTGAGCTCACAATTGGGAATCTCGTGAAAACTTACAAAAAAAAAAGAAAAACGGGCCGTGCCCTATGTTCCGCAAAGAGCTGTAAACCATACCGCACCTGTCTCGATGTTCCGCAATAAAATAAATTGGCATATTCTGAAAAATCGACTTTGTGGATCACATGCTATCAATAGATGGTCATGGTAGCATGAAAGTAGTTGAAAAATGAAGGATACTTACATTTTATTTCATTGGATTCCATTGGGATTTGGGCTCGCAATGCCCGCCGCAAGTCGGTCATTTTGGGTGAAAATAACCAAAAAGTGGCCAAAAATGGACAAAATGGCTGACTTGCGGCGGGCATTGCGAGCCCAAATCCCAATGGATCCCAATGAAATAAAATGTAAGTATCCTTCATTTTTCAAGTACTTTCATGCTACCATGACCATTTTTTGATATCATGTGATTCCACAAAGTCGCTTTTTTAGAATATACCAATTTATTTTATTGTGGAACATCGAGACAGGTGTGGTATGGTTTAAACTGTTCATACGAACTTGAAATTGCTTAATACTGATGCTACAATTTTGTTTGAAGAGATTCGACCCGGAAATTAGCCCAAACCACCGCGTTCATTCTTTTTCGCCGTCACTGTAATACAGCAGGTAACCACGTGGGCGCGAAAGATGGTTGGTTTTGATCTCGTAACAACAATGTCAAACACCTTTCTTCCTTTCCCCCATCTTCCTCCCATTTGTTCCTCCCTCCAATCGTCTTTTCTGCCGAAGTCCTGCATTACGCGACCTTCTCAGCTCATTCCACCATCTGCAGTGCCTATTCCGCTCAATTTGCCATCCGGGATGCTGGCTTTGCCCCGCACGCGATCGGTACGTTTACAGTTTCTCGGCGTAGTCATGTTCTAAACCCTGATGTCGGGCTACTTTGACTGGAGCGTGTCGGATGTTCTGAGCTTAATCGGCTTCAATCTGATTTTCAAGCTCTTCTTGCGGGTCGGGCTCGTGGTCATCATCGTACTCTTCCCCGCCCTCATCTTTTCGTTAATGGACCCGTACATAAGTGATTTAACTTTGGTGCTATTTCTTCAGGATTTGGTTGAATTACATTCTGGCAGAGAAGAAATTGCTTCAAGTGACTCTAATTATAATGCATAATTACGAGTATTTGCCACGCAGCGCGATGGCCACACCCCCAAGTTGTGTTATGTAGGATTATTAGGTGGTGGGATTATTAGGAGCGGTATCCCCAGAGAGAAAAACTTCGCTTGGCTAACCAAAGTCTGCACCGAAGCTATCTCGGGGTCGTGAACTGAACACTTTTGGTGTCGGTGACGGTGACAGCCCGATTTTGCGGCCCAAATATGCTCAAAAACGTGTCTCGGCATTTCGACTTCAGAGCGGACTTCTACTGTAGTATTACATTCAATTCGTCAAGGGGTGTGACACGTGACCTAAAAATATCGTTTCGTCAATTCGTCAAGAGGTCCCAGGCTGCGTGACGGACCGGAAAATTTCGTAAGTCTCGTAGACTTTGCAGAGGGCTGAGGGGATGTAAATCTTGGCTTCTCAAAGTGAATGGAACAAACCTAATCCTTCCACACATAACAAAGCATCAGAACCAAGAAAACCATGATTTTCAGTGCTGGAACCACATTTTTTGCCGCCAGAGAGTGCGATTTTCAATTGAAAAACAGGTTGGGGGTTTAGAACAGAGATAAAAATGGTTGAATTGCACCCGTGGCCCCGAAAAATCGACTTTTTGACCAAGTTCCAAAATTCGTCGCGTCAAGGGCCTGCGTGGCGCGTGCCTGACGAATCGCAACCCAGCCAAGAGCGCTTCAAGCCTGCCTACATACTCATCCGAAACGACACCAACTCATCACATATGCTATCTAACTACCCATCCGGATTCCGTGCGTCTCCTAGTATTTAGATCCGTCTGACTCCCATTTTGTTTTGATACTGTACTACTCATCATGACCAAAAGTAACCGGAAATTCAGTTTTAACGATAAGTAAAAGTGACGATCTGGACGCATGAGACGGAAGCCGGATTATGTATCAGCAAGTGTTTTACTGCTGATACAGAATACGGGGTGTGTGCAAAGAGCCCTTTGGGCTCCGCCGCTGAGGCGCAAGAGCGCGGGATGCCCAGGAAGCGTCCGGTCCGCGAAAAGGACCCGAACGCGTTCACTGCACTGGCGGTTCTGAGCGGGGGAAGGGCTCTGAGCGCGCGGACCACATCAGGAAAAACCTCCCCAGAAATCTTTTGGAATTTATTCGCAAAATTTCTTTGGGGGCTTGAAATTTTGAAATTTTTAGCAATTTTCATCAAAATCTGTATAAATGACCAGCATTCATACAAAGTTTGCTCATTTTTCTTATCCTATATATAATTTTATGCATTACCTTGAACTTTTTCTTGCAATTTTTCATGATCTCATTAACCCGGTAGTGAAGTAGTACTACACTATTTGAAAATACAATGTTCCTTTTTTAGATCAGCATAGCAGCTAGATTGATGGATTCCATCAACTTGACATTGTAAACACTCGATCCCAGCCCCAGCATACATTTAAAAAATGATGGGATGGGCCTTGCCGCAACTGGAAAGATCCAGCAAACAGCCAAGTGCAGGACCCCTGATAATAGGTGGGAAGGCCTGATGTGAATCCTGACATTTTGGGCAAATTTTGGCCGCTAGGCCTGTTCAAAATCCTGACAAAACACATCTCCGAGCCCAGAAGGCCTGGTCAAAATCCTGACATGAAGCGCCCGCGGCCGGAAATTTTTCGAAAAATGACCTATTTGGGGAAAAAAGTTAGGCCTGATGCAAAAATCCTGACATTTTGGGCCGATTTTGGGGCCGTAGGCCTGTTGTAATCCTGACAAATTTTTTGAAAACAGTCCTGACATTTTGGCCCAAAAAAAATCAGGCCTTCCCACCTATTATCAGGGGTCCTCCAAGTGCTTGCGGCCCTGAAGTGTCACGCGTGTGAGTCCATCAATCTAAAGTGCATTTACCAAGCACAAATCCTCACACGTCAGCTGTCATGTCCACGTCATATAAAAGATGGTGGATTTTGATTGTGTCGTAACAACTTCTCTTCCTTTCCTCCCACTTTCCTCCCACTTTCTTCCCCCTCCCGTGTCCTTCCCAATTCCCCATGCCCTCCAGCAGCTCATCTGCATGTTTCTGGTCTTGTTGGTGCACCATCTGAGCTGGACTATTAGTCCTTCAGATATGCTTGATGCTCCTGCACTCCAACTAGCTCTGATTTCAAAGGATAGATTGGTTAACCTTAGATTATTGTTGCTACCATGCTTGAGATTGGTCCGTATATCCTTTCCTTTACTAATTTTCTTTCTAACCAAATGTCATGCAGTGTTCACATGCGTTGCTTGCCAAGTAGTGGCTGTGGGCACAGCCACCATAGCCCTGAACGTACGTGTGATCCACCATTTTGTGACTTCTGGCTCACATGTATCATATTGTTTCAGCTATCATTTTTGCATGCAAGTCAGTGTAGTTACCAGTGGCTTAGAATGTAGTATTAATTACCTACATTGTGTTTTTGTTTTTTCCTGTCCCTATACTACTGCAATGCAATTTGATTCGTGCCCCCCCCCCCCCCAATGATATGAGTGTCCAAGTAAGAAATTTAAATGAATCCCAGCACAAATTGCCTGAAAAGCGATGAAAACTTTGACAAATTTTCAACAAAATGTCACGAAAATTTCTCAAAAATTTCGGAAATTTTTTTGGGGAAACAAATGTTCACAACATTTCCGCAATTAAGGAAACTGAAGCTATTTTGAGGTATTTTCTGCCAAAGTTGCAGAAAATTTCTGGGGGGGGTTTCCCTGATGCAGCTCCGAAGACGAAATCGGGAGCTGGGGTGGTGCGATACGTTTGGGGGTCCTTACTGGACAGAAGGTAGGTTTTTGGTGTTAAGCGAGGGGGAATCGCCGAGATGTCTGGAGATCTCCAGAGAACAATCAAGAAACGTCGAGATCTCGGGAAATCTCGATCGTTCTCTAAAGATTCCTCGAGATCTTGAACAGAAGCCGTGAATTTCCTTTGATTCTGGATAAATTTCGCTTTCGGAGATCTCTAGAGATCTTCAAAGATCTCGTTCGGGTGCTTGAAGAACTTACGTTTGGTCGAGAAAGTCTCTCGGAGCACAAGACTCGAGAATGCTCAAGATCTCGACGTCAAAATATGAAGACAAACGGCTTGTGATAAGCGGTAGTGCATCATTGATCCCCATGCTCGGCATGCATGGAGGACCCCTGGGACACCCTCCGCCATTTAGCCTAACCAATGAAAATTCCGTACAAGCCGTATTAGTTCAATAGCACTGCCGCGGAATTGTAAGTAATCCTGAACCCCTCTTTCGTGTTTTATTACAACGTTATAGATGGTGGCAGGCCATCCTAGGGTGTGTGCAACATAGTTATTCTCAACTGAACCGTATCCTGGGATTTCTAAGGCTCGCAGAACTTGTCTAGACGTTGAAAGGAAATTTTAGCATCCTTAGATGTGTCTGCCTCAAACTGAGACTCATCGCCCTCCTCAACGCCCGGCCTTGGTTCCGGCAGTGCTGCACTAATGATACATACCTCCGTGCCCTATGGCCTCATGGAACTCCCCGTCAATACATTCAGATGTTTAAACAAACATAATCTATGCACTCCAAATGATTCCATTTAGAGTGTTTAAAAGCCAGGTTCGGTCACTGACCATGCAGACTGGCTGGTTTAATTGAAGTATGTACAAAGGGGTGATAATTTATATTCCCCGTGCTATTCCATCAATGAACACAGAAAACTGTCGATTCAAGTGCGTGCTTGGTTCGTTTCCGGCCCTTATTTCATCGCGAGACGATATGCTATTGTACAACGAAATTATAATCGCGAGCAGCATCGAAAGAAATATACTTGCTAATGACTTTGTGCAGAAGGTCACTGCTGCAAAAGGCCTGAAGGAGACTCAAACGCAACTGTTTCCATTAATTTAGAGAGTAACCAAAACCAACAACAATTAAATTTCCAATTGACTCTGGGAAGAGATATTACTTACTTGAAACAGGGTTGAGCATCATAAACTTGAACTGAAGCATGCAGTACATGCGGTCGTTCCAGACAACAAAAAATGTTCACATCATGCTTGGATGGTTCTAAGAGGAGATTCTAAATGGCCAAGTCGAACCAAGGCACGGAAAACACAAGCAAGTTTGGGGCTTTACTGTAAATGAAACTATCAACCCCGAGTCATGGTTTGAGTTTGCAAGGAGTTCTGTGGGCCCCTGGGTGGTGGGAGAGTATCTTGGACATGGCAATTGCATTCATTTGAAATCTTTGTGGATCGGTTGAACCATGACATTGAACTTGACTGCAAGTCCACAAGATCTTTTTAGCAGGTGGTCAAACAAACTTGAAATGCCAATAGACACTGAGAAATGACATATTCAATTCAGTGGCTTGCTCAATATGAGATCAATTACCTTCTCCACAATGGAAGAAGTTATTCTGAAATCCACCTTACAGCTTCTTGCAAAACATAGGGCACAGGCATTTTTTTTTTCCTTTTTGGGACTTGTGAGTCCGATGTTCGATATTTTTGATCATCTCCGCCATTGCAGGTGTCTGTTTGCCTCGAGAGTCGGCATTCACATTGAATTCAGTATACGGAGGTCCTGACATCCTTAGATTTTTTCCTAGGCTCCAATGTATATTTTACAAGACCACAACTTGATTCAATATACCAACCAGCCAAATGAATATGGGAGGATAATGGCCACTAATATTACTCTTGAGAAATGCAAGGTCCTTCTGTTAGAAGGTCAATGAAATGAAATGAACAAGGAAGTAACACCTGAGGGTGTTGGACGTGCACTGAAACTCTCGAATAATGGAAAGGCCCCGGGACTTGATGGGATTCCGTATAAATTTTACAAGATGTTGGACATCTTATTCCAGAAGAGCATAGGTACCAACAAGAAGCTTTTCGAAGTAATAGATTTTCTGATCAGGTACATATTGAAAAAATATGGCATGATTATGAAGCCAATGCTAGACGGCGATGTCCTATTTTCAAGAAGGGAGATAACCAAGCAGGTTTCATGAAGGGGAGAAAAATTGAGGGCCAAGTAGAACTAGCAAAACTCCTTCTGAACTATGTTGAGGTGGCAGAAGAGGATGGACTCATAGTTACTTTGGATCTTGAGAAAGTATACCACAGAATAAACCATGCCTACTGTGACGCTTACTAATACATATTTCACTTACATTACACGGCCTAGCGCCTACTTGATCACATACATGTAACCAGATTACATAATTCTATCTACCTTACCTCTTATTGCTACGTTGCGAACATAGCACGAGAGACTCCAGGCGAACCACCTTCATGTGTTAGACCCCCTGCATGCCTGAACACGCATACAACTGCTCCCCTGCTTCCAGGGTCACAGGACCCCGGGTCCGGGTGACAGACTCCCTTGGGTGAAGGGTTACATTGCTGGTGATGCCTCATTCGGTGGCATCATCTCTGTGGTTTTCCTCCCGCAGCAGTTGAGCACCTTCTACGGCTGCACCCTGCCTCGAAGTTCCTGCTTCTACCACCGTGAAGCCCAGCGAACCGAGTTGCATCACACCTACCTTCTAATGGTCCCTCAACATGTAGGGTTCCCCCCAAAGTTTTGCAACACAATCAAGGCCCCATACACAAATGCCGAGATCATTGTAATGATTAACAATTATCGGAGAGATAAGAAAACCCTTCATAGTTATCCGTGGGGTTAGACAGGGAGATCCCCTCTCATGCCTATTATTCAACCTAGCTATTGAGCTGTTGGATTGTTTGATAAGAGATTCCGAGCTCAAGGGAATTGAAGTGCCTGGAAAAAATGAAGAGCTGGTCATCTCACTCTTTGCTGATGATATGTCAATATATTTATCATCCTTTACATATTGCAGAGAGAATGCTGCATGACAGTGCAGTCCAACATTGACTTGGTCAAGCTTTATCTCGGGCAAAGGGACACAGCACAATTGCAACTCATAGTACATCTCTGGGGTCAGGAAACCAATTATAATTGAGGCATAGTCACGCAAGTGAGGTGTTGGATATCTCAGTTGTGAAATGCTGATTCACAGATCCTTAATAGAGAGTTTGCGATGCAGCCATCAGTGCCACCCGAGGGCTGTTTGGAAGCATGCAACCAGATAGCTTTTCAGCCATATGACTCTTCAACCAAGGTTCATTTTGTCCAGTATTGAGCATGCCACTAACTTGCATTTGCTTTTCATGTTCCCATGTAGTCTTAGACCATGGTGAGAGTTAAAATTCAGCTGAAAATACAGGTATTATCTTGTTTTTGCCAGTTTTTAGGGTGAGAATGCAAGATGGTTGGTTTTTGAGTATACCATGTACATTTGCTATGATATGGTTCATTTCTGAGTAAAAATGGCAAAGTAAAACTTGTGCCACAAGAGCCATCAGCCATCAAGTTCCGCACTGCAAAAATTCCATCTGATAGCTCGGATGGCTGCATCGTAAAGTTGCTAATGGCTCAACATTGAACGCTACGCAGGCAGAGGCTGTGGTTGAGTCAATGAATATGAACCACCTTTTAAATCACTCAATAATAACTGTGTTGCAAGCATCTCCAGCACATCCTGGTCCGCATGATTCACCTTAGGGACCTTCTGACATGGCAAAGAATGTTTCTTTCATGCAATGAAAGCCGGGGGACTCCATAAATCTAGTAGAAAGAGAAACACTTCTCACGGTTCAATTCTAGCTGTGAAGTGGTTGTGGAAACATTTATACACAGAGTTGTACTTATCACATCTAATATTACATGGTAATGCCATGAGTAAATCACTACGCCATGCCTAGGCTGGTATATAAAAAAGTTTTTTTTTTCACGGAATATTCCGTGGCTTGTGGACTGTGTTCGAACATCGTACCTCTCGCATTTTGTGTTCCGTGCTTTGGGTTTACTGATTTTGGCAAACAATCCCAAGGGTTCCAAGATTGCAGAAAATCGTGATTTTGGATGCCAAGAGCCTTACAACAGCTGAGAGTCATTTAGATCAATATGTTTCGTTCTAAATTACCCACATTAACACTTTAAATTGCCTGAAACGGTGTCACTACCATTCCAAGGCAATAAGGTTTGGAGATGGCAATGAAAATTGATATCAGGAGACACCTTTTGTCTGAGTAGTAGTGCTACACATTACAGATCCCATTATATACTTATAAGAAATGATACTCAGACAGGCACTTCAATATGATAAGTACTAGTTCATCCCAAGTTCTTCCCACGAAGGGGCATCAAACTTTTGACAACTCATGTCAAATTGCTGGCGAACTGCTGCAGGGATGAATTAGCCTGATGCGAAGGTTTAAAAAAGTATCACATGAAAGCAAAGGAGGATAGGTAAGATAGAAGATCAGTGACAACAAGTGCAAGAAGAGGTTGGAAACTGAAGTAGGTGGTGTGGAAACAGATGAGGGAGATTGATTTTATATGGAAGAGACTCGAAGGCTCAATGTGAGCTGGTGGACGCTCACATGTTGAACGAGCGACCTTGGACCTTTAAGCATTGGATTGGCTATGATGTTGAGTCAGATTATTTAAATTTCGCGAGTGTTTATATAGTCAGCGGTTCAACTGTTCAACGGGATGGCTTGACGGGTATCCCTACCTGACCTGTCAGGCGCTTCGACTGAACTTTTGACAGCCGCTCCCATCAAGAACAGTTGTCAGCGGGTAGACGGGTCCTAAAAACACGCTATAAACTGTCAAATATGATGTGATGGCCTCTGGGAAGGCAATGTAAGCTTAAGACACATTTTAGGCCACAATTTTTGGACGTACTTGGTAGTTCCAACAGGCAAAATGACGGCTGTCGCGTGACCATTCCCATCCAGGACTGCCAAAACGACGGCTGTGCCCATCAACGGGATGGCGTGCAGCCCTATTTCTTGGACTCCGCCTCGCTATGAATCTGGACCACCGTGATCAAACAACATACAAACACTCAATTATCGCTGGAAGGCCAATCTTACCTCTATTCAGTAAACATTATATGCAAATTCTTAATTACCGCTGGGTGGTCACTCTATTTTATTCACTCAACATTATCTGGTTTGCTAGAGCATTTTTCCACTCGCCCAACTGCCACATTTTCTCTCCGTCCCAAAGCCGGATGTTATCTAAGCGACTGGTTTTGCCCATACAGTTGAGCTGCTGCATCACGTACTTTTAATGCAGTATAATCCCCCCCTTTTTTAAAACCTTTGTTCAGGTGCCCGAGCGGAGCGGCCGTATACCTACCTGGTCATAATTACAAAAGTCCATCTACATGGCGTACCCGTTACAATACATGCTTCATTTTCGTGGCCCTGCGAGCACATCTGTATCGTAGTCAACGGCGCCCTGGGACTGGATGAGGTACACGCGGCAGGGAACAGAATCAGAAACCGTGAGAAATCGGACAGTGTCTTGGGGTACCTGATGTGCAGCTCTGACGACATCAACGGCCACCATTCGGATCACACTCTCTCGAGATCTCAACATACCTCTTGCAAGTTTACAAAAATTAAAGCATTGAAGATTCCTCGAGATCTCGAGCACGATATAAATGTCACGAGATCTCGAGAGATCTCGAAGAACACTCGAGATCTCGAACATGGATCCAGATATCTGAAGATCTCGAAGAAAAATGTTGAAATCTTTACAAATCTCCAGAGATCTCGAGGGATCTCGAGCTTTCTCTAGAGATCCTCAGAGATCTCGACGAATTTTGCCCCGCAAAGAAGTAAAAAACACTTTTGTCCAGTAAGGGCCTTCATAGATACGCGCAAACCACACTAACCACGCAGAGTGATAACTCACCACAGGTGAGTTTGTGCGTAGCGCAAAGCGCCACCCCACACCAGGCGGAAAAGCGTGTTCTGTGCTTAGACAATGATCCCACCGTCCTCGAACCATAGCTCTTTTATCCTCGCTAGACCCGCTGGTGCTACGTCAACCTGCATAAGTTCCGATGAAACAGAACAGTGGATGCTGATTCCGAGGACAGAATGGTGGGATGCAAGTGACGTGTGGACCGCTGACAAAGCAGATCGAATATTTCCAACTCCGCCGCGGCAATCAGACCCAGTGAGAATCCCGTGTGCTCTGATGTGCTCACGTCTGCGCAAATATGGTCTATGTGCTATGATCTGCTGTCAATGTGCTCACCGACTTGACATTGTCAAACTCAGATCTGAGTTGATCCGCTCGCGCTTCCAGAACTCCAAATTCAAGTTGTCTTTTGAGGATTTGACGTCTTGACTCTCGATCTTCAGCACATTCGTGCTCCCGTACTAAAGTCGTAGATTTTGTCAAAGTCCGACGCGCCGGTGGCGGTCCTGTGCAAACAGCGCGGGAACGCGTGTCGGAGTTCGAAATGCTTCTTGTTCTCGTACCACCACCATCTCCTCGACGTCGCCTCCCGCCCCCGCTCGCCGCCGCCCTCCTCGTCCTCGCCACCATGCTCCCCACCGTCGAAGCTGTCCTCCCGCCCTTCTCAACGTCGCGCATCCTCCTCGGCGCCGCCCTCCTCGATATCGCCTCCTCCTTGATACCGTGGTCCCGCTTTCGTCAACGCGGTGTGTTCCACCCGCCTTCTTTGTTCCATGCTCACACTTCAAATGGCTTACGTTCGGCACCTTGACGCGACATACGAGTCGAGAAGCGCTCTCCGTCAATGCTCTCCAACCCACGAACCCGCTGGCGCATGCAATGAGCGGGACGACCCTCGTTAACCTCGCGTGTGTGCACGATGTCGCGCAGCGCGCCTGCGAGGTAGTGAGCGTTCGTGTGCATGCTCCGTGCGTCCTGCGTTTTCTTTGCTCTGCTTAATCTCACCAACCGCTACACGCACATCAAATGGAGGACATGGTGTGTATTTTTGTCGCTTTTTTGTTACGCCTCACCTTCTCCTGCCCGCCTCGCAATGACTGCGCGTCGTCGATTTCCTGGACGACTCACGCGCCTTCCTACCCTCACGTCCCCTCGATCCTGTAGAGAGGTGCGCATACATTCAGTGTCGCTCTACGTGTTCCCTCTGCTATTCTCACTGTCTCCGCTGCAGGTACTGTATACATCGATGTGAGTCCACTCCCCTTGCCCGCCGACCTTCACTAATATCCTTTATTTAGTCCAACGATACAGATCTGCTTCCTATACGCGTAAGTTTATCTCCTTGTCTATGATACGGTCATACTGAATTTTGCTTCTCAGTGTTCGACCGTCGACTCCATGTTCCTTGGCACACGCTCCCTGGGTTCCCCATTGACTTCTCCGAGCACGAATGCGCTGGACTGCGAGTACACTGCGCTGATAATGTTGGGGCGGGAGTTTGGCGGTGGTCGGCAGCGGCGCGTTGGTGGGGCGAGTAGCGACCTGAATTGTATTATTTACGATCTGAAATGCAATATTTATTGGTGTCTATTACGGGACGTAATGGAAGCATCGTAATAGACTTCTGAGCACATCCAACACACATCTGAGCACATCTGAGCACAAAGTACTGATGAAGTTTTCCAGATTTTATGCCCATGTGCGCTCAGATGTGCTTGAATGTGCCGTCATTTAAAGAGGCACATTTTGGCACATCTGAGCATACCCGGGCACACGGGATTCTCACTGGGAATCAGAACCGACAAATAGGGGCGCAGTTTTCAAATTTCTATCTAAATCTTCAAAGATTTTGGCCGCTCTTTATCCAGACCTTCAATCGGACAATTCTTACACCCAAGTAGGCCTCAATTTATCGAATTATTGGAATTATTTCCAGGCTTCCGAAAATCCAAAAGAAAAAACTACTGTACACCTCTCGCGCAAGAACATTTGCGCGCATACAAATGTAAATGAGTTCTGATGAAACCGTGGGAAACTCTCTGAGGTCCGTGCGCATGTTTGTTTGGTCTCCGAAACAAACACAAACACCACGTTGCTTCTTGCCTTCCATCTCCCCTTGATCTCCCCACCCTGCTGGCCCCATCCTGCGAGCGCGCGCACCCATCCTCTCTCACGCGCGGGCTAGGGACCGCCCGACGCATCCATCCTGCACGCGGCCTAGGGATCTGACCGATGCACCCATCCTGCAAGCGGGTAAGGAGCTGATGGACGTACCCAGGGACCCGACAGATGCACCTATCCTCTCTCGCGCGCGGCCTAAGGACTTCCCGATGCATCTATCCTGCGAGCGGGCTAGGGAGCCGACTGAGGCACCCATCCTGCGTGCGGCCTCGGGAGCTGACCAAAGCACCCATCCTGCGCGCGGCCTAGGGAGCTGACGGACGCACTCATCCTGTGGCGGGCTAGGGAGCCGACGATGCACCCATTCTGCGTGTGGCCTAGGGAGCTGAAAGAAGCACCCATCCTGCACGCGGCTTAGGGAGCTCACACCCATCCCGCGCGCGGCCTAGGGAGCTGACCAAAGCACCCATTCTGCATGCCGCCTAGGGAGCTCTGACGCACCCATTCTGCGTGCGGCCTAGGGAGCTGAAAGAAGCACCCATCCTGCGCGCGGCTTAGGGAGCTCACAGCGCACCCATCCTGCGCGGCCTGGAAACACCCATTTTGCGATCCTACGTGGCTGCATTTAGGTGAATGAAGACCCTACATGCTGTCAAGCCTTACTGTTTGCTCACCCTCCATTCTACCTATCTGACCAGTCTGGTGACGATCAAGAGCCAGCAATGTTTGGAATCATGGATTCAAAGCAGTTGAGTTCGTTCCTCAGATCGACACCTACTAAATGTAGTGCTTTCCTAGCATCCATCGGGACCTGGATATTGAATGTTTTCAGCGACGTGCATTGAATGGATGGATATCAGTGGATGTATGTATACCTATCTTAAGGCAGGCTGTCAACACGTACTTATCGACCATACATTGTTCCCCGCATTACCCGCCTTGCGTCAACTTGCGCACAGCTGGTTTGCCTTACAGTGTCCGATTTTTCCCCCCGAGGTGCAGTAAGCGGAAATTTAACGAAGACGCTCCGTGAAGCTTACCGCCAACCAGCGCAGTCGTCGACACGTCCCTTAATTGAGGACAGTGGGTGGTTCTCTCTCGGCGTAAGTACGCCCTTTCGTGGAGTGAGGTGCGGGTTACCCGCCCTAATGATGTGGTAAAATGTATCAGGCGCTGACATTATTTTGCAGCGTTATGTTGGGAGCGGGAGCGAGGTCGGGCCACCGCGTTATGTAGATGCATGCTAAGTAGTGTTTGAGATTGAGTACTGAGTGGTGGAGAAGCTGCAGGAGGAGGCAGCATGGGACACGTATGCGTGGATGGCGTGATGCTGAAAGTGGCACCGCGACCGATGGCAAGTGGGCGGGCGGGCCATCATCGATCATCGATCATTCCCCACCGCTTCCTGTACTGGGGACCCACAGCCGCTCGTCTTCAACGGTATCACCTGCCCCAGCTGCACCGCACCGCTCATGGACCGTGGCCGCATCCGCTCGGGCCCACTCACCGTGCGGGCCCGTTCTTCATCATTGGCTGCACGTACGCGTGCGCCAACAACCACGTCTACGCAGGCACCGACGCGGCGGTGCTGCGCTGCCCGCCGCTCTGGAACACGAATTCCCCGCCCGGCTGATTGCGGGGGACGCGGGTGTCGAGGCTGACGTGTGGAACTGGCAGGCGCGCGGCGTGTCGTCGACCAAAGGGATTGGTGGGCCCACCAACTTAGCAACCTCCATGAGCGCTTCCCCCAACCCCTTGCCCGACATTTCCCTTCGGGCTCCAGGGTTGTCGACGCCGGAGGGGATGATGTACAGATGCAAGCAATGCTTGATCGAATGCCAGAGGCGACAACGCGGGCCCGTTCCCCGGGGCCTGCCGACGATGCGCGTGCCGTGAGACCTCATCGTGAGGAGGCCGTGGCTTCCGCTCCTCCTTGACTCTCCCCCTTCTGCTCTTGCGCCTCCCTCGGGCATCGTTGCTGCCACCGCGACACTCCACCCCTACTTCCCGCAGTGATCGACGAAGACATCATCCTTTCCAAGGCTTCCGCAACGCGGAGATGTTCGGGATTTGTCGTCTGTGAGAGCTGCCGTGCACCACGGCCAAGGGAATGGAATCTGGCCAGGCCTACCTTTGATCCTGCTCGCATTGCACATCTGGTAGGTGGCCTTCGTCCTCTTTCTTTTGCTAAATTCGTCGCGGACAGCAGCCTTTCGACTTTGCAATGCATCAAACTCCGCGGTGGCAGCTTTCTTCTTCCCATTAGACTTCTTGCTTTTCACTGCGGTCTTCTTTGCGGTAGCCGCTGAAGCAGTACGACCCATTTGTGAGAGTGGCAGAGAGCGGCGAGACAATCAAAGTTTTATAGGGGTTCATCAGCCGACAGTTGCTTTGGGCTTTGATGCATAAAAAAATGAATAGCATTTCGTTGAGGCCTAAGAATATGGAGAAACATGTAGCTAGCTAGCAATATAACTAGCCAATCCAACTCGATAATTTCTATGTCTCTATCCACTGTTAAATCAATTACATTGCCACCTTGCCTCACTCCCGATCTGCCTTCACCTTTGTCGTCAGTCAGATCAATGCTGCTCAGCCACTTCTTGGTCACAGGTTGTGCCTTTGGACTGTAGGGAATTTCCATGCCTAATGCCACCAGCCTTGGAGGTACGATGGGGATAAGGGGCAGATTCTGAAGCAGAATGTATCAATTACGACTATGGAAACTAGAGATACACTTACCAAAGCTTCTCCGGCAGAGAAGGGAGGCCTTTAACGCGAAGCCGCACATTGTCCGATGCCTGGAAGAGAAATATCACATCGGGACGGTGAAAGGTGCTAGAATGCTGGCACGCAAAGTAGGGACACCCCGCCATACAAACCGGGTGGACATGCTGTGTATCAAGGGAGATAACCGGTTTCCGACACCTAAGCCAATGTTATGTTAAGGCACAGGAGCTGCTAAACTTCCTGGAAAATACAGGGGACCCTAGAGTGATGCAACCCGAACACTACGAGGAAAACCAGATACCAAACCCGGGCGAATCAAGCCATGTAATATTTTCCATATTTGCAGTTCTGAATCCTGGCAATTTTGTTTCATCTTTGTTCAAAAGTGGAATGGGTACGGATTTCTTGGTGAAACCAGGTCTGTGGGCATGGAATGAGTGCTCCGAGCGATGCACGGAAAATTCAACCCCCAGCGAATCAAGCTATGTAATATTTTCCGTATCTTCAGTTCTGAATCCTGGTAATTTTTTTTCTTCTTTCAGAAGTGGAATGGGTACAAATTTCTTGGTGGAAGCATGTCTGTGGGCGTGGAGTGAGTTCTCTGACGAACCCACGGAAAATTCAACCCCCGGCGAATCAAGCTATGTAATATTTTCCGTATTTGGGCAATTCTGAATCCTGGCAATTTTTTCTTCTTCTTCATTCAGAAGTGGATTGGGTACGAATTTCTTGGCGAAAGCTTGTTCGTGGGCATGGAGTGAGTGTTCTGAGTGACCCACGGGAAATTCAACCCCCGGCGAATCAAGCTATGTAATATTTTCCGTATTTGGGCAAATTTTTTCTTCTTCGTTCAGAAGTGGAATGGGTACAAATTTCTTGGTGAAAGAATTTCGGTGGGCATGGAATGAGTGCTCCGAGCGATGCACGGAAAATTCAACCCCCGGCGAATCAAGTTATGTAATATTTTCCGTATTTGGGCAATTTTTTTTCCTTCGTTCAGAAGTGGAATGGGTACGAATTTCTTGGTGAAAGCATTTCTGTGGGCGTGGAGTGAGTGCTCTGAGCGACCCACGGAAAGTTCAACCCCTAGCGAATTGAGCTATATAATATTTTCCGTATTTGGGCAGTTCTGAATCCTGGCAATTTTTTTCTTCTTTGTGCAGAAGTGGAATGGGTATATATTTCTTGGTGGAACCAGGCTCTTGGGCATGCCATGAGTGTTCTGGGCGACCCCCAGAAAATCCAACCCCCGGTGAATCAAGTTGTGTACAGTCAAAGCTGTCTTAACCCATAGCCGCCATAACCCATAATCTGTGAAACCCCATACATTTTGGTGTCCACCAAGGGGGTTCCCACCAAAACACGCTCCAGTCTGACTCTGTCCTCTTGAACCCAATCGCCTCAAGACGTGAATTGAGCTCTGGCACAGGTATGTACTCCTACGCTTTCTCTCTATTTCATTGGCCGGATATGGTTTTACCTGGGGTCACTAGCTTGCTTCACAATGTCGAGCGGCTCTCTTTCGTAGCATCTTCAGAGTCATAAATAGTACATTAGGTCAAGTGCGGAACGGAGCACCAACATGTGATTGAAAGCAACCGGATCGCGAGGTGGACGGTGAGAGGAAGGTGGGGCAAGCTTGGAACTTCCCTTCTTCGTACGCTTTAAATTGAGAACGGGAGCACCATGCCAAGGGGCGTTGTTAATGGCATGCCAAAGCTGCAGACCAGCCAGCCAAGATTCCCGGGGCACTCTGCCACTCTTCGATGAACAACCACCAGCCAATTCCGAGGAATTTTCGTTCATACCTCCCAATTCACCTCCCCAATTCACCTACTCAGGTCTTTCATCCGGCACCTCTGCACCATCTGTGATCGCACCTACACAGTTTATTTCCGGGTCAAGCTCCTCAGGGACCTCGAGCGTTGTAGAGACACCGTTGCAACCACACCACACAAGTGTGGAATCCCATCATGTAAAGGTAAGCGAGGGTGGACGGGCTGCCAAAACATATGCCGAGACTGCAAGAAGCCTGGGAGTGTTCTACCCTAATTCCCACGCCACGCGGGACGTATTTCAACGGTAAGTTCAGAGGAACTGTTCGATTGGTCTAATTAGATTTCCCCGAAAGGGAAGCACGTGGCATATACACTGCCTCACAGCCGGCGCCTCCGGGAGCACCCACCGGCCATTACTTCCTGATTGTCACGTTCCCCTCTCCCCCTTCCTTTCGGATTAGCATCAACTAGGCCGGCTACCTCAGATCGCGCGCAAATCCCTCCTGATGCGCCCCACTTGAAGCACTTTTTGGTTATGGATACTTCTGGTTTCTCTGGCTGGTGACCTGGCTTGTGGCCCTGGCTTTGCTGAGAGATAGCTTACCATCCATGTTCACCCTAAAATTCCATTTTTCAAATCGGCTCCCTCTCCATTTTTCGCTTGCGCTCTCGGTGATTTCCTGGACGACCCGTCGCTTGCACTTTTCTTTTACCCACCAGGCGACCATGGGAATCAGCGGTGTCTGGCCTGGTTATTTTTTTTTTTTGGTCCATGCCAAATTGTCCACAAGTCGGCCGCTTCTTTGGAGAAAGAGAAAGGTATAAATATGAGAGAAAGGCTTGAGTGGAAGTCAATCTCATCTCCCACTCCATTCTTTGCTTCCTTACCTATAATCTGTCTACTCTCATTTACTATGTCCACCCCGACACCCGCCAGTCGTGCTGCTCATCGCCTTCTCCTTCGGCAAGGGAGCAATCTTTCCACCACGTCTTTCCCCCCGACATACAACAACCTCCCGGCAATCACGGCCAGCGACCCTTTTGGGCTGCTTCCGTACAACAGAACCATCCGCAACACGAAGACTTGTGTCCTTCATTTGTCTGGAGGCCAGCTCCGCCCCTTTGAATGGTAAACTTTCCCATTTTATTTTTCCTCTGAGTCAGTACCATCTAATACACTCTTTCAGGCCCGTTGAGAATGGGGCTCGTGTCCCTCCGTCCGAGTTTGATGAGTACAGACGTACTCACAAGTTTACACGGCCTCGTGAATGCGCGGTGCACTGACGGCAGCAGTACACAGCCTCCAACAGCAGTTGAACAGAAAAAGAAAGCTGTTCATCAGCCGTTACACAGCATAGCTTAATCGAAACCCGTGGCTGTACACACCGCAATTATATAAAAAGGCTCACTTCCACAGTTGGCTTTGAACATAAGCGTCACCCGATCCCCCAATTTAGCGCCCATGGCGACCATTAAGATTACCACTCCTGCTCTCCCAGATTATATCACCTATCGTTTCGCTAACCGGCTTGTGTACGTCCGCCCTGCACCGAGCTACGAGGTATTTCTTTCGGGCCACAGTTCAACTATTTGCTTGCTGAGGGCATTGAAGATTGCACTGGACATTGCGCAAAAAGAGTTCATGGAGCTCGCCGATGTACCGCGCGACAGAATTTCGTTCAACACAGTTGCCACATTGAATAGAGAAGAGCCACGGGTTGTCCGGATATCCGACAGTGCCTGGTTCGCCGCGGTGGCCCGCCAGCTCTGTGGCGGCGTCATAGACATCCTCGTCTCCTCGGACCCAAATTCACCACCGACGTATCTTGCGGTCCCCGCAAATATGACGAAGGACGAGATTGACATATTACGGAAATCCCGGTCGGCACCGTCGAAGCCGACGCCTCCGTCGGGGCGGAGCACAAAAATGGCGAAGCGCTCGTGGCTCCCGCGTCTGGTCTAGCTCGCATTTTAAATACCCCTCTAATGCTTGTAACCGGTTTCATTGACTACTATCCTCTCCCTACACAAGATCATATATTTCCCAAGGCGGAGTACGAACGTCGATAACACATTGGAAAACAACTCTGTCATCATAGCCCCAATTGTATGAAGAGCTTTCAGTTCCCCGCTCATGTCGCACTTGGATCTCGTATTTCTCGTTTCATTGGACTCGATGCAGGCCCCGTGCTCAACCTGAATTTATGCACCGAGTTTCCCAGGCCAATTTTTTGCCCTCGACTCAATTCAGGCGCCGTGATCAAGCTGAATTTATGGCCAGTGATAGCCAGCGAAATTCTAAGCAAAACTATTGCCTCAGATTGCCAATGTGCGCCTTTCTCGATTTGTCCAGCGCCTCGCAAGGTCTCCGCCTCTCGTTCCTGAAAGAGAGGTTCAATGAGTGCAATGAATGACGCAAATATGGAAGTAAATACTTGGAACATCTGGCGGGTGCCGGCAATGGTATCCTGCCCCATTTTCATGGTTCGATTCCGAGTCCCGGAACACTGAAGTTCAGAGTCGATCCGTGGTGAGTATATTCCAGGAGCCGGATAACGGTTTTTCGACGGTGTCGAATGGCTCTCATCCAGCGACCAGGATCCGGTCCGTCATCCCCAGAAGCAATCCCGATGTCAATTTCGGCCATATTCACCTCCCATCGCGCCGGCGCGACGCGTCCCGAGAACCATGAGTCAAATCGACGTGGTGTCATCAGTAACTCTTCGCATTTTTTCTTTGCGCCCCTCCGTCGACAGCATGGCCAACAAGAACGTCCTGGCTCGTAGACGGTCCACTCGTTTTGCGTCTAGTAATGAAAGTCCAATAGAAGATACTCCTAGTCCTCTGTCCCAACGAGACCCCTCCGAGTTCAATGATCATGACGTGTTTCCTGCCAGTGTCGACTTCTTGCCTGCCGACTCCACGCTCATACCGGACACCCATAATGCCGACGATGGCCCCGCCTACGTGGACAGTAAGTAATCCGATGACCCCACCCCCGATGGCCCCGGCCCATAAACCCAAGAGAAAGGCCGCTCAATCGGAGGACCCGATTACAGCTGATTCGGAAAGTAATGAGAAAAACCTTTTTTTTCCCCGCCCTTCTCAATCTAGAAATTCCAAATGAGGGCGGTCGTAAGTTCGAGCCCGAGTGCCAGCACAATTATTCCGGTCATGCCTTTTAGGTTCTGAACGGACACCGAGAACATCATTTTGAGTGGTGCCTTGTCATATTTTGGACCCTCAGGCCATGTGCGCGCAGGATATAAGCAATGGTTGGGGCAAGAATTGTGCCAGTAGGCCAAATGTTGAAAAGTCATGGAATCTGCTTTACTGGTGGGTGAAGCGGTGCTTACCTCTGAAACATGATTGTAGGGTTTCACTTTGGATGCCCGTTCCCCTGAAAAACGATTTCACCACTGAAAGCAGCTAGAAAGCAACAGGAACACTCAAATACACTGCCTAAAGACTTGCTCCAGAAGATAGCCATATTATAGTGAATGTTAGACTTACATTCCCTGCTCAGGCATGTATTTCAATTCACCATGAGTAAACTATCTACAGAAATCATTCTTGAGGATAGTAGCGACGGTGCAGACCGGGTGCAGAGTCATTGGATGAGATATCACCGAACAATGTGTTTAGAATATCATAAGAGAGTTTGTGCACTCGCCGCCCCTAGACCCGCCCAAGTCGAGAAACATTGCTTTAGTTGGAAGAGTGACGTCATCATCATGGGAACCAGTGCACATAGGGCGGAGATGGCGTAAACCAATGTCAGGGGGTTCAATCGAAGGCTCAGTCTCGCATCGAACTCCCATGACATCCCAATCCACTGTGCCCGCGCGAGTGCGCCACTACGGTCTATGATCGCCCATTCATTGCTTCTATTTTTGACACGCCCAACAAGGGACTGAACGCTGGTCATGGTGATGTCGATAACATCGAGAGCGCCTGTATTTAAGTAGAAATGGATATCGAGGCCGGCCATCTCCCGATCGTCCGGTTTCAGGACACAGCACCGAATGGCAGCGAGAATGTACGTGGTCTCAGCGTCAATATCGAGTCCGGCACAGGCCTCTGGAAAATGGACACGATAAATGTGGGTTAGCTGACCATAAAATGTTTGAAGTTTGAAGTTTTCCCGCCGCTTTGCAAATCGTGCATTCAAGTCGACAAGCATACCTTGAATGAGGGGCGTAAATATACGGCAGGGAGAAGAAAAAGCGGCATGTGCAAGGGCGTACCAGTATCTCCCGTACAGGATTACCATCGGGAGGCAGCTGCAATGGCAGCCCGGTCGAAGAGTTCGCGCTCTCGACACGGCGATGGCATTGAGGTTCCCATGCACGTGCGAGGCGAGCGTGATGATTGGGTGAGAGCTGTGGCCCACCTGATGAGTTCAAAAGAACGAAACCAACCATTTTGGTGAAGATTGGAAGAGTTTAAAATGGTTTAGTGAGTCATTGAGAAACGGTTCAGGCATTGACCCCTGGGTCAAACTGCTTTGACCCCTTCTTGACCCGGGTCAATTCCAACACTGGCAGGCAGCAACAGCACGGGTAGAGCCTACGCATATGGTACGATTCTCACCTCCAGCAGTGAAGGATTAACGGTCCAATTGAACGGCAAGCCGCAATCAATTGAACGGTAAGTTTCAATGCATGCCCTGGTTCCATTGCAGGAGAGCTGCGAGCTCTCCATACCAATCCAAACAGCTGCAATTGAACGTCGGCGTGCTGCGAGGACCGTATTCCTCCTGTAACATCTGATGCAGCGTTTTCCAAGTCATAATCGTAGTTAGTGCAGTGGATGTTCGGATACTAAAAATGGTCAACTTGGAGCGGCGAGCATATACATATATTATTCCTTTCCTTCACTACTGGCTGCTTTCTGATTTATCGCAGTAGAAGGAGGAGATGAGCGGAGCTTGAAATCGAAGCCTTTGTCTCTAATATGCACAAACAATTGCTTGGTGCGGCGCGGAAGATCAATAGAATATTCCCGGTGTCAATTCCCGTCACTGGGATTAGTTCATAGTTATAAATTGATGAGTAAATGTGTACTGAAATATTCTCAGAATTATTCATGGAACCCCCCCCATCTTTACGTATGGCGGTCAATGTGCACATTTAATCAAAACGGGTGTTTTTTACCTTTTCGGTGGTTTTTTTAGCTGTTTTGGGTATGTGAACAAGTTTTTTGACCCTTTGACACTGCCTGATTCTTTTAGCCCATTGTTGTGATAGTTTTCTCTGTTGGGCAATTTTTTTTTATATCTGTACTCAAAAGTTATACTGAAGTTCAACAAGAAAGTTTCTTCTGTTCCAACTTTTTTTTTTCTTTCCTCAAACAAGAATATTTTCCACATGAATGTATAATTTTTTCAGAGAACAAGTTTCTTTTGTGTTCAACGGGAAACTTTCTCGGTTCAGAAAGTTGCGTTGGGTGGCTGTGCTAACCCTAATATGATCATTGATGGCCATGTGGCCCGTTCACTGGCTGTTCCTGCTCCCATCTGTGTATATGTCGGCATCACCGGCAGCGCCGCTACATATGCAATCATCCCGAAGGTCACAATTGCCGTAGGTGTGATGATGCCTGCACCCGCGCCCCCGGTCTGCCACATGCTGAAGGTCCTGTTGAAGGGTGGCGCGCTGTCGATACCAAGTGCGGCACACATCCCCACGGGTCCGTCGGCATCCACCCGCCCGTGAGGCCTACCTGGTACGACCACAAAGGGAAGGGCCGAAATACACCCTCACTAATGATTCTCCCTGTACAGATTCTGGACATGGAAAATCAGCAGTGCCATGGGCAGCGTTGATACTTCCACAACCAGTGAACGGGCCACACGGCCATCTATTATACAAATGAGGGTTCGTCATGTGATCTTTGTCTCTGAAACCCGTGATCTTTGTCTCGAGACAGATGCTGAGACAAACATCGGACAAACATCGGACAAACACTGTTATCTGTATCTTGCTGCACTCAACTGTTGCTCTGGCACAGAATTGTTCAGCTATGAATATATCCCTTTCATCCTGTTTCTAAGCACTTGCTGCTTGCAGACTGCCCAGGGACACCTTGGTGTCAATAAGTGAAAGTTGTGATTGTCATTCCATGTGGGTACTGCCTTTTATTTCATGAGTGCAGGCCACCTCAAGATCATTTGGTGGGTCAGATTTGGGTGTTTTTGGCTGTATGAGAGCAGACTGGGTCTCACAGTACTAATAATGCTCAGATTGACCTAGATTTTTGATATGATGTACTCGGGCATATTACGGAGGGCATGTCGTACCTAGGGCGGTCAGAATGCACTTTTATTATTTCACACACACACATGTAAATTCTCACACATATATGTAAATTCTAACATAAGTTTGGGAGTCTCACACACAACATCTCTCATTTTAACACAACGTAGACTGATTCTCACACAACTAAGTGATTTCTCTCACACACAAAGTCAAGATTCTCTCACATCAGGTTGAAAGAAGCCTCTGGGTCCTTTCCAAGGCATCCATACAACTTGAGATGACCTGGGGTGGTGTCAATTATGGATGCGGCTCCATTGAATGCCTTGCAAAAACCCTTCGCGATCCGATCAGTGGCAGTGCCAACTGATGGCGCATCAAGCGGGGAGTCGGGATAAGGGCGGGAGTACTAGTACTGTGGACATTTATTTCAATCACATCAATGAAATTTTAGGGAGAAAATTCACAGAGAGGTCGAGAGAGCACATGTCGGAATATCCCAACGGCGATGGAGAGCACTGGCATCGTCTCGGAGAGATCGGCAGGGACTGATCCGCAGACCGCCGAACTTCAGGCCGTAAAGCAACAGGGATGGCATCGTCCATGGCCGTCGGCTACTAACCCAAAAGGAAAAGTGGTTCGTAGTTGAGAAGACACTCGAAAGCTGAATTTCAAATCCACGATGGGCCTGCTGAGCCGAGCCCGGGAGCGGAGTGGTCGTAGATACTAGAGAGGCATCCCAAAGGAGGTTGGCACAGCCACCGGTTTCTCGGAGCCGTAGGTCCGGATACACTGAAATTTAGGTCGCAGAGTTCTCAGAAGGAAGGCAAGAGGCGGAAGAAGGTAGGGGAGGGCAGAAAAGCATTGCAGGACCCCTGAAGAGACATTAGACAGAATTTTACATTTGTGTGTGTGAGAAGTTTACATGTGTGTGTGAGAAATAATAAAAGTGCACTCTGACCGCCATACGTACCGGGATAGTGAATGTTAAATATTAGTGTCTACTCAAGTACAATGTTTCTGCATGATATAAAGACTGGTTGCTTAGATGTTTGTTCTGGGCCCCTTATGAGGTATTTAGAATGGACCCTACGACTCAGATTACCGTTGAACGCCTTCGCGCTAGCACACGACGCGCGCCAATTTACCATCTATAACAGTCACGTGGTGCTGTTATGTGTAACTGATGTCAAATTAAGGTGCGTCGTGTTCCATCATGAGGGCATGCACCCAGAATCTGAGTTGTGGGGTTTCTTCTAAGGACCTCATAGGGGGCCCAGAACAAACATCTAAGCAACCAGTCTTTATATCATGCAGAAACATTGTACTTGAGTAGACACTAATATTTCACATTCAATTGCATCGTTTGGGCACAAAAAAACAAATAAGGCGACGAGGTGACCTCTGAAATACACCTATGTTTGCTGTAATTACGGCCTGGAGCACGGTATCAGCATCTCCCCTTGGGGGAGGAGATCTGCTTGAAAGAGTAATAAATTCATGCTGCATATTATACAGGTGAAATAAAAATAAACGAAGCACGAGAGGACATGCGGAATTTCACTGCCGTTCAACTCATGTAGTTTTCAGAGTGAACCTTTGAGAATTGAGCCCGCAGCAAGGGAAATGGTCGAAAAGATCGAAAATGTCTCAAAAAGGAAAAAAAAAAAAAAAAACCGCCGCACCCTATGTTCCGCAATACTGGGACGGGGACTTGGATAACAAATGTGAGTTGTGGAGTCTCTTTTAAACACCACAGGATGAGTGCCCAATGAGTATCACGCTCACCCAACACCAGAATATGCCTGAGCATTGTGTCTGAGAAGTGGGTGTTTTTGTTGGGTTCAATTACATCGTTCACGTGGTATAGGACCCACAGATAAAATCCGGGGACGAGGTGACCTCCGAAATAGTTGTATATATGCCCTAATGAGACCCCGAAATAATGTATTGCCAACTCCTCCTGTGGGAGGAGATTTCCATATAAACATGATTATATCAGAGTACATTTCATATAAGCTGAATAAAAAAAATTGAAGCATGAGAGGACCTCCAGAATTTCGTTGCGGTTCCGCTCATATAGTTTTCAGAACGATACATTCAGAATTGAGCGCGCGGCGAGGGAAATGGTCGAAAAGATCAAAAATGTCCCAAAATGGGAAAAAATTTGGCCGCGCCCTATGTTCCGCAAAGGGCTGTAATGATGGGTTCCGCTGGAGCCCCGACGCTGGTGACACCTGCCTGGGCAGTCCGAAGCACCGGAAGAATGGTGCTATTGAGAAGGCATATGGCCCCTTGTGCCGCCGAGGCTGCAGCATTTGCGGTTCTAGACGAGGCCGTCGATTCGGCAGTGGGTGTGCAATGCGAATGCAACGTGGATGGCGATGGTAAGCTGGAAGAAGCGGCACAGCTATGAACCCATGACTATGGTAGAACGAACACCTGTCTAGGGAATCGCACCGTACGTATGGCTTACGGTCATATGTACGGTACGTACGTACGGAGCACGTACTGGGAGCCATCTTGGCGCGTGCCGAGGAACCCGTACGTATACGGGGTACGAGTCCGTATCAAGCCATATTTCGGCAAACCCGCTTCAACTTTGCCGTGGGCCGCCATCTCGATTCAGATTTGCTTCTGATGATCTGCTGTGAGTGAATTTCAACGATATCAGTCATGCTGCGAGTCGACATCTGCTCATTTGTCCCTCCGGACGTAACCGTACACCATACCGTACCGTATCCGTAGTATACGTGATCCGTAACGTACCATCGGACGCCGGAGCCCTTCGGATCGTGCCCGTACGTATACGGATGTCCTTCCGTATTCACGTATTTTGTCACGTACCGTATACGGTACGTACGGTGCGACTCCCTACACTTGTCAACGTCCATCACCTGGTAAAGCAAGAGGTGAGCGGATCATTGATCTGTCATATAGATCACTGCAGGTGAAAGGGCCCCCTCCCAAATTAGGACTTATCTCCGAAATTCACTGCACCATTCCATAGCCCAGTGTGTTGGATTTTCACTCGGCAACCCTTGATGAGTATTCCTTTAGCACACACTTGCTTCCCCCACACAAATTATGCCCTCAGGGTTTGTTTTCCTTCTGGCCCATCGTGGGCATCTCGGATTTGTGGCCCATTTTGGTAATCACACGTGTGCATTAAGCACCGGCCGAATGCCACATCCCCACAAAGACAAACACTTCAGCAAGGTTTCTTCCCACCACCGGACCAGTATTGTTATGCTGGTAAGGATCGCATATCGTCTATGTGCTATTATCATCATCTATGTGCTTTGCCACCATAGGGACGAAACGGAAACGGCCTGAGACAGACGTCGGAAGAAATGTCGCAACGGAGGTCGGGATAGGCATCAAGCGCTTAAAATATCGCCGCTTCACGTGCGAGCAGCAACGAAAGCGAGGGCGCCAACGTCACTCAGCAGTTTTAAAGAACTCCACTGAGAACCCATGAGATAAGGCGTGGATCTATACACGCCTAAAATCTTTGTTTTTGTACTATACTAGCAGATAGCTGTATAACAGACAAGTAAGACTAGAGGCTGCTAGCCTACTCCCAAGGCAGAGCATTACAGCCTTTTGCAGGACTTGGGGCGTGGCCGATTTTTTTTTTTTTTTGGTAAGTTTTCGGGAGAATGGCTATGCTGAGCGCAATTCTCAATGGATTCCCTTGGTAGTAGGCTCATTCTACTCGTGTTGTAAATGCGGAGGGCATGGCATCTTACGATTTTTCTGAGCAATTATTTACTAGGTCAGATTGGGGTGTTTTGAGTTGTCTGAGAGCAGAACATGCCACAAAGTGGCTGTAGTGCTCGGGTTGACCTAGATTTTTAATACAATGCACTTATGGGTATTCCGGAGGGCATCAAACACTGGGATAGTGAATGTGACTTGTATTTCAACTCTATGATACATGTAAACAGGTGGGATATCAGGTGAATTTCCCCAACAGCAATAAATTTGAAATACAAGTCACATTCACTATCCCGGTGTTTGCTGCCCTCTGGAATACTCATAAGTGCATTGTATTAAAAATCTAGGTCAACCCGAGCACTACAGCCTTTGTGGCATGTTTTGCTCTCAGACAACTCAAAACACCCCAATCTGACCTAGTAAATAATTTCGGGGTACTCAGAAAAAATTGTAAGATGCCATGCCCTCCGCATTTACAACACAAGCAGAATGAGCCTACCACCAAGGGAATTCGTTGAAAACTGAGGTCAGGATAGCCATTCTGCCAAAAACTTACTAAAAATAAAAAAAAACCGGCCACATCCTAAGTTCTGCAAAAGGCTGTAAGCTGTTGAAGCATTGCAAAACTAGCATAACTACCCAAGCTCAGGCATTATTGGGGTACCTTTGCAAATGGGGCCTCAAATAGTGACTAGAGTAATACAACGCTAGCCATAGGAATATTCTGGCAAGTTATATGTCAAAGATGTAACAAGCTCGGATTCAATATGGGGGCCAGGCAATCAAGGGACATTGGAAGGAATCAAACACAGTCAGACTATTAAAATGTGTTACAAAGAAGTGAAGTAAACTAGACCGGTTCATTAGAAAACTGCCTACCAAGCTGAATTGGGTGTCAGAAAGCCGGCCCTGAAGTATCACGTGATCGTGTAGCAGGATTGGACAGGTCACGTGCACAATGTCCCGTGGCGATGCGCGCTCGGGCGCAGCCGCACCCAGGACTCCGAACACCGCTCTCCTCGTCGATCGCGACCGAAAGAATTGTAACACTCTCAGTGACATTTACTGTCCTCACATGTATAACTTGTGTAGCCCGCTGGCGCAGCAGGGCCCGCTATGTCCCTCAAGTTGTGTGGGCTCTGTGAATTGAATTTTCGATTCATGTTACAGCTCTTTGCGGAACTTAGGGCGCGGCCCGTTTTTTTTTTTTTTGGTAAGTTTTCACGAGAACAGCCACTATGAGCTCAATTCTCACCCGATTACCTTGGGAATAGGCTCATTCGATTCGCATGGCGAATCCGCAGGGCTATGTGTATTGCAATTTTTTCTAAGAACCTCAAAATAATTCACTAGTTCGATTTTCGGTGTTTTCCACTGTCTGACAGCAGAACATGTCCCATAGTAGGTAAAGTGCTCCGATTGGCCTAGATTTTTAATATGATGTACTTGGATGTATTCTGGAGGGCCTTAAATACCGGGATAGTGAATGTAGCTTGTACTTCAAATATACAACTCATAGGGAAATTCACTTGATATTCTGATTGCCACAATGTGTGATAGATCTGAAGGAGAGGTCACATTTACTATCCCGGTGTTTCAGGCCCTTCAGAATACCTCCAAGTACATCATATTAAAAATCTGGGCCAATCGGAGCACTTTACCTACTATGGGACATGTTCTGCTGTCAGACAGTGGAAAACACCGAAAATCGAACTAGTGAATTATTTTGAGCTTCTTAGAAAAAATTGCAATACACATAGCCCTGCGGATTCGCCATGCGAATCGAATGAGCCTATTCCCAAGGTAATCGGGTGAGAATTGAGCTCATAGTGGCTGTTCTCGTGAAAACTTACCAAAAAAAAAAAAAAACAGCCCGCGCCCTAAGTTCTGCAAACGGCTGTAATCATCATATTCTCATCTCATTGGATTGCTCTGATTAGGTTTTGGTGTTCATCTAACATCGTGGAAAACCATTTTTCGACTGTTGTGTAGCAGGTGGCCGGGGTAGTATGGCCCAGTATCTTCAAGAAAACCTTCAGTTCAAGTGGTGTTGAAGCAAGGCACTTACTCCCTCCCAGTTACTTCACAGAGGCAGCCACCCTGTGAAATGAATTTGAGATTATTTAAACAGTGTTGCCCACACTGCTTTTCCGCCCAAAACTCGCTCGGTCAACGCCCAGCTCGCATTGGCCTTCTTCCCACGCGCCGCGGAAGCGGCGCGCTGCATTCTTCGCTGAAGTAGCGTAAATTCGAGTTGAACACAAGATGTGCTTTCGCGTTGCAATGGCACTCCCCAGATATCACAAATGATTTCAAGAAGGATCTCAGCGCCTTATGAACACTGATTGTGGTTGCGTTGAGTGGGAGAGGCAACAGGCCAAGGAGCAGCCCTGAATTAATTTCTGTGATCATTTCAACTCTGTGCTGTGCTCCACGTTTCGGCCCCCAAACTCTTAAGCGCCAGGAAATTTAGGCCAGAATCCGGGATTGTTGCTCAGAGTGGAGAGGAAACACATTGTGCGAGGGGTGCAATGAGTCCAGACAGCGGAGGGAAACACCACATGGAGACGGGAAATGATGCAATGGGGAACTTCTCGGAGTGGGCAAGTCGAAGGCAGCTGGAAGATGTCCCAAATTCCAATCAGCTTGATTCAGGGGATGTGTGTTCAGGAGTGTATTTGCAGAACCCATAGTGTAGGTGGAGCCAATGTAATGTGGGAAATGATGGAGAATTATGTATATCGAAAAACCGAACCCGCAGGGGCATCTGACGAGGAGAAAGGCTACTGAAATTGCAGACATGAAATCACAATACAGCAGCGGATGGGCGGAGAAGAATCAAGAATGACACCCCGGCAGCGCAGCCGGGAAAAAAACTGGAGAAGAAAAAGGCAACAGGAAGGAGGACAGAGAAACCTAGTCTAAGGGGAAAAGGCAGGCAGAAACAATGTTTCAAACAAACACGGTGACAAGAATGAGAAACACAGGCAGTGACCCAGGAAACTTGCAGGAAGTGCCGCCAGGGAGCCCTCACCGATCAAAAAAATGAGAGGATGACTAGCTGTCCAAACAATCACCGTTAGGGCGAAAATTCAAGGATGAACTCAGGAAGTTTCCGAGCCACCAAACAAACCGATCACCATTGGGGCGGAAATTGAACAGGTTGAACTCGGGAAGTTCACGAGAGACCAAACAAACAAACGATCGGCGTTTAGGACGAAATTCGAGAGGTTCAAAGACCACGTGAAGCAGGATTCACCGACGGCAGTTCCCGAGAGACCAAATAAACAAACGATCGGCGTTTAGTGGAAGATTTTTAGCGACACAAAAACCCTCTATATTCATAGCGGGAATTTTTCTTTCTTGCTTTTTCTAGACCTCTGTTCCACAACTGTTAATTTTATAAACTCGGGAAATTGATGTGCCGCCCTCGTCGTGCAAGATGCGCCCCCAAATTCGACGTAAGAGTCAGGAAAGGCCCGTGCCGAGGTCATGCCGTTAATTGGTCGGATTTGGCCCGATGGCTTTGGGGACTAACAACTCGAACCAAACGGAAGCGGCAACTTCTTTGGCATCTCAGAACACTTCGGCAGCTATCGCTATGCTAGAAATTAAATAGCAGTTATTAACTTTTGCTAGAAATTCCATAGCCCGAGGTCCATAGCTAGCACATGTTACTAGCAGCTATATAGCATTGATGCTATTTCCGGCTATAAATCAATAAATAGCATGTTATATATGCTAAGAATGCTAAAAATCAGTCATCCACGTCCCATTCCTCGTTTTCAGCCTCCGCCGTCGTCGCCTGAGAAGTCTCCGCAACCACGGGAGCACCTGCTTCATCCTTCTTCTCGGGCAAGATGAGTTCCGCGAGAGCCGGGCTATTTAACCTCAGACTTTGCTGAAAAAAAAATGTTTGCAGCCACGCACCGCAGGTAATTCAATTTTCGCCCCCATCGCCGAGGTCAACGGGTCAATGTGGTTTAGCCATGCAGTACGCTCTGCGCTATCTTTGGCAGTATGAGCTTCGATGACATTGTGGAAGTCGGGGATACTGTAATCCGGCCGCTCGATGTGAGCTGTACAGGCATTAAGGAGTGCCCCGAGAGCTTCTCCTGACAGCGGCATCAGGTCTCCAGACGGCAGGCGAGGAGGAAGAACTTTAGAGATCGCGGCGAAATTTTAATTTCCTCACGTGCATGATCTCAAGTCTGATCCGAGCCAATTCTTGCTTATTTCGAGTCGTAACTATTGTATATAGCTCAGACAGCCTCTGAGACGTCTCTAGCAGTCCTTTTAGAATTTATAGCAATAAATAAATAGCAGGCCTTCCTGAAGGGTCTCCAGCTAGAAATGTTATTAGCATGTTATTAGCATGCTATTTATTGCTATGTTATTAGCATGTGAGTTTCTAGCACTATCGGCAGCCTCTACATCCTGATTTCTCGGCTAGTCTTTTCGATATGGCAACGTCTCCGACTGAAATCACTGCCTTGACTGTGGCCAATGCGGGCGTGGATCTTCTAAAATTCTGGATTACCGAGGCCAAAAAAACATTGCCGAAAAAACCCAGCGTCTCACAAAGACGGGCAAAGTTGCTGAACTTCGTATGAAGGTTGCGGCACATTATAATATCGACCTTTCGGTCACGCCCAAGCTATCAGAATCAATGGGAGCTTTAACTATCGATGAAAAGATTCAAAAACAGCAGTGGCGCATTTACGTGCGAATCCAACACGTAGTGGATGCTAAGTGGATAGATAAGGGATAAGACAAGCGAGGTCATATCGGCCGCGTGGTCGTCAGCAAAGATCGGTTGTCACGTTGTCACATGCCACCTGGACGTCACGGCCGTCACATTACATTACGTAATCATGACGGCGGCCAGTCTTTTCCGGCTACAACTCGTGGTCAAATCCCAATCAAATCCGCTGAGCCACCAATTGAACCGCGACAATACTATACACAGCAAAGCTGGACGACATGGGTGAGCGTAGTTCAAAAAGATCGGATCCATGCTGGATCCACCTAAGGGGTATGTACTGTACTGGAGATTCAGTCACAGGTCACAACGGCCGCTGAATTGAACCTATTTAGTCTCAGTCACAGGTCACTAGAGGGTCTGACCTTGGTCTGACCAGCAGCTGTTCTGCTGATGAACGATCACATCCTGTCCTGTGGGACTAATTTCCCTTGTCAGGAAATGGTTCCAGGGGCGAGGTTGAAAATCTGAGGTTGCAGTCCACAGTATTTTTAACCCCATGCCCCAGAATACCATTTTGAATCACCTGCTTCGATATGGCATGTTGAACCATGTGCCTTGCTATTGAATGGTTTAATTCGCATTTTGAACCACATGCCCCGGAATGCCATTTTGAGTCACCTGCTTCGATATGGCATGTTGAACCATGTGCCTTGCTATTGAATGGTTTAATTCGCATTTTGAACCACATGCCCCGGAATGCCATTTTGAGTCACCTGCTTCGCAATGGCATTCTGAACCATGTGCCTTGCCATCGAATGGTATAATTCAGCCGAGAGCAGGAGGGATAAGGGAGCACTTGACATATTTAGGGTTTGAATGGATCCCACAGTATTTTTAACCCCATGCCCCAGAATACCATTTTGAATCACCTGCTTCGATATGGCATGTTGAACCAAACACAATTTAATGGTGGCTTGGTGTGCCGAGTTTCACATCAAATCAGTAAATTGCCCTGGTTGGAGCCATTTCAAACCGGATTTTCACGGGACCTTGTTTGTTGGAAAGCCAGCGCAATTTCGGGGCAAACATATGCAATTTAATGGTGGCTTGATGTGCCGAGTTTCGCATCAAATCAGTAAATTGCCCTGTTTGGAGCCATTTCAAACCGGATTTTCACGGCACATGGTTCGGAATGCCATTGCGAAGCAGGTGACTCAAAATGGCATTCCGGGGCATGTGGTTCAAAATGCGAATTAAACCATTCAATAGCGAGGCACATGGGGTGACACTTTTGCAGTATAAATATATGTGGATACCAGATATCAGTGTAATAGAAGTGTGTGACTGGTGGTATCGAGTCAACAGTTGGTTGTACTCAGATCACGGACTCAAATTCGCGCCAGCACTGTACTGTACTCTACTAAAATCTTTCGGGCTAGTTACTCGGCCTTCCTTCAACTTGGGTGTTTATTGAGTGTGACAATGGGTTGACCAATGCAATCCGAGTCCCGACCGACGTTCATCTATCCAAATCAGTTCAATTTAATGTCACATCGAGCAGCAATTAGGTAAAGGAGGGTACATAAGAGGGAGAGCTCATGGGTAGATTTCCATATGTCCAAAACATGTGTTCGTATTTATTCCTGTCGTGCTCCGGTAAATTTATCGATGCAACTCGAACCGTACACACCCGAACCGATCAGATCAGAAGTCACAATCGAAGGTTTCCCCTAGTGGGGCAGCGGATAGAGCTTGTAACGTATTTTTCCAATGGCTAATATCCTAATCTTGAACCCAAAGTGCAGTTTAAAGTAAGGACTGTCTGTTGAAAAAGTGTGACATGCAGGAATCGAACCCACGACCGCCTGCATTTGGAATTGCCAAATTGAGAAACTGCAAAAAAAAAAAAACTTTTTCTCATTACTTTCAGGATCGGCTGTAAATCTGTTTAAAAATGGAGTGAGATCGGAATTTCTTGATGGCTGAAGTTCAGCCCCTCCTAACTTTTTCGGGCTGGGTATGGCCATATCCACCAATATAGCAGATCTGAACCACATAAAAGGCACCTGGGAAGAAGGTCTAGGAGGCCGAATTTTGAATTCGTTCTAGTTCCCCGGGAATATAGCAGTTTCTGGTTCAGAATGACCATATCTCATACTTTTGTCAAACTTATCAAAATTCTGCCACGATACGTTTGTTCAGATGGGCCCTGCTGTCATTTAATTACGCCAATGTATAGTGCCTACTTGCGTGTATGAACGGCAAAAGGCCCTGACCACAATCACTGCATGTGTCGGAGTTTGAATTTGGCATAGCATTGCCGACCACTAAGTACTTACAGTTACATGGCACTGGCAATGCAGTATTATTTCAAACTCCGCTCGGAGCCCGATCTGGCCTTGCTCGATGGTTTCGACATTGCGGGGGAAATGTGGGCTCAACGCGTTGCAATATGGCAACACATTACTGGGAAAAATGCTTATTATTGTAATTCAAGGTCAATGTCCATCATTTATTTTATTCACTCCTTCAGTGGGCCCGGGGGGCACCATCTACAATAAATACATGATGGACATTAACCCCGAATGCCTTCTCGATTGGGGACTGAATACTCACTTCAGCCGTATTGTGGCCGGATTGGCTCATATTTGGCCGAGAAAGTCAAAAGGCGTCCGATCTCTGGATCTCCCAATACTTCCCACGACCCACCCCCTCAAAAAAAGGAAGTGATCATCTAACCATCACTGCACCACTCGACGCCACTCGACGCGCTCGTCGTCTCTCGCCTGTGCTCCCCAAAGCCCGTCGTATCTCGGCACTTCACTCTGCAAACAGTATGGGACCATAACTCTGTATATACTGCACATACACCTCTGTCAAATAATGCTATTCCTTCGACAGCCTTCGACTGTTTGACACACTACAGGCTAGAAGCGTGTGCTGGATGATCTTACAGTGACTCCGAGCCGCACCCGAATCGTCAAAACAGCCCGACCTTCGCGACACGTAGCGGCCAACAGCCGACAGCCCGAGGATGGGTCTTCATTGGATATTGATATTTTCACTTAGGGCCTGATCGGGTGCATCAGAAATAAATTCTAAAGAATCGACCGATTCGTCTGCACCCGCGTTGTTCCCACACATTTCGTCCCTAAACTAGGCGGGAATGGGAATATGAGGTGTTTTCTCAATTGCAGATGATGAGAGGTGGTAGAGAGTGTGTGGGTTGTAAATGCTCTGTGATTCTAAAGTTGAGCTCCTGGAACTCGTGGTCGATCTTAGAATCTCTCAGAAAGTCTATTCAATAAATTTCCCGCCACTCTTTGGGGCCAACTATTCATAAAGTGACTATTTTACAGATTCTGAGACAGTTTAGGGACGGGATAATTAGCAAAAACCAATTCTAAGAAAATTCTAAGAAAGTTCTTGTGCACCCGATCAGGCCCTTAGAGATAGCCCAAATTTGAACAGTAGAGCAGCCTTAGGGAAGACATTTTCTTGTACAAAACACGAGAGTATCGAGCAGTTGGTGAAATGAGTACAAAGCGATTGACTATTAGCTTTCTCGAAAAGGGAAGTGGCTGTGTTTCCGCGGGGATCCGGGATCAATCTGATTCAATCAGCTGTCTCGCTTATTCAACATCAAATTGAACGATCCAGAGATCATTCACTTCAGGCTCTTGGAGAAAGTCGGTGAATTTAGATGTACACGTGACACATTTACTTGCTCCAAAATCGGTGATCGTCGTCTTTCGACGCGTCGTTCGGCCCAATAGCGCGTCAAAAAGCGATTCGAGCCACGGGAAGTGTTCGCAATGGCACACGACACCTTCAAGATGGAGAACAGGTGTTCCACTGGCCGCCAAGACCAGATGAAACAACAAAAGCTTTGAAGTGCGGCGCATTGATAGCCAAGCCCGTTGTGACAACTTATCTCGAACAGCCAGGAAGAGGCGGTGGAAGACAAGCAAGCGGAGGATATTGACAGTGACTTATACATAGAGTTGGGTTATTATAATATGTTAATGGATAAAACTCAACTAATGTACATTATAAACGATTTGGCCTCTTAGACTTGAGGGTAATCTTGTGCAGTGAGGCTGAAGAGCTCAAAGTTACTGAAAACCGTCGACTTGGTGGAGACAAACACGAACAAATAGTACGCTGTCAAACTGTAACACTATGCAGGATCAATTTTTCCCACGATAGTCGCAATCACGTGACGATCCCGCCACATCAGCGTTGCTATAACTCGACTTCTGCCAACAGCCTTGCAACAGCCTGCTTCAGAGCTTGCGGAGCCGGACAGTCTTGAGGCAATCCTCCAAATCTCAAAGCTTTCTCCAACGCTCTCGGCTTACCACCAGCTTTCTCCAACTTTCTCGGCTCACCACTTGCTGCAAGACTCTGGATCCAACTTGGATCCAACCTGGATCGACTCAGCTCATGAACTTATTGAGCTATCTGCCGGATGTATTCACGAAAGTACGTGTTTTCGCTGCTTTTCTTGCGATCCGTATAGTGTTGCCGATGTCCGGTCAGGTCCGGTTTTTTGCCAAAAAATCCGAACCCCGAACCTGACCTGGGGTCCGGTTCTCCCAAATCCCTCGGACCTCGGACCGGACATGGGTTCGGTTCATTTGGGGTTCAGAACAGGTTCGAACCTGAAAGAAATTCTCACGCACAGAATGTGAACTTTACGATTCATTCATCCACTGTAGGGCACAAGAATGGGTTTTATGACACCCAAATCACTGTTTGGGGCTCAGTAGTGTGCAGGTACCTCCAAAAGAATAAACTACATTTTTCAATGGCCTCACTGGACCTCTGAACTCAGAGGATGGACATAATTTTGAGTGTTCTGGGGGAGACGGAATGCTTCTGCCTGTTCTGGGTCACTGTAAGCTGCAGTTTGAGCGAAGTTGAAGTTGAATAATCTCGTAAAATCACCAACACACACCTAATTTTCCAGCAGGTCCGGTCGGGTTCGTTCAGGTTCGGGGAAATTTCAAAAAATGCGAACCCCGAACTGGACCCGAGGTTCGGTCCGGTTCTTGATGGCTGTCCGAACCCCAATTCAGGTTCGGTCCGGGTTCGGTTCAGGTTCGGAATCGGTTCTGAACCCGACCCCGGCAACACTAGATCCGTATCCTGCTCACCCCTGTGCATCCTTTACACCCCCTCCTGCTCCCCATTTCCTGAATCCCGCGCCCCTCCTCGTCTACACGTGATCGTTCCGTGCCCATCACGCCTTGCACATACCATTCTCTATGTGGTTGTTTTTTCTGACCTTACTCCCCTAGCAACTCGTTGATGGGACGCTGAGGGACGACGCCGCTCAGACCCTCTCCCAGTTTGCCCAGGGCGGAACTGGCCCCGGTGGTTTCCGCGTGAGCGACTCCGGAGCCTCGTCCCACCCGCACGGCCCCTCGACCCTCGGTCCCCCACCCCCCGTCAACATGCTCGCGTCGTGCGGTATGCCGAACTCCGCATTGAGCACCACAGAAGCACCCCCGCGCGGCGCGGCGATGGGCAGCGAAGAGTGGAGCCGGCAGCGCAAACATAATCATGTGCGCCGCCTTCTGACTTTCTTTTCGTTCTTTGTGTCTATCCCCGCCAACATGTTCCACAGAAAGAAGCCGAGCGCCGTCGCCGCGGTAACATCAACGAGGAGATCAGCGAGCTCGGCCGCATCGTGCCCAACGCCTCGAGCGGGGAGGCAAAGGCTGCCATCCTCTCGCGCGCGGTGCAGTACATCCACCACCTCAAAGAGAACGAGGCGCGCAACACCGAGAAGTGGGCCCTCGAGAAGCTGCTCATGGAACAGGCGACGGGCGACCTCCAGGTCCAGCTCGACGAGATCCGCCGCATGTGGGAGGAGGAGCGCACGAATCGCCAGCAGCGCGGAACAGGAGCTCGAAGTCGTCCGCGGGGACATGTCCGTATCCTGCAGCAGCGAGAAGCGCGGTGGTCCAGACGGCGGACACGGGGAAGGTGGGAAGGACACGCGAGATGAAGAGGCTGGTACAAATATCAGAATTGCATCGGTTGATGCAGATGGCAGTGTGACCTTTCACAATTCGTCGCCCAGCCACTCTTTGCCTCTTCCCATTAAATGGTCCCCAAATGACCAGGGTCAGCGTTTCTCTTGGACCTTCTCCATCCCTCACTGAACAGAAAATGTAGCAAAGCTTCGCCAAAAAATCCCAGGTGATTTCCCAGGTCTTGGGTTCACATTACCTGTTGGGAATGATGTTCTTCTCATGGTTAAATGGATATCCTCTGGAATGCCCATGGTAAGTACATAACCAGATGTGGAAAGCAATGTTCATATGAAAATTATTAGACGAGTGCCCAAGTTCTGGAATTTTGCTATTGGGCACAGAATCCTGAAGCATTCAATGGTGCTCACACCATCTATTCAATGTGAAGAGCCTGTCAGAGTATAAAGTGTTGTATTAGGATTCATGTAACGGCGGGCTCAGGAGGCTTTAAATACGGGGTTCTCGTGCTTACTAGGCTTTCTAGGGATATATTCCGTGATAATAACAATATCATAATATATTATTTTTTTGGACTTTTTTTTTCTATGTGTTTACAGCTGTTTGCAGAACTTAGGGCGCAGCGTGTTTTTTTTTTTTTTTGTAAGTTTTCACGAGAACAGCGATTGCGGGATCATTTCTCAGTCGTTTGCTCTGAAAATAGGCTCATTCGATTTGCACGGAAAGGGCGGAGGGCCTCGTCTCCTAGGTTTTTTTATGGGCACCAAAAATTCCCTTTTTGGGATAGATTCCCGTGTTTTTCAGTGGTTGAGCAGAGAACATGTCCCATGGGACCTATTTTGCTCTGATTGACCTAGATTTTTATTATGGTGGACTTCGACATATTCCGGAGGGCCTGAAATACCGGGATAGTAAATGTGAAAGCTGGTTCGTATCTACCATACACTTTGGGATCAACAATATGAAAGGAATTTATCTGTGAACTGTATATTTGAAGTATTGATCACATTCAAAATACCGGTACTTGAGGCCCTCTGGAATATGTCGAATTCCACCATAACAAAAATCTAGGTCAATCGGAGCAAAATAGGTCCCATGGGACGTGTTCTCTGCTCAACCACTGAAAAACACGGGAATCTATCCCAAAAAGGATATTTTCGGTGCCTATAAAAAATCCTAAGAAACGAGGCCCTCCGCCCTTTCCGTGCGAATGGAATGAGCCTATTTACAGGGCAAACGGTTGAGAAATGATCCCGCAATCACTGTTCTCGTGAAAACTTACCAAAAAAAAAAAAAAAAAAAAAAAACACCGCGCCCTAAGTTCTGCAAACAGCTGTAAACACATTTTTGAAGCCTTGGGAAGGTTTGTCCGAAAAGTGAAATAAGGGGTCCCAGACCCTCCCTACCCTATGAGGCTGTGTCTCGGCATCTTCCGGTGGGTACCCCTTGGTCTTCAGTTTTTGCGACCAAAATTTCGCGTTTCCGCATTTGATCTTGTACTTGACTTTGCCACCCACATCCCTGCCCATTTTCACGTGTAACTCGGACTCCTAAGCCATGCCCCGAAAGAAAGGACAGTCCAGAACAAAGAATCTTGGTGATTTAGCTACCAAGGTTGGTCTTTATTCATTAAAATCAAGGGCCCCCCGCCAGAAAATCCGATAAATTGAGAAAAAAATATTGGCGGGGTAAAACAATGTCGGTGTGACGCGTGACCGCCGAATTGAATGAAATAATACAGTACGAGGTTGGCCAGCCTGAGCCACTCACAAATGCAGTGGTGCCTTCTTGAGTGCGTAGCGGGGAGGAATTTGACCCATCGACATAGAGTAATATGGGAGATGAATGCCCCGCATTGGGGAAGCAAAACGAGCCCAAGAAGTCGTGGAACGACGAAGAATTGGTGGAGAAAGGGTTAGTTTGATTTTGAGTGATCTAGTAATTTTGGGGTGATTCCTGTTCCGCCCCCTCCTCATTGAACGGGACGCCTCCCAAGCGCTTCATCGTTAGCTAAACAGGTGCAATTGAATCAGCACAGCACCGGGGTTGGCGCCGGGCCCGAATTATGTTGGCAGCAAATCCACCAAGCGTAATTTTCCGTCCTGCGTTCAGGTACGTTGTGATTTTCCACCGAGGGCGAAGACCCTCCATTCCTCGTGAGGAGGCTTGCAAGTTTCCTGTTCGTGCATTGAGATCACCAAGCTTTGCCACGGGCTTGTTGTCGCTTCGCGTACAGAGAGCGACTGTCTCCCATAATTTTTGCTGCGGTTGCACATCGGTCCAACCTTCCCATCGAGAGGTCACAGGAGGGATGTATGCTGCAATCAGCCACATGGAGCCCATATCGAGAACTAGGATATCGGGGGAGCTAAGGTTTGACTTCTTGAATTTGATCGTGTCCCGGATAAGTAAAGCAATACCGCCCCCGCGGCGCGAGTTATTCAACGACGGTTTCCGAGGGAGCGAGATCATTGTATAACCTGCGGGCACATCCGCAGCATCTTCTTCTCCCGGAAGCATGTCAGTTTCTGCGAAAAACATTATGTCGTATTCTCGTAACAACAAATGAAAGTCCGGGTCGGTGAGTTTCAGTGTAAAGTCGCGGCCGATGTTCCAGTACATGACATTTACAGACGGGACATAGGCATTGGCCAGATTTCGGGAGGTATTTACAGTACTACTTGCACGTACACGGTCGGAGCGCGACGGCGGGGGGTTCGCACGAGGAGGACTCTGGCCTTGAGCATTTCCACGTCCTTGCGAAGAACTTGAACCGGAAGCACCATGGGAGTTGCTCTGAGTGCCAGTTCCATTACGGCCGGATCCCGTTGCACGGTGATGTCCGTCATCCACGATACTTCGTGCATAATCTTCCGCCACAGCATCCAGAAGCGGAGACCAGGTTAAATGCAGGGGACGAAATGTTGATAGCACGGGGTGTGACCTTGAAGCGCTCTGGAACTTGAAGGACGCTTGGGTCAGTCCGCTTCGGAGAAGGCGTGTGAGATGATCAAAAGGGGTTAAAGTTGGCGTGTACGTAGCAGCGGTCCGATTTCCGCGAGAAATTGTCTTCATATTCAGTGTTGTGCACAGCACACCAAGAAGGCAGACCAGCATAGCAAGACCAACAAGTAGACTGAAAGAAACAGGCCCTTCGGTTGTACCAGCTGCCGATGTGGAAGTTCGGAGCACATCGGAATGTCTTCCGAAAGATCCGAGATCTTTCGATGGTCCGTGCGCGGGGGAAAAGATGGGGGCAACGCCGGCCATCTTTTTCAGCGCGCAGGGTACCCCACAGAGGGAGGTGTGTGTTCCAGTGAGGTCAGAAGGGTTTGTGACCAGCGCTTCGGCCTCTAGCAAGGCGCAGGCTGGTGCATTCGGGAGTGGTGACGGGACGAGGCCGCCACCAGGCCCGAGTGTCCACCGACGCAAGCCTTGTTCCGACCCCAAAAGCGTGCAGGAGGTGACATCCGCGGTCTGATATGTAATGTAATGGGAGTTAATATGAGGTGACTTGATAAGTAATGCGAGAGAAAATAAAAGTAGGAGAACGATGGGGAAACTTTGGGCGGTATGAGGATAGAGTAATGAGTTTCTGGTCGAACCAATCTGGTATGGAACAATGTTTCAAGGAAAGTATATAAGGGAGGGAGAGAGAGAGAGGGAATTATGCAATAATAAGGTAGTGCAAGCAAAAAGGATAAAGAAAGATGTTACGAAGTCCGAAACCGGCCAGTGTCATCAATAAATCTTATCACGGACTTGAGGAGTTTGGCCACATCTCATCGAACCAGCGCGAAGACACCCGAGGAAGCGCAAACACACTTCTCGCGTGGTCCTCGCGCTTGACCACATGACAGATGTGAGTGTGCGGGGATAACTGTCTCGGCCGCATACAGTTGTCGTTTCGTGGAGTGAGCCTCATGTACATGTCCACAAATCATGTAATGTTACCTGTTTTGCGCCCAAAAGCACAAAGCTACTCACTTGTGATGAGATTGCAGGTCCTCGACCGGCCTGGCCGAAGGTTTTGGGGCATCCTTTGTGTTATAGGATGGAATCCTTTGGCGTGTGGTAGAGCCGGTCTTGGGTTTTCGAGCCTTTTCCTTGGCCATATGCTGTGAATGAATGTTTGAACCAAGTTTGTTGAACCAGTTTGCGGCTTCCCCGCGATATTGGTGACCAGGATGAACGCGGAAATCTCTTGGAGATCTGTGTCCGTTTACACAATCTATGTGCACAATGCGTCGGATACAATCAGATCCGCACTGTGTACATGCCTATCTGGTGCAAGAACAAGGACGAAGAGGAGGTTTGGACAAACTTCGAGGACATGTTGTTTTCCGAGCAACGTCGTGTTGATATGGATTCACGCTTCCACAACTTTCCAGAGTACGAATGAGACTAAGTAGGTTTGTAGATGGTGTACAAATCAAGAGTCAATTTCACGGTAAAGACTAGAAGACACGTAAAGACTGTAGGTAATGAACGACAAGAGTTGGTCAAATGAGAGACTGCATGCATCAGGAAAATCTGAAATTCTATGAAGACACAACAGTGATTATGTAGGTCTATGTTGGGCTATGTTGGGCTATGGAGACATACAGCCAGTCTTTTTTCGGCTATGAGGGGCTATGGTGGTCTATGAAGACATACAGTCAGTCTTTGTTGGTGTACTATGGGTGTCTAATATGAATTAGCCTCTGCACATAGGTAAGATTCAACCTAGATTGTGCTGTAAGTTGGCTTAGGTGATTAACAGTGAATTTTTGCGAATTTTTGCATCCAGTGACTGTTCAGTGGCTGTCCAGACCCTGTGATCTGGCCCCATTTTCGAGTGTTTTGGATGGTTTGGCCAGGGAAAAGGCAGCAGTTGACTGATTTAAGGTTCACAGGCATCTAAGCATTGAATTGAACCCAGGACCCACAAAAATGGCCATGTATACACTGTCCAGGTGATTAACAGTGAATTTTTGCGAATTTTTGCATCCGGTGGCTGTTCAGTGGCTGTCCAGACCCTGTGATCTGGCCCCATTTTCGAGTGTTTTGGACGGTTTGACCAGGGAAAAGCATTGAATTGAACCCAGGACCCACAAAAATGGCCATAAAGGTGTACTTAAGATGGCACAGAGTCTAATGGCCACATCGGGAATCATCGGAGTTGGATGTCAAAATGTCAAATTCAACCTCGACCATCCCGCCTACCGTATTTGTAGGCTGGGATACTTCCTGGACCTGGCATTCGTTATTCGGACCGTGCCGTGTAATGCTACCTACCTACCTACCTACCAAGGGTGATGGCAAAAAATCTGGGTAATCTGGGGCTATTTCCGGGGAAATACCTACGATTTTTCGACAGATGTCTGATACACATCTGATAGATGTCTGATACTTATCTGACAGATCTAATTGTCTTGATACACATCTATGACAGGACCCCTGTTTTTTCCATCAAAGGCCTCCCGAAGGAGATCAATTTGTGCGGATTTGAGACAAATTGCTCAGGAAAGTTGCAAATCCCACGTTCTGTCAGTGTTTAGACCGAACGGTTCTTGCCTGAGCCTATTTTTGCAAAAGGGGCGACAGTAAGCAATTGGGGAACGCCGCTCTGTCTCCCTCGTGCTTCACAATATCTTACGCCATGGTAGAGCTCGACCTCAAGACCGCTGTGCTGTGTGCACTCGCAGTGCTACTCTCGATTTCCTGGTTTCGACGCCGAGAAAAAGTATGTCATCCCATCCCTCCAAGCTTTCGGCCTGCTTAAGAACGCAAAGAGCACAATCCCAGCGCTTATCGGGGGCAACGGCCCCATCTCCTCGTACTTGGCAGCAATGCATTTCTTCCGCCACGCATCGGGCGTGATCCAGCAAGGTTATTCCCACTATCGCAGTGGGGTCTTCCGCGTACCGGCACTGTTTGAGTGGTACTATGTCGCCAGTGGGCCCCAGCGCACTGCGGAGATGGCGTCCGCACCCGACCACCTCCTCTCCGCCCAAGAGGCCCTCTCGGATGTATGCTCCCCTAGCTCGACTATATACAGAATCGAATAACCTCTTCAGTTATTATCGTTAGATTACACCCAGGGCCCCTAGGTCGGCGCCAATCCATACCATGTACTGGTCATTCTCGGGGGCGTAACACGTAATCTGGGGCGGTGTTTTCCCGAGGTACGGGACGAGATTGTGTGCTCGTTCAAGGATGTTGTTGTTCTGGATGACAAGGGTGCGTGTGACGAATCACCACCTCTTCTGCATTTGTATAACATTGATTCAACTAAAGAGTGGAAACTCCTCCACGTCCTCCCCAACATTATGCAAATCGTCGCCCGAATTAGCAATCGCCTCTTCGTCGGCCTTCCTCTATGTGAATATTCAATTCCCAGCGGTTGATAATTAATTTACCCATCTGCGACCAGGCAGGGACCAGGAATTCCTGGACATGGCTCTCAAGCACACTGTGGATGTTTTCACGCGCGGTCAAATCATTGGCGTACTGCCTGGTTTCCTCAAACCGTGAGTCAGCCCACAGCCCGCCTTATGTTGACCTTATTCATTTTCTCGTCCCTGAACGGACACAGCATCCTTGGTCCCTTCATCGCGACTCGCAAGAATTTTCTCTGCCACGCCCTCAAGTTCCTCGGACCTATCATCAACGAAAGGCTGAAAAACGAACAAGAATATGGTGGAAATTGGCCCGGTACGCCCCTTCTCGCCTCCCCATGCAGTTCATGAATGAAATATGCAGAATGATCTCATCTCGTGGCTCCTCGAACGAGCGGAAGGCGAGGAGCGTACCGCTTCAGCCATCACAGCACGCATCCTCCTGATGAATCAGGCAGCGATACACACGACGACCATGGTGCGCACATTTCTCCGCACTTAACACCCTGATATATACACGGGCATAGACATTGACCAGCGCTCTCTATGATCTCACGGCGTACCCCGAGCACATGCTTCCCATGCGTGAGGAGGTGGAGCGCGTCGTCGCAAAGGAGGGCTGGAGCAAGGCCTCGGTGTCAAAGATGTACAAGATCGATAGCTTCATCCGTGAGTCACAGCGACTGACCATCGGGCCCGGTACGCACATCTCCCACCACCCGACCGATCCAGTTATTCATTATGTTGATTTCGTAGTGGCATTGGCGTGCAAAGTCGTCGCCCAGGACGGTTTCACGTTTTCAGACGGGACAGAGATCCCGTACGGCGCCATCCTGACAGTCACCGGTGGCCCAGCGCATTCCGACGCCGGTAGTTACCCTTTGTGAATTCATGACATTAATTGTCGCTAACACCCTCGGTCAAAGCCATCTATGACCACCCGGAGACATTCGATGGCTTTCGCTTCTCTCGCATGCGCGACCAACTGGGGGTAAAAACCAACGCTGCCGACGATGGCGAAGGTGTTCTTTTCAATCGCCAAATGGTATCCACCGGCCATGACCACCTCGTTTTTGGGCACGGGAAACACTCATGTCCCGAAAGGTACGTCACTTCTTCTTCCACTCGTTTTGACGACATCAAGCTGATCCAAGAACCACGACAGGTTTTTCGCGGCGACGGAAATTAAAGCCATGCTTGCGCATATCCTGATCAACTATGATGTGAAGGCCGAGACGGCGGGTGTACGCCCCGCGGACGAATGGTTTGGTCTGTTGAGATTTCCGAACAGGCCGGGGAAGATTTTCATTCGCAAGCGGGCGTGAGTGGGTCGGATTATGGACCGTATTGTGTCGGTATATGTGGCGTGCCCTCGGGATCCAAATGTAACTCTCTCCTCCAAGCATTCAACTCTTTCCATTCATCGCTCGTTTGTGGATCCACTTCTCGTCTCATCGGTGGCGTTATTTGATTTGCTTATATACAGCCAGCGAAAGAAGTTACAGCTCTTTGCGGAACATAGGGCGCGGCCGTTTTTTTCCCCATTTTGAGACATTTTTGATCTTTTCGACCATTTCCCTCGCTGCGGGCTCAATTCTGAATGTATCGCTATGAAAACTATATGAGTGGAACTGCAATGGAATTCCGCATTTCCTCTCGCGCCTCGTTTATTTTTATTCCACCTGTATAATATGTAGTATGAAATTATTACTCTTTCAAGCAGAACTCCTCCCACAAGGGGAGATGTTGATACAATTCTCCAGGCCGTGATTACAGCAAACATAGGCGTATTTCAGAGGTCACCTCGTCGCTGTATTTGTTATTTGTGCCCTCTGCTGCCCAGACGATGCAATTGAATGTGAAAATATCAGTGTCTACTCAAGTACAAGGTTTCTGCATGATATATGGACCGGTCACTCAGAGGTTTGTTCTGGGCCCCCTATGAGGTCCTTAGAATGAACCCCACAACTCAGATTCTGAGTAAATGTCCTTGCACCAAATTGTCATCTGTAACAGTCACGTGGTGCAGTTATGCGTAACTGATGTCAAATTGAGGCGCGTCGTGTTCCATAGTGAGGGCATGCACTCAGAATCTTTTTAAGTTCCGACACTATCTCCGCTCACCGGGTCCCTCGCGGCACCGCCGGCAAAGCCGGCCCCTACAACACTCTGATCGGAAATAGATACGGCAGCCTGCCGCCTTGCCGGCCGCGTCACTTGGTCTCATAGACTCACAGCTTCTATCACCACCCTTTCTCCGTTGGCTCCGGGAATTATGCTTTCAGACGGCGGCCCAGCAGCCGCTATATATATTACGATTGTTACTGCGAGCGGTGGCTTGAACATTTTGGTGTGCTGAGGGACCGGGTGTGGCACTTATTTCAGTAACCCTATTAGGTTTGTTTAAACAACTGGCGTTCCAATGGGAAACACTGTTGAAATTTTGTTCTGTTAAATAGTGATCAAGCAGGTTGGGAACGGTGTTCCACCGCAAAAATGCTGGCACCAGTGGGGCTCGAACCAAGGGCTTCAACTTCAACTGGGATCAAATGAGGAAAACAAACAACCACTCTTCTAACAAAGCCTTTGCAGAGTAGCTTCACATTAGGCCACATTGCGTTATCGTGAGAAAACAAGAAAGAGCTCATTGACGTGATCTTAGTGTTATGATTGCGTGAAATACTTCTAGTTTCCAGGTAAACGGTAAGTTCAGCAGTATGGCTCATGTCCACCAGGTAAATCTGTGGTTGATAAGTGTGAGGTTGGTATATACTACAAGACTGCCTATGCTTTGCTCTGGCACTTGACAGAGGTCAAGAAAAAAAAGTGAGGGCTATTTCACTCAGAGAAACAGAAATATAGGTAACACAAAGGCTTGGAGCTAGCCAATATTAATTTACTGAACCCCAATAGGCTCTGTTAAGTGATTCATGGCCATGGAGGAATGATTTATCTTGTTTGATCATCTCCTCAAATCAGCCAGAGAATGTTGATCAGATGTACTTGGCACCCAGATATTGAAGATTTGTGTGAAATCCAGGAATTTCTTGCTTGAAGATTAGGGGCAGTCAGAGTAGACAATTATGAGGTAATTCACCTGCTATTAAGTCGAATTTTAATGACCAGAATCATGCATACTCACGGCATAATTGTGGCCAGCTCAGAATGCCCCTGATTATGGGATAACGATTATGGCCCGACGATTAATCTGTGACTAATCGTAAGGCCATAATCCAACCATAATCGCAGCCCTAATCATTCGGCGATTATGAATTCTCGTGATTATCCCACATTGGAATAAATCCTTAATCGCTCCAGAATTGCCACAAGGGATAAGGGATTTTTACAACATGAAAAGGGACCTGACCTTTTATATTGAACTGGGAACTACTGCACAGGTGGCTGCAGTTGAACAAGTGTCATGTGCCGCAGCAACATGATGGCGTTCCAGGAAAATTTAAATAGATTCCTGTCAGGAGCTGTTAAGCTTCAAAGCCCATACATTTGGTTGGAAGCTCACACTCACTCTGCAGTTGAGAAGAATGGAAGCTCATGGTTCAAATGATGATGCAAGGAGGAACAGAGGGACACAGCTGTTCAAGCGGGTTGTTCAGGTCAGCTGTATTGTCAGAATATGAACATGTTGTGAAGCAGTTGGTCAGAAGGCAAGCATCCCAGACACATATTCTTGTAAGATATTGATACCTATGATTCTATACTCAGATTGATTGGGCAACCATTCCCCATCACTTAACATCAAATTTACTTGGTGGACCTCAATCTTCAATTATTTACCTACCCAGCTCACCTTGGAAAAGACCATTAAGCATTCTATGCAATGATTTCGAGTGGTCCAAAGAGGTTGTGAACATGAAACATTGGTGGTTTCAAACATTTTCCGAGTCTTAAGGGCATGTTTTACTGGCTCCCCTCCCCATGTTGCTGCTGGCAGAATTGCAAAGTGGTTCCATGAATGGATTCTCTTTTCTGAACTATCAACTTCTGCAGGTCTGGAGTTCGAGCCCTGGTTGTGGTTGCTTTTTGCCTGGAGCTGTTTAAACCGTGCTTGAACTGAACCATGTTGAACAGTGTTCAAAACCTGATTGAGTAAAAACACTGTTTTAACAATGTGCTCCTGGAAAGGCCTGGTGCACCTGTAGTTGCTCTCACACACTGGGTGATTAACAGAACAAAATTTCAACAGTGTTTCCCATTGGAACGCTAGCTGCTTAAACAAACCTAATATAGATTTATCTTATTTTTAATTGGATCCCACCGCAGTATCTTGGGTACAGACGCTCACCGGACAGCCCTACGGGGCGCTCGCAGGAACCTTTATCGATAAGTATCTTATATTCCTCCACACCGTGTGCGAGCGGACGCAGGACATGAACCGAATTCCCCGGAATCTCCGCCACGAATTGGAAACAATGCGCTATGGGCACTCCGCAGCGTTAACGTACCTACCCTTCTGCTGCCTACTTATGGTTCCCCGTCTTCATCGTCAAACCTCAATTTCGCAATAGCGCATGAACCTGCAGAGTCGGGCTTTTTGTGTGGATATTTCATTACGAGACTATAAATTCATGAAATCAACGGCGGTTTATATGGTATTCTGTTGAAATCTATTCGCCCCAGGAATGAGCCACCCACGTACGCCTGCCAGGCGCTCTCCCAGTACTTAGCAGCGGATCGAATATCTGGGGCTGGTTTGCTAAGAGACAGGCACTGTCTCCAAATCGCGAGCAGTTCCGGCGGCGGAGGATCAGGAAATGACTTGATGGGTATTTTTAAGAAACCTCCGATGTCTCTCACCTCGAGCCATTTGAAAATATGGTAGATATCATATTCTGCCCGGTCAGGCGATGCCATGATTTTTTTTTATGCGCGACGATGACTCAACTGTGAATTATATGGTTAAGGTCATCACAGGTATTTCTATAAAATAAAGGTTTCTATTCTATAGCAGCCCTCCGTAATAACTTGGCATATTGTTTCCGCATTTGAGCAGCCACAGACTCCACAGCCAGAATTTTCTTGAATAGCTGTGATGCCGCGCGTCCGTCTCGGAACCTTTTGACCGGGCCCAAACTCGAAACTCGTCTGACCAGTTTCCATGAAGGAATACGTTGGGCGGGTGTCTCTGGTCAAGCCCTTCTCCAAGTAATTTGACTTACAACAATAGCACTCAGGAACCTCCTTCTCGAGACGAGGGGTCCGTATAGATTAGTAAGCGAACAAAAAGTAGACCACCTTCTCCGATTGAACGACGGGTCGCAGGATATTTGCGCATATATTGTGAGGATGAAGCAAGCAGAATGAAGCAAGCAGAGAGCCCTGCTCAATATGAAACTTCCTGTGTCCTCCAAAATTTTTTAACATGCTCAAGGCGATGCGGACCCAAACAAGGTCCCAGCGAATGCATCAATGCGATCACGGACTCGGAGGACGCGCCTCCAGCGGCCTAGGTGTCAAAATGTGATTTGGTATGGAGACCTAATTTCTCGAGCTTGATTGGGAGGTGATAGCCAGTGCAATTCTAAGCAAAACTGCCTCTTCAGATTTCCCATTGCCACCCTCGTCCGTCGTTGAGCCTGTGGCTTTGAAGCTCTTCATTCTAAAGGGAGGCGGTACTGTGAGGATCTTATTCCATCCGGTCCGAATCAATAGCAATGGCAATTCACGGCACGCGCCCAGCTGCTGTCAAAACGTGACTTGGTATGGAGACCTACTTTCTCGAGCTGGATTGGGAGGTGATAGCCAGCACAATTCGGAGAAAAACTGTCTCTTCAGATTTCCCGTTGCCGCCCTCGTTATTGAGCCTGTGGCTTTGAAGCTCTTCATTCTGCATGGCATTGTGCCGACAAAACGTGACATTTTACGGAGGGCGATTTCCCTCGGTTCAAATTCGAGGTGATGGCCAGCGTGATTCTGAACAAAACTGTCTCCTCCGATTTCCTCCTGCTAGCCTGGTCATTAATCCAGGGGCTTGGCAGCTCTTCATTCTTGACAGAGGCAGTGCTGTATTTCGGCTGGGCCGACTCAATAGCGTCGGCAATTCACGCAACACACTGCGTGTTATTTGGCATTGTATGCAGCCTGAAAGTACTCGTAAAAGCGACCACATACATATGATGGTTGACCCAATCCATTGAGAATTGGGCTCGCAATCGCCGCTCCAAGTTGACCATTTTTAGTATCCGCAGGAAACTTCATGCATCCACTGCACTCACTACGATTATGTATCAGTGTGACGTATCAGGTGAGGGAGTAGGAGACTGATTCTGCTAGTAGGAGACTTGGAAAACGCTGCATCAGATGTTACGGGAGGAATACGGTCCTCGCAGCATTGCCTCCCTCAAGAATGAAAACCCTAGGCTGAATGACGAGGTGAATTTGCAAAGGCAGTTTTGCTTAGAATCGTGCTGGCTATCACCAGCCCATTACACACGCTGCCTGTCTTCTTTGGGTTTCGGCCCGAGAGCGCTCGCTGCGAGGGAGGCATTGCCTCTCCTCCACTCAAATATATTCCCCCTTTCCTGCATGCTCCCGAGGCATTCCTGGTATGGGTTACCCATGTGGGAATGCGCGCGAGCATCAATCACTCCCGTACTCTGTCAATCTTTTTTCTTCCTTGATGCTCATCGTCTCTGCTCCCCGCGCTCTTTACATCCTCCTCGCTACCTTATTCCTCGTCATCACTAGTCTTTCCCACCCACCGTCCCATTTCTCCTTTTCAGATACACAAACGGACACTTTACTTAACACCTAGTTTATGTTGTTTAGTTGCAACTTCGCCCCGACTTGGGTTTCGGCCCGAGAGCGCTCGCTGCGAGGGAGGCATTGCCTCTCCTCTACTCAAATATATTCCCCCTTTCCCGCATGTTCCCGAGGCGTTCCCACATCAGGATAGATCTACATCGTCCCAGAGTGGATTATGAGTGAGTTTCATGACATACAACCTAGGAGTATGACTCAAGATTCTGGTCTCGGATTGAGCTATGAGGGCCATTGGCCTCTCGGTGGTGTTACACTCATGGGTGATGTCTTCTCCGGTGCCAGGCATGGTTTTCGGAACAGAAGTTCCCAGACACGAGAACTCACTTACAGTGCCAACAAGAAGGGCTTAGAAGGATTTTCGGATGCGGACCGGGGTAGAAAACTCCCGGGTTTTTACCGCGAATTGAATGAAGGGAGCACAAAATTCAGTACTCGGCCGTCCAATGACTTGATTTTGAAAATTAAAACAGCAGTATTTGTGAGCAGCCATCCCATCAAAATTAGGCCTCCTGTTCTGAACTTCGTAGAGGCGAAGTTCCAGGTCTACATACCACAATTGCAATCTCCGATCGTGACTGTAACTGCCAGGTCTAGGCCCTCGATAGGTCTTACACCACGTGGCGGCAACTTCCGGGGCCAGGCCTTTGATGGGCACTCAATCACGGTCCATGAGTGTGGCGGTAACTGCTGAGCCTCAATGTGAGCTGGTGGACACTTACTCGTTGGCCAACTTTGAGGTGTAAGAATTTGGATTCGGCTACAGTTGCCATTTCAGTGCAGTGTAAAGTAGAAATTTCGGTTCACATATCATCTCGGACCGAAATTTGAGCGGGAATGATTTTTTTAGGGCTTCGACCCGGCCGTCAGATGGGACGGCCGTCGCAAAAACGGGCCGTCACTGGCGACGGGACGGGCTTACCCGGCCGTCGAATTGAGTTCCAGGTTGTCCTGACGGACGGGACCCGGCCGTCAGACAGGTGACGGCTGTCACGACGGGTTTGTGGAGTGGACTGGGTTCCTAAGGTGCAAACACAATTATCCGTGACTTTCTCAAGATTCTAGAGGACTTTCCTGGTGCTTGGACGCAATCTTTAAGTACCTGGGATCGTTATCGTTCCTCGGCTTTTTTTTTCAACAGATTCTGGCCCGCAAATGCAGGAGAATTCGAACTGATGAAGAGCAATGATCAGCACCAAATATAGTATAAGCTGAGGGACCACTGCCTTGACTGGGGCTTCCCAGCGTGCGGAATATGGTAGGTGCGCCGTTCGATGCTGTATCTGTAGTAACACTGTATTATTAGCACACAATCTCGAGAGTGTTGAAAAGTGTACCTGTTCGGGAAGTTCCGAAAACGTCGAATAAAGGACATTCAAGTGACCCCAAGAGTGAAGAAGGACTTGAAGGAGGGAAGAATGCATAAGCTCAGTGTAGTCAATATGTATTCGTTTACCTGATATTTACCCCAAATTTGTACTAGATACACAGAGTAACCCGTCAACCCGTCGACGGACGGGGACGGGTACCCCGTTGACGGGTCGTACCCGGCCGGTACCCGGCCGTCTCAAATACTGGTTGAATGGCTCGCCGGACGGGTTCCGTCACATCGCGACGGGCCGTCAACCCGTCAACAAGACGGACAGGTCGAAGCCCTAGAATTTTTTCGGAACTTCTGATGCAAGAACTCATACTCGAGGTTTAAGCTTCTCTTTTCAGCAATCTGACACCTTTTGTTTCCAAAGGATTTGAGTGCAGATGAAATCCAATCTCATTGGTGTTCTTTCAATCCAACATATATGTATACTTGAAATATTTGATTCAGCTCAAGTTTAAGTGCACGGGGCACCGGATGCACCATTTGAACTTCTGCATTTCAAATAGTGAGCCTGGCGTGCCTAAATTTGGCAATTGTCCGTGTGTATCCTCGCTGTGGAGAGGCTCACCCCAACATTCTGTAACATATAACATCACGTGCATCAGGAAAAAAAGTTTTCCTACGTTGCCGCCAGCCAGTGTCTTAAGCATTGGTAGGACCGGTAGCTTCTGCCACTGATCAGTAGCCCTTGGTAGCCTTGGTAGCCGCGGAGTCAGGATCAGTAGCGCGTGATAGCCGGCACGCAACGGATCAGTAGAACCGGGAGTGGAGGCCGAAACGGAAACAGTATTTCGGTGATTCAGTCACGCCAAACATGCGGAATCAATACAATAAGTGAGCCTGCGACTGACCCAGGAAAAGGATCCAAAGACACAAGCAGAACCATATCCGCATTTCCGCTCATTGAAACGCTAAGTCAGTTCAAAGTCCGACGCACGTGCACGATTGCGTGATTGTTTCGACACCAAACAAGCGTTGGTTGATCCATCTTCTCTCTTTTCCACGTCCTTTCCCCTCCGCGTTTCCATCGTCTCACGTCGCATATCGGCCCTTCAAGTCCTCTAGTACCCCACCTCTCGTACCTGGAGCCTGTCCTGATTCAATTCCGGTGCCAAGCCGCCGCTCAAAGCTCGTCAAGCCCATAGTCAAAGATAATCGCTCCTCAAGAATGTCTTTGGTCTCAATGCCTGTTGCTAGGGATATCAAGAGTGGATTTACCATGCAAGCACTTCCGGGCTCCCTTTGATATCTCTTCAAGCTCTTGGAGGATCGCTTTGGACTGCACGCACATCAAGCCCTTGCACGTGGGACGCTGCTGCTTCTGGGCATACATCGTGAACATAGTCGCGCCGATGGTCCCCCGAGGTGAGTTATTGAGCATTTCCCGTCGTATTCCTTTCTCATTTTCCGTAGTTCCCGCCCGATTGACACGCCCGCTGCACTGGAACGACGCCGCATCCTTCCTTCTTGGCAACGACCATCGCCGATCACATACAAGTGAGTTGTCCATCGCGCGGCGTCGTCTTCTTTCTCACTGACCGGTTTTATGCTACACATAGGCAGTTCTGACCCTTGCCCTCAGCGGCGTTTTTCCTCTTCAGCTTCTCATGCTCCGCGCACATGTATGACTCCTTGTCGTGTGCGTATGATTCTGAGACGGGAGCATGAGGACGATGCTTGACTAGAGTCGCCGTCTGTATCTCCTTTTCCTCCAATGTAGACACATTCGTGTTGTCGTTAAATTTGAATTCGTCTGTTTTTTTTGGTATCCATTGATGTGTTTTGAGTGCAAACTACCTGAGTTATTAGTGGATATCATGCTCTACTAACTACTACTGAGGCTAACAGTCAGTGCTACGAGGAGCTACGGTAGCGCTACGGTAGCGCTACGGTAGCCGTACGCCGGAGCTACCAGCGGCTATCAGTCTTTGGCGGAGAGCTACGCGGTGCCAAATAAGGGGGACTAGACTACGCAGCAACTACGGTTACGCAGACTATTAGACGCTACGTATCCCAGTCATTTTTTCCTGATGTGTATCATAACACGGTCCGATATTTCCGGTGACCATTTTCTGTATTCGATTTAAACTTCCGCTATTGAAATCATGAGCCTCGAAAGCGGGGCTGGGTAGGAACCTGAGAACTTGTACTAAAGAGGCCATGAGAAATTGCACGTGACGATTCAATTTGACTTAGAAAAATTTTGACCTGGAGTAATGGAAATTTTGAAACAGGGATCTCCCGTTTGCATGGCACAGTTATTTAAATAAAAGCAGGAATTGTCTTATTTCATTTAGGGATTCACTAGGTTCCTAATGCTCAATGAAAGTGGTATAGAGAGTCAGCCTCGCATGGCGTTGACTCAGGGATGATATTTAAACTTGTTTGTACTTTGTTTGTACTGACAACTGTCGCGTCAACATCACGTGATTTTAACTTCTGACGACTCAGGGAATTTTGACGTCCAAACCAGATAAAGGGTGTAGACTTGAAGTAGAAATACAGGATATACAAATGGATCAGATTTAAATTGAAATCTGATTGACAGCCGTAAGTTCGAGTTTTGCCGGGCCACGCCACGGCCTACAACATACGAGGTACGAGTAAATTTTGTTGTAGCGTCTGTTTATAAGAGACTAGCCACGGCCCTCACCCCAAGTTAGTGAAGATTGGTCCGTATAGTGCCGTCCGTCATCCCAGCTATACTGGTGCCGTCATCGTGTATGTCGGATTGCTTTGTTACTATGGGAGCCCGGGGTCGTGGTTCATGGAGTGTGTCTTCAAGGGGAAGACACTGGGGAAGGCATTTGGTATCTCGTATGCGCTGATGATGTCCCTCGTCGTCTCCGGGCTGCTCACCAGGATTCGCAAGGAAGACGACAGTTTAAAGCGTGAATTTGGGAAGGAATGGGATATTTGGGCTGCTCAAGTACCGTATGCATTGATTCCGGGAGTATATTAGTACCGACCAGCGAACTATCGCCACCTTGAACGAAACAAATTTATTCATCATGACCCGAGCAGAATAAAGGCGCCGCGAAAGTTACCCGATCACGAAAACACGCACTCAGAGACACTGGCACTCAGAGACACTCAGACTTGGGATACGCTGGAGCCTTCAGCAGGAGGAATTTATTAGCTTGGACTACGGTTATATTCAGTACTTACTTCAGACAAACTGAAGTTGCGTGCCACCGATACCGCACCTTATACTACAGGGCCTGCAGAAGCTCACTTCCATCAATAAGCCACTCTCCTATCGCCAAATCGCGGCTGAATGAACTTGTTTGCTGGTTACACTTGTATATCTCGGATCAACAACTCGGCTCACGTCGGCCGGTGCTTTCTTGGCGGCCAGGCTGCGAGCCTCCCAATACTGTATACCGATTAGACGCGGTACTGATTGACATCATCAAGATGCCGCTCGCCACTCCGTGAATTCCGGCGCATGCATCCAGGGTCGACTGGGAACATCGTCAGTTCCGGTGCCGCGCTTGCCATCGTCAACCTCTGGAATGGCATGAGGTAGTTTCATACAGGGAACAGCGGCGGCATACCTTCTTTGATGCAGCTGCGCGATACAATGGAGGAATGAGTTGGTAGAAATAAATGTGACACAGATCTGGCGACGTACATACCCAGGTATTCTCGAGCGCAAACCGATGCCGGCTGAAAGAACACTGATCTAGAGAGACCAGCGATCAATCAGTAACTAGAACATTAGAATTCACAGCATACCTGTGGTCGGCATTCAATTTCATACGCATCCTGTATACAGAATCATAAGATCAGTCGATATCAGAATTCCAAACATACCTTTGAAGCCGACGCTGGTGGAGCTAGTTGCACGCTCCGAATGATCCTTCTTCAACTGTATCATACCTTTGAACACGCTCAGTTTGGAAAATGGTAGAGAACGAGAGCAAAGGGAAGGGGAGGAAATGCGCGAGCCCCCGGTTACAATCGCATGTCCACGTGAGGCCTGTCGCGCCGCGCGCATACACCGTCATTCCCGCGGCTCGAGCAAAATCGTACCCGTCTCAGCAGCGAACAGATCTCGTGTTCAAAGGACCAAGACATCGTTACAAAAACGAAGAAGGAGAAACTAAGGAAGAGGCTCTGCGTGCAAAAGGAAGAAACACGGGCTCCGTTCAGCCCCAACTGGTAGGGCGCCGGGGAGCGAGCAAAAGCGCATTGCCGCCGGAAAACAAAGAGCAAAGAACGGCCAAGAGAACATGAAGAAGAGCCACGAAAAGATCGCGGGAAATAGTACGACTCACCACAGGGCACTTCCATCCATGACACAGCAAACCACTCGCCGTTCAATCCAAGGGGCTGCGTAATCAGTGTGGCGGCAGGGACATAGCTAAAAAGGCCGCCTGCGGCAACACCCACAGCTCGAGCCCCAATGTTGGATCACTGGACGCCAGCGGTCTACTTGGCGCATGGTTGCCAATGGTTGGCGACTGGAGACCAGCGGCTGATCGGCCCACTGATTTCCGGCTTTCGATCGATAGGCGTGTACCACCCGATTTCTTCCGCAACCCTAAAACGCTCCCAACGGTGTAGCGCAACCACGTGACTCGGTGATCGCCGTGATCCCCCGGCTCAGCGCAACCACAACTCACCTGCGACCTCAACGACGGCAATTTGGTGTCTGGTTGATGAAAATGGTGTGAATACATTTGCTCTTCATGAATGATGTGAGATAGTTTGTGATTAAATTTTGGCGGGGAGGAAACGGTCTGAAACGGTTTTGCCTTTTTCGGCGCTGAGGAGGCGCCCATTCAGGCGCATCTTCGGGTATCTGTTTAATTCAAATTGCCCATGAAACTTTTCCTCCGGGACAAGGAGGAAGAAAAAAAGAAAGTGTACATATGCAACTTGACGACAAGCCGTGGCCCAGAATCGCAAACCAGTAAAATAAAGCTGCCAGTGGGGTTCAAACCAGTCACATCACAAAGGCCGAAGAAGAGCTCATAACCACTACACTACACAACCCTGCCAAAGGCTCGATACAATGACTATGTGTCATGTAGCATATTGGAATTTTGCGTGTTGGTCTGAGCTCATGAAATGCGAGAGAATAAATACATTCGCCATCTTCTCTTTCGTAACCGAACGCCCACGCGCCAAAATTCGGAGACCACTAGAATTTCTGGCAGTGAGCAATATATGAATTTTCAGCCATTGCGGGTACATACGGGGGATCCATACACACTCCATTCCTTTCCGCCATCCCGCACTTGAAATTTGTATTCCTTGTGAGCGAATCTTGATTCAAAACTGATTACACTTACAGCCCTTTGCGGAACATAGGGCGCGGCCGTTTTTTTTTTTTCCATTTTGAGACATTTTTGATCTTTTAGACCATTTCCCTCACTGTGGGCTCAATTATGAATGTATCGCTTTATAAACTATATAGTCGGAACCGCACTGGAATTCCGCATTTCTTCTCGTGCCCCGTTTATTTTTATTCAACCTGTATAAAATGTGGTATAATATTGTTACCTTTTCAAGCAGATCTCCTCCTACAAGGGGAGATGTGGATATAATGCTCCAGTCCTTTATTAGGGCACACATGGGTGTATTTATGAGGTCACCTCATCGCCATATTTGCTTTGTGCACTCTCTGCTACGTGAACAATGCAGTTGAAAGTGAAAATATTTGTGTCCACAGAAACTTGATGTTTCTGGATGATCTATCTATCAGTGAGTCGGAGGTTCGTTTTGGGCCCACTATGAGGTCCTTAAAAGAGATTACACGACTCAGATTCCCGTTTCATGTCCTCGCGCTAGTACGCGATGCACCTCAATTTGCCATCAGTCACAGAAATAACTTCACGTGGCTGTGACAGATGGCAACTTGACGCGCATCGCATACTAGCGGGAAGACATGTAGCGGGGATCTGAGTCATGTAATCTCTTTTAAGGACCTCATAGTGGGCCCATAACAAACCTTATGGCCACTGGTAGAGAGAGCATCCAGAAACATCAGATTTCTGTGGACACAAATATTTTCACTTTAAACTGCATTGTTCACGTAGCAGAGGGTGCACAAAGCAAATATGGCGATGAGGTGACCTCATAAATACACCTATGTGAGCCCTAATAAAGGACTGGAGCATTATACCCACACCCCCCCTTGTAGGAGGAGATCTGCTTGAAAAGGTAACAATATTATACCACATTTTATACAGGTTGAATAAAAATAAACGGGGCATGAGAAGAAATGCGGAATTCCAGTGCGGTTCCGACTATATAGTTTATAAAGCGATACATTCATAATTGAGCCCACAGTGAGGGAAATGGTCTAAAAGATCAAAAATGTCTCAAAATGGAAAAAAAAAAAAACGGCCGCGCCCTATGTTCCGCAAAGGGCTGTAACTACAATGCAGTTAGAAATACAACCCTTATACAGTGTTACCTTGTACAAAGCCAAACAAGGTCACAAGCCAGGGGCTTGTGGTTTTCCGATGGTTGTACTGGCTTCCTGCAAGAGGTAAAACGCGGAAAAGAATTCGAAAAGGGACCCCTCCCACCCTCTCCACCAGATCGTCCGGCGCTGCCGCCGCGTCCCCCGATACCATCGCTCCCAAATCCACCACCTCTTCTAAACCTTCCCGATCTTCAAGAGGGAATTCGAGTCGATATACCCGCAGCGCGCGTTCGAGCCGCTGCCGCTGGGCCTGCTCACGACGAGCATCGCACGGACGAAGGATGAAGCGAAGGCGAACGCGAAGGAGATAGTGGCGAGGGGAGGCATGTGCATTTTCTCGGACGGGTCGGGGTTCGAGGGAGGTGTGGGAGCGGCGGCGGTGGTGCACGGTACGAGTCTGTCGGGCGCAGTGGATGTCAGCGCGGCTGGAGTGGGGACCCGGGCGCAGTGGGTGTTCGCGCGGCAGGAGTTGTTACGGGCGCGGGCAGGGACGCAGATGACGGCGTCGCGGCGGCTACGGGCGCGGGTAGGGACGCAGTCGATGGCGTCGCAGATGGGACCGCACGCGTCGGGTAGCCCTAGTCAATACGAAACTTTGTGGTGGTTCAGAATTTTTGTAGCGTGCTCTGGGTGACAATGAGAGTGAAAACAAGGTGCCGTATTCAAATGCTGTTTGTCCGCTCGAACATTATCCGTATAAAGGAAGGACAGCGGTCGATGCCCGCGCTCGTGGAGAGATTTAATGATCCCCTTCAGAGGGCGTTCGACGTGATGGTGATGCTTCGTGGGGGTGAAGATCATTTGTCGAACCTGTTCAAACTCCACAGGCTACCAAAAACCCGAACACCATTCAAACGAGCAATATATTTGATGACCTTGAAGGACTCGTCCACATGGCCGATTGTCAACGGAGTGGCGGCCGTCGCCTGGTCTTGATGCGGTTTTATGCGGCCCATGTATTCGACATACACGCTGCTCAGATAGTAGCGAGAAGGAGTGAACCCGGCATAACCGGATTTGTCGGTAGACGAGGAAAATGGTTTGAGCGTCTCCGGTAGCTGTGATTCTCCGCGGGCTTTCAGAGCATGCAGGCAGGCCTTCTCTGCCAGATCACGCTTTCGGACATGTAGCTCACGCAGGATTCGTTCCCAGGAATGGGGAGTTAATCCTTGCGCTATACCACTCCGTATCAAGGTCAATAAATTCTTATCTATCCCGCTACGATGCGTAAAGAAAGCTGATTTACGTGAAACAGTGAAAAGGTGATAAGGTATTACCACGTACCACGTAAAATTCATTGAATCCCACCAGACCACCCCGGAAGGATCGTGAATGTAGACGACGATGGCACACCTAACAACTCACCCATTACGGTTGACGGCGATGATGATGTGCATGAAGAGCACCCGACGAAGTCTGAACTAGCTCCCGAGGAACCCGAGCCTAACGTTCCTCGGCGCAGCGGCCGAGTCTCAGGGGAAAGCGGAGACGAAAGGCTACGGCGTGCGGTGGAGGAGGCGAGGGATGCGGGAGAAAGAGTCAGAGCAAACGGGGAGGCGAGACGGCGAGAGCACGTACCAAACGAGAACAATGCCCACGCCCTCATCGACGCTATGGCCCTGCATGCACTTTCCGTTCAACTAAAGAATTCATCGCTGTGGCCGCATTTCAAGGCCCTTTTTAAATCTGACTAGCTGGGGTGATAGCCAGCGAAATTTCAAGCAGAAAGAAAAAAAAGATTCGCGCCCTAAGCTCCTCAAATAGCTGTAATTTTTTAATTTTTATTTACAGTCGTTCCGAAAGGATGACACTGCCGCTTTTTTTTCGATCCGGTTCCCAAAGGGGAATCGTCCAAATTCGGATGTTTGGGGCATCAACGACGCGTCTTACTTTTCGGTTCTATAACATCGGTTTCAAGCCACTTTACTCTGTGAACACGTCGGCATGGTCAAGAACAAAGAAGTTCAGGGTGTTCGGGAGGATATCGAGGATATTTAGACCCTGCCGGTGCGTCCTCGCATACACTATGTGTGCCATAGTACTGACCCGGTGCATCCGCAAGTACGAGCTCGTTGGTTTGCATAAAAGCCTAGCTCGAGCAGCTCCAAGAATCAGGACATCTACGGTGTGCTCAGAATGCATATTCCTCATAATGCATCGAGATCGGGCAGATTTGGCAGGGAACCGACCTTACGCATTGTGAGCCATCCGACTGTAGTGCAGTGATAGCCTTGTGTGGATCGTCCTGTACTTCAAGTCACCAGAATGTTAGGCCGATACCGCATTGACAGCTGACGCAACCGGCAGGCACGCCAGGGTAAGTACTGCCGTTTACTAACCCTTTGGCAGGAGATAGCCAGCGAGATTCTGAGCAAAACTGTCTGCTCAGATTTGGCGTTGGTAACAACTTCGCGAATTTCGACCAAACTTGCCGACAACTTCGTTGGAGCATCAACTTTCAAAAATTAGCACCATAGCTAATACATCTTATCAAACATGCAACTTGGGATATCGACAACTTGTTTGGGTGCAACCCGGAATTTTGGCTATGACAACTTCAACATTCACAACGACAATTTTTGAAGGACAAAATGGCAACCTGGGATGTGCACAGATTTCTCTCAAGACAGTTCTTTTGGTGACATTTTTCAGTGTTGCAACGTTGTGAAGTGTAACTTCCTGGAGGCGCAACTGGACACTTGTTGTTGAATTCCACCTCCCACCATTGATGCTCCTTTCGCGCATTGTCGCAAAACAAACCCTGTAGTCAGAGGTCCCTGAACCCGAACCGAACCTCAATTCAGGTTCGGAGAGTCCAAAAACCGCAAACCGAACCCCAGGTTCGGTTCAGGGTTCAAAGATTTTGGATTTTTGCGAACCTGTAGCCGTACACGAGGGGAATCGCAGGAGAAAAAAGAAAAAGAAGAAAAACAAATTGTCAGGAAGTGCTGTAACGGCGCCAAGTTACTTTTTACGCTCCCCCTATCAAAACCTACCCCTATTAAAACCTACGTGCCTACCAAAACATCGCGACGGCATGGAAGTCAAACCGCGTCGCACAAACGGACTCGACGTCCCCGTCTGAGCTGCGGGTCAGGGTGCAGGCCAATTCCTGCTTTTTGGATCCCGGATACCAGATGTCGGTTGCAGGAGAAATGTGCGAGCCGAGGTCGGCACGACGGAGCGTGGGGCATGCGTTCATTATCGCCAGTCCAAATATTTGCAAATTCAGTGGATCGCCGAATTCATAGGTGCGATCGAGGATGTAATCGTGGAATCCAGTGACGGTCTGGCAGTAGATGACGAAGGTCTCTAGCTGGGTAAATTTCGCCAGGGCGCCAATCGGAGAATCTTCAGAGAAGCGATTAGCGACCTGCGAGGGGGTCAATGAACTGGAAATTTTCAACGAGGTGTTTCACTGGCCTTGGTGTACTCGCCAATTTCGGTTATACCCAGATGGAGGAGGCCGGGAAGGCCTCGTGCGACCGTCTCGAAGATTTGCCTAGTCGAAATTCGTTGCGTGACCGAAGTTTGAAGGAGGTTCAACGTCGTCAACGTCGCAGAATACCTGCCCAAAGCAGAGAGCTGGTCCAAATTCCCGGCGACATATCTTCCCCACCGCAACTGGATACGTTGCAGTGGTCGATCGACAGGCAGAGCTCGCACCTCACCGATCTCGAGAGCGATCAGGTTCGGGAGCTGGTCGTTGTAGACCGGGAAATTGTTGGTACAAGTTGGTATCGCAAGGACACGGATTTCGGACTGGGGAGTCCAAAATTGTGCGATGAAGGAGTTTTTGAAGTATGAGTTGGAGAATTTCGTAAGACGGAAAGGGCACTTCGTGATTATCCATCCCTGAATTGAACTCATCTGGGACTCGTATAGTGAGTGCACCAAAGGGGCCGGAATTGTCGTGGTGTATGGCCAATTCTTTGAGGTTGACGCATTTGCTGAGGGCACGGGCTATTTTTTCGGCGTCCGAGGAGAAGGAAAGGTCGCCGGGAAGACCCAATGATAACGCATGGACGCGTTCCGCGAGCTGTGAGTGGTGCGTGACTGCCGAACACCACGAACGCAGGGCGTGGGGGTGCAGTGGCGGAGGTCCACCGTGCGATATATCAGCCGTTGCGCCTGTCTCCAAACAGACGAGAAGTCCGGCATAAGGCAACGAGGTCTTTCCGACCCAAGTCCTCGCAAATCTTTGCACAGATTTCGGGGGGAAGTTGCATGGGCCCGCGGCGGCGGCGGCGGGGTTTGACACGGGCATCCATAGATCGTGGTGGAGGCAGGTAGAAACGGTTGCTGTCGTCAAGAGGTGTCAAATCGCGTTATCGGCCACACTGATCATCAACTCACGTAAACCCCCCCCCAAATGCGGATAGCACAGCTTTTTACCGCAGGCCGCCGCATCTGGCCGCCGCTGGCGTCGTGCCACTCAACGAAAGTGCTCTCCTCGACTCTTCCGCTGTGGTAGGGCCAACTTCTGGTCCTACTACAGTATCTGGTGCTCTGCACCTCCTGGAACCACCCGATGTCGCCACGAACACCGCGGCGACTGCATAGAGAATGACAACGGAAACAGCTCCCCACTTAATTATCAAGCTACCTGCTGGGTATTTATGTTTCTACCAGTAATAGTAGCACGGATGTACCCTTAATGAACCAGTTCGTGAAGACACTCTTTCTTTTCATGAGACCTCTCGCTCAAATGACAATTTCTCCTGACGAAAATTCCAAACGGAGCCCAAACACGTGATCTGTTACGGAAGTTGATCAGTGTGCGCGATTCAACGATCTGCCACCTCTTGGCTGTCGTGGCGGAAATTTTCAATGATGATCAAATGATCATTGATGATTGATCAAGAGGTTCGGGCCGGTCAAGCGGTGACCTAGGGGTCGCCGCCAGGCCGCATCAGGAAAACCCGGATTTGATAATTGGCAACCAATTGGACCCAATTGGACCCAATCAGATATTCGGTGATAATCGGTGACATTTGAAACTGATTCTCGAGGAATCTAGTTTTTATTCCTGGAAATGGCACCAGGGACTATGTAAAGAACACAGAACAACTTGTCTCAAGTAGGGCCTCTCAGAACTACGTTAGACACCAGCTGCTGCCTGCTGCTGCTAAGGACGTCCCCGGTCAAGACCGGCCCTAAACTGACAGCCCATCAAACTGTCCACGTCACCGCGACACGTGAGCGCGAAAAGTGGTTCGTTTTGATGGGCCATAAACAAAGGCAAATGCTTCTCTTCCTTTTCCCCTCATCTTCCCTCTCTTGTTCTTGCCCATCCCACCCACGGACCATTGGCAACACGACTCAATAGTGCTCGATACTGAGTCAACAACCTCATGGATCATCTACGGTGTGTTTTCTACACTGTTTCGTGACTGAGACTGTCCGACACAGTTGACAGGCCACCTATGGTGTTACCACGTTACACCATGTTTCGCCCGCGCTGTCCGCATCCCACCCGCCAACCCCCAGATCCTCATTGATGCCCCCCGACCCCGACCCGAGTCATGCTCCCGGAGTGGGCCGACGACGATGAGGATGCTGATCAAGGTACGCCCGCTGCTCTACAATTTCACAGCTTTGCTCTCAAGGCTGCTACGCGGTACGATGCTAGCGATAGGTGTGGTGCGAGAGGTGATGGACTCGGGTCAATGCCGTATGCATGGCGTGCTGTGCATAATTTATTTTCTGTTTGTGCGTCTTTTTGCCCTGGTTCTTTGCTCCGCTAATGAACCTTCAGTTCATTCATGATCCCTCCAGAATTCTATCATGGTATGTCCGTTTCCTCCTGTTAGTGTAGATGATTGTATGACGTGATGCGTAGTTTGGTATCTAGGTAGCTACTAGTAGCCGTAGTTGTTGGATTTGTAGGCGTCATGGTGCGTGTACGGGAATTCAATCCAGTATATATGTGCTGACATCTTCGTGTAGTTTTGTTATGCCCTCGGAGCGGAGCCTTTCTCCGAAGGGGCCGATGATGACGAGAATGGCAACTAAGGTACGCCAGTTTCTGCGCTCCGATTTCGAATTAAATCCTTTGTGCGCGTAACCACCGTTACGCACTATATCTGTGCTCACATGTTTGTGGTAGTTTTGTTTCATGTCGCTAGCCGCTGCCCTTCTGTTGCGTGCCACGCCTCATAATGAAGGTGGATATGTTAAATACAGTATATACAGTAGCATGATGTACAAGTTGCTAGTCTTCCTGAATACAATGAATCTTCATTCAAATGTGCAATGAGAGCCTGATAACCCCTCGCAACCCTCATAAAGCTTCACATTCACTGATACTTGTCACCAAATTGGCACCAATTGGCACCAATTTACGGGGACATAACTAATTGGATAATCGGAGATAATTATTGACATTTGACAAATTGGCGCCAATTGGCGCCAATTGGGAGTTTCGGGTTTTCCTGATGCGGGGGGGGGGGGAAATAATAATGGCCTCCGACAAATGTGTCGGAGATGGTTCCCAGGACCTTGGCATCCAAATTTTCAGCTACTTATTCATGACTGGGATTAGGCCTCTTCGAGGCAGTTGCTGAACCTTTAGGTGGATGCGCCAGTGAACTGTGACTTCACTTCGATCGTTTACAGCTTGCCTCTTGCTTCTGAGAACAAAACATGTAATTATGATGTGCTACTATAATGTGTTACTACAAGACACAAGATAAATATTTGAAACTGACAGCCGATTAGGTACGACTCGAAGGCGGACCTCGGCGTCCTCGACGTCGTCTCCCAGCTCGTTGAGAACCTCGTAAGCCTGTTTGTAAGTTTCTGCATAGGGATGGAAACCCGACAGCAAAGTCTGGAGGCTGCGCATGGTATCCTGGCGCAGATTACTGTTACGATTCATGCGCTGCTGTAAGGCAACTGTGGGATCATAGATGTAGAGCTGGGAGTACGATGGCGCAGTTCCATCCGGAGCGGTGAGTGCACCCGATAAATGGTGTAAATTCCCGAGTATGCGAAAAACCCACGCATTCGGGCCGTGTTGGTTGATAGTCTTGTCCTCGGTGACACCAAGGGAAGTGAACGCCAGGGCAGCATTGTACTGGGTGATGTTGGTTCGGAATTCCTGCGCCTGTGAGTCACCACCAACCAACAATCTACGTAGTGGTTGCGGAGGCTCCTCAAGAAGATTGAGCTGGACCATGCCGTGACCCCAACAGCTACCAAATGACGGCCTGTTGACGGTGGAGGAACGTTCCACACGCTCTTCCGGCCAATGGAGCGCACCACAATCAGGGCACTCGACGTTCATCACACCGAAGTCCTGGCGAAATTCCGGATCATAGTATTCACGCCGTCCGGCCATGAACGTTTCACTACGCGGTGGATTGTGGATACCGTTTCTGCGTTGTTGCCGTGCAGGAGGAGCAGGATTTCCCGGAGGTTATTGTGAGTCAGAGTCGCACGCATCGCAGTTCGAACCTACCGTGGACACGATTCGGTCCCTGATTGTTGTTACGTCGCCGAGGTTGAGGCCCAGTGACTTTCCCAGCTAGGAATATCGAGCCAAGGCGAGGCAAATCGAGACATTTGTGTGCTCCTCGATTTGCCTCGCCAATTTGGACATAGCTCGATTTGCCTCGATGATAAATCGAGGACAATAGAGGGACATCGAGAGACATCGAGGAATGCATTGAGGGGCATCGAGACCTTGCTAGGCAAATATAGGTGGGCAAAATAGGTATATTTCACGGTTCTGCTACGGGTACATCGCTATATACATGGAATCCCACTCGCGCACTGGCACCATAAGACCTCCGACCGAGCCGATGAGTTGACGCGGACACGAGGAGCCTCCGGGAGACGCGCGCGGGAGACTAGTATCAGCGAAGAGGGGCGGAGCGGATGGGACGGGTAACCACCAACGTTGGAAGCAGCAGGTGGCGGGGGAGGGGCGGTAGCGATAGCGGCGGCAGTGGCCAACGCTTGCCGCCCGTTGGCGGATCATCCTCGTTCTCTCGCTCCCACCTCCCCCGTTCCAAAGGTAGCGCGAGCGTGGAAAGGCACCTGAATTGGGCGGACATCGTACTGGGTTAGATACAGATATGTCAGTACGCACGCAGGAAGCGGGAAGGGAAGGGAAGGTGGACAGAAAGAAGGAGAGGAAAAGAAGAGATGAAGGGTTAAAGGAAAAAAGGGAAAAAGAAAAAAGAGCACATGGAGGCGACACACCTGCACGACACGAAAAGGTCTCGGTACGGGGAGCGCACGTACGTGTATACCTCTGGCAAAACAATTCTTTAGCAGGACGTATTGCGAGTAGAGAAGCACCCACATGTGCGAAATGCTCCGCATTCCTGTGCCGTCCACCCTCTTCGTACGGGCCGGGGGCGTCGAGATCGAGGAGCTCGGCGAGGAGTTTGACGGCGCCTTCGGAGTGGATGTCGAGAGCCTTCATGATGGAGAGGATGAAGGTCATGAGGCAACTGCATGCGATTCGGGGATTATTAGTATCATTGTGCGCGGATGATTTACACCCTGCAGACTGCCTGTAGAGATAAATCTCACGTACTAGGGAAGAACAGAATACTCACGGTGCTGTAGGTTCCGAATACGGCAAAAAGATGAGGCACTTCGGGTGGTGAAGAAGACTTGCGAAGCTCTCGCGCGGGCTGCGAAATGTCAGAACTTGAAGCTGTGGCCACGAGACTACAGAGGTATCTTGAGAACATGACCAGACAAGTGTTGAGGAGGATGAGGGAGCAAAGACGGCGCGGACAAGGGCAGGGGAACGAAAGGGCGGGGAGCAAGGTAGCGGAAGAGGCAAGAGACAAATTGAAACTCCGACATCGTACGTTTCCTGACGTGGGTGCGCACGGACTTCGCATTCTTTTCCAAGTCCAACAGCTGCGTCGCCGAAGGGACATGACTCAAATTTAGTTCCAAACAAAAGAATCTCTCGATATAACATCGTTGTGCCTCTTTTTCTCTCGATTCCTCGATCTCTCTCTTTCTGGTTCGATATTTCTAGTGGGGATATTCACTGGGGTTGAGGGCCGGCTCGCTGAACACCGCCTTCTAAAGCCAATGAGGAAGTGTGCAGTTTCCTGGTGCATAAAACTCACCAGGTGCACGTTGGGTCGCCGGCGGACTAAGAAGTCCATCTGGTAGAGCCTAATGTTGTGTGCTCAACTTTGTCATTACATACGCAAAACAAAAAGTTTTGTACCTGGAGAATGCGAGAAGGTCTCAGTTCTCGTAAAGAGGGCCAGTTACCCAGCAATTCTCGAGGTTCTAACATAGGTATTTTTATATCGAGGCATCGGAGAAGAAGCGAAGGACACACCATCAACATCCATCTGTGTATTTATCACCTTATCAGCACGCTCTCGTTCCCGGCGTGCTCGCTGGGCAAGGTGGCGGGTTGTCAGTTGCTGCGGAGGCGGCGCGTTTTGCGCTCGTTCACGTCGTTCGTGCTCGCAACGTTTTCTTTGAGCCAAAGTGAGTGCGTTTGGAGCCCGGAATTCGGGCGAAGGCGGCGCGTTCTCATCCGGTGCGTCGTGGTTTACGGTAAACGGGACGCGTCGTCTACGCGGGCTACTGTCTTCCGTATTACGGACGGCACACAGCCGTTGCCGTGCGGCTTGCTGATGTCGCTGAGGTGTGCTCGGAGGCGTTGGTAGATTCCTAGTATCGGTATCCAGCGACCGAAGCAGACGCAGGACTGGCGCCGCTCACATCTTTGATGGATTCGTAGCTCTGCGCCAGAGTTATCAAAACTTAGAGAGGTTGAGGCTTACTCTTGTGTGCATGCCAATTTGGCCTCTGCCGCGATTTTGTGCATGTCGGTTTAACCGCTGCCACCTATCCACTTCTATGGGTATGTAAATTCGACTTCTACTTACAGCCCTTTGCGGAACATAGGGCGCGGCCAAATTTTTTCCCATTTTGGGACATTTTTGATCTTTTCGACCATTTCCCTCGCTGCGTGCTCAATTCTGAATGTATCGTTCTGAAAACTATATGAGCGAAACCGCAACGAGATTCTGGAGGTCCTCTCGTGCTTCAATTTTTTTTATTCGGCTTATATAAAATGTACTGTGATATAACCATGTTTATATGGAAATCTCCTCCCACAGGGGGAGTTGGCAATACATTATTTTGGGGTCTCATTAGGGCATATTTACAACTATTTCGGAGGTCACCTCATGCCCGGATTTTATCTGTGGGTCCTATACCACGTGAACGATGTAATTGAATCCAACAAAAACACCCACTCCTCAGACACAATGCTCTGGCATATTCTAACACTACATGACGAGGACAGTGGGCTCAGTAATTAGTAACCTTACAAGGTCCGTATACAATGTGGGAGGGTGGTAGGTACCAAGAATCGATATTTGATGCTGATGGAACACCGGAGTCTCCTGGGTCCGACTGCCCAAACGAATCACCGGCCATCAAACGAGCGTGGCTTTCCATAGTTTCCTGCATTTTACCGACACTCTGGGTTTGCGCTATGGGATTATCATGATTAGTCACAGTGGCATTGATCACACGCATGAATCCACAAATATTGTCTACAATCGCGTCCCCAGTCACCCTCGAACAGAACGGAATATAAAGGTGCGATTGGTCCTTCCATCCCATCATCCCTCATGGAAACCCCCGCAGAATCACTGCCTGACGCTGTCCCCAAAAACATTCACGACGTCTTTCCTGACTCAAAGGACGTGCCCCTCGCCTATGTACGTCATGTTCTGGCACAGCAGTGTGCCAGGTATGTGGTGTCACTCACACCACACTTCATTATTGACAGTTTTGCTTATCATCCGGGCAGGATGCTGGCCGGCTTAAGCACCGTCATATCCTCACTTCTCAGAACTATCCTGAGTTCGCAGATACCGGAATCATTGCGCGCCCCGAATGTCTCCTCGATTGTTGTATCTTTTTATTTTTTTGCCATACGGTTTTACTCCATATGCTCCCTTATCTCATTTCCATTGTCGTCAAGCAGAACATATCCACTTTCAACCACTATTCAATCGCACATTCCGCCGTTGGGGAATTCCACTTACGGATATTTCTGCCTCTTCCGGGCTCGACGTTGCTTTGGAATCTTGGCTCTTCCGACTTCATTTCTTTGTCCACCACATGCAGATTTTGTCACTTTGGAATATGTTCTTCCATTTGAAGTTTTCATCGACCAAGACACAGAGGGAAAAGAACTTACCCATTCCTTCCCCCACTCTTCTCCTCAAGAATCCTGACTTTATGTCTAGTGAGACATCTGGGATTGTCCGGCTGGAAGGCTGGATCTCCGGCGGTTTTATTGGCTTCGCCAGTCGAACAATGGACAATGCTGATGGCCGTATCTTCAGGGGCTTCTGCGTCGGACACACGCAATAGCTCTGGTGGTGTCGAAGCAGGGCAGCACTGGCAGTGACAGCTGGTTGTGAGGATCTTACATGAAGCTAAAAATATTGTCTGGAGAAAAATCAGAATAATAATGTATCCATGTGACCCGCGAACTCACGAGGAAGGCACAATTCTGAATCAATATGGAAGGAGGCGTGGTAAATGCATGTGTGACAAGGCTGGAAAGGCGTCCTCGCCGTTGAATTCTCTAGCGAGACCACACCCCAAGGTATGTTATCATTTAATTTGTGCACTTATTATGATTTTCTAGGACACGTCCTCGGCCCGTCAACGCATTCGGCACGGGGACGTGACACACATGGATGGGGAGTTCAACTTCAACAAGCTCGCCTTGAGCAAGTTAAACTTGGTCCCACTTCGAGCGAAGCTGAAAGGCTTTGCTCGAAGCTTGGTTTATGGGGTTTGTATTAGTATCCGCACTTTTTGCACTTTTACCTACATGGTTTGTACTACTTACTCTACTTGTTTGAAATGTATGTTGTGAACCTTTCTTCGAGCATATTTCGGCTGGGGGGCTATGTGATGGATATGAGCCTTAACGCACACGCCGAATTTACTCGAAGATGTCAGTGTTTGGTAGTTGCCCGCAAACTAGCCATCAAATGAAGTCATAGGTTTGGCCCTGTGACCACTATCACACGGTTCAAACCCTGGCATTCACCGAGCCTCGGTCTCATCCCCGACTCCATTGCGGCTCCAAAATTAGTGTAGAAGTATATAAAGGGAGGATGTGGACACAACATCTTTACCTCAATCCATTCGGTACCCCAGAATTCTGCGTGAACTCTAAGTGAAGCTAGAAGCTCATTACAGCTATTGGCAGTACCGAAGGCGCGGATGAAGATTTTCCTGTTTGGGATGTTTTCAAAGAATTCTTCTGATCTCGGTTAGTTCTTCATGGATTTGGATGAAATCATGCTAGATAATTCGGACTAATTCATGCGGAATTAGTGATAGAGAGAAACTTGTCAAAATATTCCATAGTGGATAATCTTAGATTTCAGGCTGTTTGGGTGTTGGATGCCCTCTAGCAAGCCTGAAACTTGTTCAAATGGTCTGGTTTTGTGAGACAAAAGACTTACGTGGATTATGAATGATGTCATAGAGCCAGCATTTCTTAAAGTTCATGGTTGCATTCAATTATCACAATATTTCGAGACCAACTATTTCAGGGCATGCAAAGATATCTGATAGATGTCTATGGACCTCATTCTACTTGGTGTGCTTGAATACATTTTCTGGTCCGGGAGCCACAATGCAAGACATGCAGTTATCTACATATGAAGGTTTCATGGGGGTAAGAGAAGAGAGGCACAAGGATTTCAAATTACCTGTCAGGATGGAACAAGGTTGCTGTGCTGAACATCACCGGAGCGCGGATCGAGGCACAGTGCGAAAGAATACAGACACCGGGGCTCGAACTTGGTGCCTTACGGAAACAGTGGCTCGGCGTTCAAATTGAAACCCTAAAGTCATTAGAAAAAATGTACTGAACGCTGCTAAATTCATTTCAACACAGCCACTATTAAGTGTTGTTCATCAAGGTGTCCTTGGGTGGGGGGCCGTGGCGGTGCCCGGCAGAAACTCATGCTTATGAGTTTTTTTTTTTTCAGCCACTGTTTTGATTGTCCACCGCAATGATCGGCCCGACCCTCATCATGGATATTTCCGTTGATTTAGATAGTCCGCTTTTCCTATCAGGAGAAGTGGTGCTTTGCGCCTTCTGCACTTGTCTCGGTGTTCGGTCCTATGATTTCGTTGAAGGAGAATATTGGAGGCAGTGTGATGAAGTTGATGCTCCCTGGATCGGATACTCATCGTCAAGAGTCTGTTTTCATTGTCGTTGGAGTGCTGAAAGAATATGACCTACCGCCGGTTGAAAGGAGCAAGTGAGTACAGGTTTCATATCGCTCTTTTTATTTTTATTTTTATTTTTGAAAAAAATTCACTCACCTGTATCAGAATATCTGCGTACCGAGTCAAATACGTGAGGCAACACGTCACCAGGACCTTACGTACCAGATTGTGACTTCGTTTCCTGAAGGTCGCGCGGAATCGTGGCTTCCAAACCCAATCTCCGATGACTACGGCAGGTCGATATCCAGTGATTGCAGATATTTCACAGTCGGATGCAATATACCAGACGAGAATCGAATCCAGTTCGCTAAAATGTCGATCCTGCCAGCGTATTAAACCGCTTTGCTTCGTCAAGGAACATGTCGCGCACTGTACGGACAACGACGTCTCGTACTTGGAGTTGAAAGATGACAAGTTTTGGCGATGAGACCCACCACATGTACTGACATGATATTAGATCTAGACCAGTTATCAAGGATCCTGCTGGGTTTCGAGCCGGCGATGTTGTTGAGCTGGGCTTTGCAATCATTGCATACAGAGTGATTCAAAAGGACACACCTGAGAAATATGTGTGTAGGCTGGTCATGCAAACGCTGACGCTGTTGGATACCTCGCTTGCCAAGGTAAGCATCACACAACTAGTTACGAGCAATTATTAATGCCATCCAGGGGGCGTACATACAGCAAAGCGCGCAAGTGGCGGCACCTTCCAAACAGTCCCAGAGAGCTACTTTCGCAAACAATCCGGTGGCAAAGAGACGTAAGATGTTCGAAGAAGAGGACAGTGATAGTGACGTACCAGAGACTAATAAACGGATGGATGATATGCACATCACACGTCCTAATGTGTAACGGCCTGGGATGTGCAAACGCCTGTAGGAGTCTGATATATATACCACTTCCCTAACAGCAGGACCAAGTCGAGTCCTTTTAAGATGGGGCTGATTGGCATTACAGATACACCACGATCCGATAATGTAACCTAAGAAGTGCCGGAGGCAGCCTCAGTCTCTAAGAAGTGCGACGATGACGTTGGACACAGGATATGTCAATATTGCCGAAATCCCGCCGGTGAAAAGCCGAACCGATATTTTCCCACGGTTATATCGAATTATAGACGACCAAGTGAAGACAGTGATAAGAATAACAGAGTTAAATTGGACAATTATGCTTAGTGACATGGCCTTAAAATAGGTACCTGGCTCCATCTTCTGGTTATTTTCCAGCTCACTGCTTCCTGCTTCCTGCGACCTCGAACCTCGTCCATTCTTAGCACTCTACGAGCCTGCCTCTTCTGATACAATCCTGCACATCTATTATACAGCTTTCAATTTCATCGCAAGCATGTGTGACTGAGAACGCCTGGATATCTTTAAGTTTCAATGGTTCTCGCTCACCCAGGAAATTTTTCCCACGCTGAAATAGAATTGTATACGAGCAGAACTCAGTCCTATCAACCGAGAAACAATGAAAACTGGCATTCAACAATGCATTGCATGTACTAAAATCATCAAGCATGCGAACTTGAATTGAGTTCATCTACACAACCTCAATAAAAGTGAGCTGACCATATTGTTTGTGCATGTTGTCTGAACTTGTTTGTTAAGCTGTCCGCTAGATGCGGACAGCCACAGTGTCCCATTAAGATGGGGTCAGCCAATTTGGCTCCTCTTACCTGATGCCTCGCACACAATGATAGAATAGATGTAGCTCAACAACTCGCAGTTGGATATTCGGCTTCATTTGCTGCTGTCTGGACAAAACATGGAATATGGTACATAGATACAACTTGACTGTTACCTCTTATGCGTACGTCACTTCAGTTAGCGGTAGGTTGTGAATGAGTGAGTCTTCTGACCCAAGACACCGAACCCTGAGGCTGACGTGGGCGCTGGATTGGGTATTCCGCTATGATCCTGCGGCGTAGGCATAAGAGCGCATCAAAGTTGGATTTAAATTTGTGGGGGCTGTGTATCTTGTTGACTATATATTTTGGAGAGGTGTTCGTTTCCGGGGAGGAGAGTTCAGATAATTTGTGGATCTGGTCCGGGAATGTTGCTCCTAGACACATTTAATGTGTACGCACGCCAGGAAATATATGGTTGCAATGGGAATCGAACATGCGCACAAAGTGTTGAAGAGATTATATAAGCTGGTCACAGCCACTATTTTATCACAAAAAAATCTAATGAAACTCGTAAAAAAGACTTCAACACAGCCACTATTTTATCATAACGATAATTGCGGACTGACTTGTTCAGAGGTCGCAAAATCCTCATATAGATTTCCCAAATGGACGATTACTTATTACATAAGCACTCGTAACTCTGAAGATCATGGAGTCCACAATGCATCCTCATTTCACTCTGCTTCAAGTACTGCGCATTCTTCGTCAGGTTTTGATCTCACCCTCGTGCATCTCCGGGCCTTTTCTTCAAACTAGCCAGGCTCATCTGTGTAACTGTTCGACGCCACTTCTGGAAACCATCGCGGCCGACTATGCTCGTAGTGCTGCAACCGGCAATCGCGAAACGGGCTCCCGGAGTAACCTCAATGGTGCATCTGGATCACGCGCAACTTCACAGGGCCATGGAAATCGTTCGGGCTGCAACCGTGCTGATGGCGACTCACCGCCGTCCCGTTCCAATGATGTGCGCGCAACTAGTGGTGTATTTACCTCACGAAGCCAAGTCAATGCTCGTAACTCATCTGTTAATGTCATGTATTGGAATATTTTCCATGACTTCACGCTGAAACTCACTGACCCGGAATTTCAATTGTTGTTGCAAGAATATGATATCATGTTCTTTGGTGAGACCGACATGCTCCCGGGGGAAGAAGATGCCGCAGATGTTCCTGCTGGTTATACTTTAATCTCCCTCCCTCGGAAGCCACTGTTGAATAACGCGCGACGTGGCGGCGGCATCGCTTTGATTATACGTGACACAATCAAGTTCAAAGTATCGAACCTCAGCTCTCCGGACATACTCGTACTGGATATGGGTTCAATGTGGCTAATCGCGGCATATATTCCCCCGGAAACCTCTCGATGGCTAGGTTGGACAGATGTGGAGCCACTCCAGAAACTGTGGGAGACAATTGCTCTCTGTACCCAAAATGACGACAAGCCTGTCGCGAATCTAGCGGACCTCAATGCACGAACTGGTTCCCTGCAGGCCTCCTCACGAGGGGTGGAGTGGGCACAACACTGGAAGCGAATCTCATCCGACTCCGACGAGAAATCCAATGCGCGCGGTCGCGCTGTGGTTCAAGAGTGTAATCTTTATGACCTGTGTGTGTTGAATGGGACAATACTTGAAACCTCATCTCCCGGGCGCTTCACTTCCTTCCAATTTGCTGGGGAATCGGTGATCGACTATGCTATTGTGTCTGCAAGTCTATTACCCCTGGTGCAGAAGTTTCACGTTGAAGAACCGGCTGAAAATGAAGACGATGACTGGGCAGACCACATGCGCATATGTGTGACCTTTGATGCAAAAGCTTTCGAATACATGCCCTCGGAACCCTCCCAACGCGCAGAAATGCCTCATCTGGGTGGCTCAGAACACATTGACAGGCTGTATCAAGAGACAATGGATGCTAAGGAAACCAAAGTTGAAGCACTCGAATCACTCTGGGGCCCCGCACTCTGTGAGCCGGCGCCCACTCACATTTATATTGAGGGAATTGCGGCCAAGGGCCACAAAAAGGGTCCATCTGGTGCAGGTGTTTTCTATGGCACCGAATCCACCGCAAATATGGCGCTTCGTGTGCCCGGCCCAGAACGTTTAACTGCAGACCGAGCTAGGCTGTTTCCAATTCATGAAGCCGTCCGGATTGCGCCATCCGATCGAAGCCTCTTAATATTTTGTACATCGAAAATGCTGATTCGGCAGCTGTGTTATTCGGCAGCCAAGAACATGGCACTTGGATGGCCAGGCCACAATGGCGATATCTTCAAATCACTGGTGAAGATGCTGTCAGCGAGACATGCAGGTACTCGTTTCGTCTACATCGAATCTAGGGAGAACAACCAAGCCAAACGAGATGCGTATTCGCTGGCAAAATTTGCTCGGTCTATCTCTGGTCCCCATACTTCGTTTGAGACAACACATGCCGATGAGTCCCTGGCACTCAATATGCACTGCAAATGTGAACATGCGATGCTTGGCAACACAGCTCACCGCAAAGTCTCTACAGCCTTGGAGGAAACCTCCCCAGTCAAGCCAAAACCATGGACAACGGGCGAAGATATACCAGATAAGGACACTGGGAGGAGCCATAGAGGCCGCGCTAAAGTCCACGCCTTACAGTTCGCCCTCCGAACGGAGCTATTGGCGTGCAACAATCCAAAAGAATTCTGGGACTTTGTTCGAAAACGCACTGACCCGCGGCCGAAGAAAGCAAAAGTTAATGTTACTGAGCTGTCTGAAAACTTCGAGGCTAGGTTGAACCACCCCACGGTGGTTCCAGCGTCTTTCAACGCGGAACAGCTTGCCTTCAACGCACGAATGGCGCGGGATCTACACCCGCCCCCGGATTTATCTCCGCGCCAATCGTATACACGCGACATGACTATAGCGGAGATTGAAGAAATGAAACGGCACATCAAGACTCATGGGCTTGACACTGCCATGGGTGTCGATGCTTTCTCATACGAAGACTGCATGGCAATTCCCAATGAAAAACTCCTGGCATTCTTCTTGTATTGCTTGAAGAATCAGGATATGCCCCGCTTCTGGTTGATGTCGCTACTTATTGGCATTCTCAAACAAGACAAAGATGCAGCAGATCCTTCAAGCTATCGCCTCATAGCGCTGTAATGTTGCATGCTAAAGATGCTGACTTTAATCATTGATCGAAGAATTCGTGAGGGCGCACAAGATATCGGCGCAATTCCCACAAGCCAGAACGGCTTTCAAGACAGCCTTCGCACAAATGACAATGTGTTCGTGCTCCTCTGTCCCATCGACAAGGCACAGTCCCTGGATAAGCCCCTTTATGTGGCATACTTGGACCTCAAAAATGCGTTTCCCGGAACCGATAGGTCGACGTTGTGGGTCAAACTCGCTACCATGGGTATCTCAGGTCCCATGATCGAGTGGTTGAAGATTCTATATGATCGCATCCGCTATATGGTCCGGCTTGATGGACAGTTCGCACCGGCGTTCAGGTCGTTGCTTGGTATCCTGACTGGGGACCCGGGATCACCTCATTTGTGGAATTTGTTCATGTCAGATTTTATTCTGGCTCACCATCCTCAGGATATTGAACTCAACGGTGTACCGATATCAAACATCGAGCACGCGGATGACATTCTTACTGCCTCAGGGGCTCCACCTGGCTTTCAAAGCCACTTGAATGGTGCACAATCTTGGGCAGACAATAATGGCTGCGAAACTTCTATTGCCAAGTGCATGTACCAAATATTCGGGCCGCGCCAAAAGGCATATCCGACATTTCATCTGGGGACAGATACTATCAACCAGGTACCAAAGGCCTGTTACTTGGGAATCTGGTTTGAAACTGGCACAAAGTTCATCTGGAAGGAGCAATACAAGGTCAAGGCCAAAAAAGCTACTGTGGTCGCAAATGTTCTGCTGGGCCTTGATCGTTTTGTGGGGCACATACCAGCATGGGACGCTCGAACTCTGTATATGGCACGCGTGGATCCATATCTCACAGCTGGATGCGACATATGTCTGGATGTTGAGCTCAAAAGCCTGAAGATTCTCGAAAAGGTTCAACTTCGTTTCCTGCGCCGTATGCTGGGTGTTGGCTCCCGAAGTCTGCGAGCAGTGCTCTTTTCTGAGACTGGAATTTGGCCAATTAAATATCGCAGAGTCTATCTTGCGCTGAAAAATCTCTGCTACCTATTGGGCCTGGACGCCGGCATGGAATGCCTTGCAAGATTCACTTACCCTGGCACGTGCAAGCCAGATTTCTTGGATAAACGACCTCCGTATCGTTCTCTCACGCCTACATGTTCCTGTCGATTTGGATATATCAACGAATATGAATGTTGCAACAGTGGAATTTACCATGAGAGCTGTGATAAAATCCATGGAAGCCTGGGTTGACGATGAAATTGATTCCTCATCCAGAGTTCGCGATCTCTTGGTTGGCCGTCTCGAGATGGACAAGGACACAGGGAAGTTGGCCAAGAAATCGTTAGCTTTCCGGCACTACTTGAGGGTCAAACAACCGGAGCACCGCAAGGCACTGACAAAGATGGTGCTTTCAAGTCATAGCCTCGCCGTGGAACGCCGGCGTTGGAAAGAACGTGGCAAGAAGATTGTTCCGCGTCAATGGCGGCTCTGCAGATTCTGCTACCTCTACGTGGAAGACCCTGCACATGCAATGTTTCTGTGTGATCATGGAGAACTCAAAGATATCCGAGAAGTTTTCCACAACAAAGTGAACAAGGAAATCCCGGGGATTGCGGCCCAATTCACGGATGCACTACAACTCTTCCGTGGACTTCTCCCAAGGAGGGAAATCACCTCGCTCCTCGCAAAATTGGCTTATGATGTCCTCAAATTTTCGATGCAACTCCAATGCTCCTTGTGAGCGCACCAACACCGCAATCGGTGGCAATTTAAGCAAGTTCATGTATCCTCGAATTCGGACCATTTATTTGGGTTGTTGGCTCCCCCTGTCGTTGGTGGACCTTCTTTGGAAGTTGAACACATCGGCTACACTAGTGGTGGACCTTCCTTGGAAGTTGAACACTGCTTGTGGTTTTTGCATGCAGTCTGCAAAGGGAAGACCTACGACAGCTGTTCGTGACCTGGTGGACTCCGGGGATTTTTACCTGGGAGGAGGGAACTCCTTCCGCACACCAGCTTTGCTGGTGGTCAGGTCCCCCGTGGTTTTATCCGGAGGTCCCGCCTATTCAGGGCCAGCCAGTTCACATTCAGCCAGCGTCTTGTAGTCATCGCCCCCCTGGAATCTCTGTGTGTTCCGTTGGCATCTTGTGGTTTTTATGTATGGATAACCACCCGTACACTACTGCATGTTTGTCTTCGGTAAACTCGTTGTTCATGTTGTGGACCATGCGAGTATAATATATCCCCCCCCCCCCCCCCCCCCCCACTCCGGCGAATCCGAGAAAGCCTGGTCATTCAGATTACTTGAACCATGTCTGTTATATCTGGGCTCCCAGAAAAAGAACTGATATCATTGGAGGCAAATTCATAGTTCCCAGTAACACCATTTGACAACAAACTCAAAAGTATAAAGTAGTATGGTAGTTGGCTAACAAGATTACGTTGCTCGACATAATTCTTGCTGAGGACTACAAATGGCCCTGTAGTGCTGGCCTGCAGCTATTGTAACACTGGAGAGCTATAGATGAGTGAGCCACAGCTATGGTTCTATCAATTGCTATTTTCGGCTCCATATCTAACTGGCGGGATATTTCCCACAGAGTTTTTCCTGATGACCATAAAGCATATGCATAAGAGACAAGGGCAAGACAGAGAAGGCCAGGATAGTATCTTGTGGGTCTGACTCTGAGAAGGTCGAGGCAGGTGCCTCTCGCCGAGTCGCGCGCCACGTACGTGGCTGTGTCTGCGTAAGTGTTGTCTTCGATCTTCATCACCACCCTCATCCCCCGACCCTTCGTCACCACCATATCCTCCTTCCGATCCGGCGTCTTCTTCGTCCTCCGGTGGTAGGGGTGCCGTCTCGTGCCGCGGTAGGCCAGTCTTGGTGAAGGCTCCGGACGACTCGAGAAACTTCGCCAGGGCACAGGGATAGGTGCAGGATCAGCAAGTCGTTTTATTTCCTTCCAGAAGATGGCGGCTGATGGAGCGTCCAATAAGCTCTCTCCCTCTGTGGCTCGCAGGATTGTCTGGCCAGAATAATCTGAAAATATTTGGGGAAGGAGCGATCAATGAGATCTATTGATTGGCAAAGTTTCGGATTTTTTGAAGAAAGTCAGTTTCATTTGATATTTTTGACTGTCTGCAAGACTGCAACTGTACAGTACCTAACCATTCGGTTGAATTGGGTTATTCTATCTCTTTCAGCTGCGTTCCCCACATGTTAACGACGTGTGTGAAGAGAGACTCGTCAACGCCGCGCGCAGTGAGGGTGTGCAGTTGCGGGAGGGAACTGGATGCTCCCTCCAGCGCGACCAACGCCTCCAACGCCTCCTTACCAACGTCACACATTCGTAAAACGTGCAAGTCGGCGCACGCGCCGAAGAACCGTGCAAATGCGGACTGAGGTGCGTGGATAGAGTGTAAGGAGAGCGCTTCCAGGCACGCCACGGGGAGTCGCAAAGTAGAAGGGGATTCTATCGAGCCTAAGACGTTGGAAGTAGTTGACTCTGGCGGTAAAAGCATGTTAAACTCAGTGTCAGAAGACTGGAAGGCGAGCCAGTCGAGAAGGCCTGCCGTGTCGTCGGGCGGCTGGACGAGCAGCGACGCGGAGACGTCTTCGAGGCTCAATTCCCTCAGAGCAGGGAGGTCGAATAGGGTGAGAAGTTGTACGGCATAGTCGACATCGACGAAGCCGAAGTTAAACTTGGTTACTCGCGCGAGCTTCATTTTGTCGCTGCTCGCATAGCTTCCTCCGTGAACGGCGCTGGGAGTGGCACCCACGATGCTTCCTGTAGACGTACAGTCTAAGCTGTCTTAACCCATACCTATCGGTGGAAGGTAAAAGGTATGGGGTATCACAACGTATGGGTTCCAACAGAGGTCAAAAATAAAACCTCGAAAAAAATCAAATAAATTCCCAATAAATTTCTAAATATGTCTGGCCCACTTGTGAGGAAAGGAACCAGTAATAAAGGACGAAACAAGTTGTTGAGAGAGTTAAGCTGAGTTTCACGTCCAAATGTTGACAAACCAAGCTCGAGTTTGCGAGCAAATGGTCTATCCACATCTGCAAGGCTCTTGCGCAACGTCGAGACAGCTTGAAGAGCCTCTTTTATCGTCAGCTTGGGCTCCCCAGACCAATCACATGATTATCATCTCCGCCAGATCTCCCTGTCCTGCTGTTTGCCGCGCATCTTCTGGACTGCCTCGAAGATCTCTTCATCCGATGCATCTTCGATGACTTGTGAGTCTGAACGAGGGCCGAAATATCGAGCCGGTTCCTACTCTGGAGAACGCCGAGGGACTGTAGATCATTCACAACATTTGTGAGCCAATTTCAGCCTCGCCGGCTGCCTTGACGATATTTTCCCAAGTAGCGGCCTCAGGATCAAGACCCTTTCGATATATCTCGGTCTGAATCGAGTACGCGAGACTGTTGAACAACGCAACAATCTTTTCTCGGGTATCTTCGAACCCAATTGTATTGTAGATCTCAGACCATTCCGCGATGTGAGCGGCGACGTCTTTCGCGCCCTGGAGGCACCGGTGGACCAAATCGGGTAATCTGGGATTCTCACAGCATCGGATCGATTATTTACAGACACAATGATATCCTACTTCAAATTTGAATACAAAGATTTGTTATGAGGACCTATTAAGTCGTCTCATCCAGCTCTATGTAATTTTTGCAACAAAATTGAGACTGCTGAAAACAAAACAACTTGTGGCCCGGCAGTAATCGGCTTTCAGCAGATCGACGACTGAAGGATACGGGATAAATTTTCATATTATGTCACTAGATACCTATATGAAGAGTTCTTTGTAGCCAAATTGTGTCTGATGTCGATCAGCAGGCCGAAATACAGCTTTGATTGTGATGAGAAAACGACACTTCCTAAAAAAGAGTGTCACGCTCGATCACGTGGTCAGTCGAGGCCGTCAATCATCAACGATATCGGGGAACCCCGCCATTCCCAGGTTGACCTCGACGACCGATTAAGACCGAAGGTGCCGGCCGGCAAACCCTGGGCTCGCAGAGGCCGTTTCCCGGCATCTGGAAGCCCTGGGAATGACCGATATTTCATACACAGTGATACACCCTCCTTGCCCGTGTTCTGTGATACTGTATTATTTCGTTCAAATCGACATGGAGTGTGACACGTGACCCTTGCTAGATTTCGATACCGATAGGGGGATGTGTGATGCATGACTGTCGATTTGAACGATATAATACACACCAAGGAAAGTGACTACATTGCAATGTGCCCACCTATCACTCCAGTGCCCCTGGACACTTAGTAAGGGTCCTGGAATATCCTGCCAACGTTGATTTACTGTTATCGGTGGTATTCCCCTATTTTCATGTCACACCACCGATGTCGTTCTCCTCGGCATCCTCGACAGAAATCCTGTACAAGCTGGTGCCTTCCGGTACGACACCCCGTTAGACCGCTATCACTAAGTCTAAATACTCTCTACGTCCAGACTTCAGTACGACGGCCACGAGATTGGCCCAGAAGATACAGGATTTTCTGTAATTGATTACAAGCTCTACGGGGGAAACATCAAAGTGGTCATCCAAGGAACCCTACTACACTGTACATACTCCTTACAGGCCAGGATACCCTGAATAATATTTTGGAGAGTCCTGCGAGACCAGGGAACAACATAGTTTAAATTTACATTCATTGAGGTCTGTGAGATACAAAATCTGTAAAAGTTTTTCCATATTGTGCAGCAAGAATCCTCCAAAGTTCGGTAACTGGACTACCGGACAAGGCAGCACTGGAGTCACTGGACCAGACCCAGATTTGTCACCGCTTCATCCTTCCACCGGATCCGGATCGACGCGGTCCCACCTCACGCATCAGAGTTTTATTCGTTAATTCCTCGTACATTTTATTAATAAAAAGGTGTGGAAGGTCCGCGCTTCTTCCCTCACCGACAAGCATTGGTCCGAGATCAATGCCTCTTGATCAGTATACAGATGCAAAACACTGATAGAATTCGTCCCCGGGCAGCGAGAATACAACTGAAAAAATACAGAACCAGGGGAAGGAAAGTGGGTGAGGGATTTTATGAGCGGAGGTGGATTAACTCCGAAGGGTTGAACCTTTTTTCCGGCACGGAGTAGGTGTTGACTGAGAAAGCAACCGGTTATTTCGGCCTAAACGTAGTCGAACATGTCCGAAGGTTCGGCAGATATCGGGGTCTCCTGAAGACGCGAAGGTCGCAGAGGATACGTTCCGACTCGCGGTGGAATCGGTCCATGATAAAGACACCGGGTGCGCACGATGGCCACCCTTCTCGCTCTCCGGGTCGGCCCCATGAAACTGATGCCGAAGGGCGTCAGTTGGGGAAATATGGATAATGGACACTGACCAGGTCTCCATCTGCAACGTGTCCCTGTCCCGTATTAAAAGGGAAGCCTTCTGGGTCGAAACCGAGGTCCCCTCCCGATTTTCCCCGTCCGAGAGGGGAGAGGCCACTGGGATCTGTTTCCTTGAGTTCATCCTGCTCTGCCCGAGGAAAGATCCACGTCCGCAAACGTTGGCGAGCAGATAGATCAATTGTGGAGCATCCCCACGCAGCATCTGCTGTTCCGCTCACTTGAGCTTCGTCGAAATAACCTATCTGTGAGGAACCTACGTAATTGGCCGCAGTTGGCCGCAGTTAAGGATGAAATCTAGTCCCGACATGATAGACACGCACCGGCGGCCTCAAACTTCATGTCCCCCGCATCCGCCACTGCCTGCGCAGGGTTCCCTGCTTCGCAGAGATGATCCGGGAGGTCACGGTTGCGTCGAAAAACGGCTGCATAGTGCGCCAGGGCGGTCAAAACCTCAGCCAGGGAGTCCTCAAGCGAGACAACCTCCATCCTTAGGTTCGGAACAAGCCGCCTTCTCATCACATGATATGCACGTGCTTCGCAGGGCAATCTGAGAAGGGGCTTGTGCCAAGATGTAAAAAAAGGGCAATGTGTTCTGCGCGCTCTGCCGCTTCAGCAACGGCCTAAATTTATTTGACCCCAGTGAATAATCCTGTACATTAGAAAAGCATACAAATATATGCCATTCAGCCTTTCAAAGAGTGGCCTGGGACTCTGAAACGAGGGGGCCAACTTGTGCTTCTCACGAGATCAGTGGAAATACAATGACGATCTTGCTGATGTTAGGGCCTGAATAGAAAATCTGAGCAAAGCTATATCATCCTAAATTGGGCTTGTAAACATTCAAGGTCATTTATCCCCAGGTGTTAAGGTGAGGGCAAGTATGTCGCTCGGAAAAGTGGACGAATGAGATGTTGAGCTTGCTTAGTTCCCCCCCCCCTTCCCCCCATTCTGGAGATTTTGTTATTCGTTTCCTCATGCCCCCCCCCCCCCCTAAATTTCTTTGGCCGTGTGTGTACAGATATATAGGCTATCAAAATTTCCTCCCATCCGTTCGATATTGTGCTGGCTTTTAGTACGGTAAGCCCAGAGGATATAATCACGGTTGTAACACCTGGTGTCACATCTGGCCCAAAGCGAACAAATCAAGTTTCCTGCCTGAACTAATTAGTTCTCTGGATAGAAATTGCTGGAGAAGCTGTTCTAAATCTCATTCTGAATTGATAGAGCCCATAAAGTCACCAGAATTCCGAGATAATCTTAATTGTTTGATCTGAACTGAAAATGCAACTTCCTGTTCAAAACCCAGGTGTAGCACAAGAGCAGTACAGTAGTTCACACATATAAGTTTACAGATATGTGGAATGGCATCTAAGGAACAAATTATCAGCATTAACCATAGAAATCTGGACTGAAATGAGAGAGAAAATCTGTTTTGAACACATAGTCCTTTTTTGGCAGTTTGTCCCAAGCCTCTCTCCGAGAATCGCCGGCTTGCCGGCGCGGAGACAGGCTTGCTCCGAACCTACTCCATCCTGGCGTAGTTGGGAGCGACCACGTGGGTGATGTGGGCTGTGGTTGGTTTTGATGGGACCTGAATACATACCATGATCTGTCAAGCTGTCATCGTGCATGATCCGTCCTATATTCGGCATACACATGATGATTCATTGCTGAACCTTTGAAAAATCGGTCATTCCCAGGGTTTCCAGATGCCGGGAAACGGCCTCTGCGAGCCCAGGGTTTGCCGGCCGGCACCTTCGGTCTTAACCGGTCGTCGAGGTCAACCCTGGGAATGGCGGTCACCTAGCCGCCGCTACCCCGGGTTTGAAATTTTTCGGCCCTGAGTTTTCCCCAGATTTCCTATCCCTCTAGCAAAAGTATTTCTTTTGGTCTTCCAAGAAGATCTGCTAGAGGGATTTCCATTTAATTCAAAACTGAGAGAGGTAAAAAATATCTGATCCTGGATTTGGCCACATACACTGAAAAAAATGAAAAAGAGCCTACTTGGGGCTGTGCACAGGCGCAAAATTTTTCTCCGGCCGATTTGGCCACTAATTTTGGGTAGCGGCAGCTAGGTGGCCCGCACCACAAGTATCAGGATGATGGAACTAGCACATAATTATCCGGAGATTGGGTGTTTTGAAAATGATTGACCGATGGGTTTCGGCCATTTCCAGACGACCCGAGCAGATTTCGGCCCAAAACAAGATGCCATAATGTTGAGATAGTCGAGATCGACATTCCTACCATATTGATGGGATCACTGAACGTTGATGTCCCATCAGAATGGGCCAAATACAGAAATTCGTGTTTTTCAGCTCAGTCAATACTTTTTTGCGGGGAAATCTAAATCTACCAGTTTGTAGCCTGGGATAAGCCAATCAGTCTCCCACTTGAACGGAGAAAAAATATACAGGCAATAACCTGCTACGGGGCCCGCAAACCTGTCATTTTGGCCATTTACCCCACGAGTTTGTGGACCCCGTAGTAGGTTATTGCCTGTATATTTTTGCTCCGTCGCATACACATCCATCGGCGTCTTCAGCTGCATCTCTCACCGCACACTTTCGCTCTCGCCGCACACTTTGCGTAGGACGAAGTGCACCTAACGACCGGCCCTAAAGTCTGTCTAATTCACACGTGCCCTCCAGAAATTAAAATTGAAAGAAAACGTAAGTACGTAACGTAACTTTACATAAGTTACTTTTTACGGACTCAATGAAACCCTGGGTTCAATCATTCCTGCCAAGAGGGAGGACACGACCCCTGGGAGATTTTTTCTTTTCAGAATCGTCCGAAGACAATGGGAGTTGAGTAAAAAAATATTTATTCGGACGCGGGGAATCGAACCCCGGACTGCGAGTGGGGAGGTATTGGCACGACTGGCTCAAGGATGCTCGCGGTGTTCCGTACACCACGTCCGATGATTTGCCCTGCGTAGAGAGCTAACATGTGCGGTATCCAAAGCCGAGGGGCTCCCAAGACTGGCTTATCAAAAATTTTCACGGTCAGTCACATCGAGCCGACCAAAGTTCCGAACCGACGCGAACCGCGCCCCAAAAATTAAACAAACCGAAACACCCCAGAAAGAAACGGGCATGATAAGTGGGAGTGGGTATGAAAGACGTCTAGACGCAACGCAACTGCGACCCGTTGGCTACGGTGTTCCGGTTCATTACGAGTCACCATGCCGAGAAGCCCGTGCGGCCGTGACTGGGTGGTGGCTGAGAAATTGTCGTCTCAGAGTGTAGGTAACAAGCTGAAATGAATAGAATGAAGGTCGGTGATGACTAGCACAGCGTAATCAACGCACCTAGAGATCTGTCACCGTGGATGTTCTTCCCGCTTGCGTCTTCAGGCCAGCGACTTCACGAAGAACCATGCCACAGGTGTATTCAATCATCCGTTGGCCGGTTGATGCAACCTGATATAGTACTGAGATTTGCGGGTCCAAACGGCCGCGTGCATTATTTTTCGCCGCGACTGTATCTGCGACTCTGACGGAGGTCTATTGACCTTGCCGAGGTCCGGATTCTTCATGGGCCCAGTCCAGTTGAGCCGTGTGATGTGTGTTCGTGTTTGGCTCCCAATTAAGGCTCAAAAGTGATGGTACACGCACCTTTTCGTCGAATTGCCTCAAACTGCTCCATCTGACACCAGTCTGAGGATACAATTCCCTTTTCTGCATATAACCCCATGTTCTGCCACGAGGATTTTTTTTTAATACACTGCACTGAAATGGCAACTGTAGCCGAATCCAAATTCTTACACCTCAAAGTTGGCCAACGAGTAAGTGTCCACCAGCTCACATTGAGGCTCAGCAGTTACCGCCACACTCATGGACCGTGATTGAGTGCCCATCAAAGGCCTGGCCCCGGAAGTTGCCGCCACGTGGTGTAAGACCTATCGAGGGCCTAGACCTGGCAGTTACAGTCACGATCGGAGATTGCAATTGTGGTATGTAGACCTGGAACTTCGCCTCTACGAAGTTCAGAACAGGAGGCCTAATTTTGATGGGATGGCTGCTCACAAATACTGCTGTTTTAATTTTCAAAATCAAGTCATTGGACGGCCGAGTACTGAATTTTGTGCTCCCTTCATTCAATTCGCGGTAAAAACCCGGGAGTTTTCTACCCCGGTCCGCATCCGAAAATCCTTCTAAGCCCTTCTTGTTGGCACTGTAAGTGAGTTCTCGTGTCTGGGAACTTCTGTTCCGAAAACCATGCCTGGCACCGGAGAAGACATCACCCATGAGTGTAACACCACCGAGAGGCCAATGGCCCTCATAGCTCAATCCGAGACCAGAATCTTGAGTCATACTCCTAGGTTGTATGTCATGAAACTCACTCATAATCCACTCTGGGACGATGTAGATCTATCCTGATGTGGGAACGCCTCGGGAACATGCGGGAAAGGGGGAATATATTTGAGTAGAGGAGAGGCAATGCCTCCCTCGCAGCGAGCGCTCTCGGGCCGAAACCCAAGTCGGGGCGAAGTTGCAACTAAACAACATAAACTAGGTGTTAAGTAAAGTGTCCGTTTGTGTATCTGAAAAGGAGAAATGGGACGGTGGGTGGGAAAGACTAGTGATGACGAGGAATAAGGTAGCGAGGAGGATGTAAAGAGCGCGGGGAGCAGAGACGATGAGCATCAAGGAAGAAAAAAGATTGACAGAGTACGGGAGTGATTGATGCTCGCGCGCATTCCCACATGGGTAACCCATACCAGGAATGCCTCGGGAGCATGCAGGAAAGGGGGAATATATTTGAGTGGAGGAGAGGCAATGCCTCCCTCGCAGCGAGCGCTCTCGGGCCGAAACCCAAAGAAGACAGGCAGCGTGTGTAATGGGCTGGTGATAGCCAGCACGATTCTAAGCAAAACTGCCTTTGCAAATTCACCTCGTCATTCAGCCTAGGGTTTTCATTCTTGAGGGAGGCAATGCTGCGAGGACCGTATTCCTCCCGTAACATCTGATGCAGCGTTTTCCAAGTCTCCTACTAGCAGAATCAGTCTCCTACTCCCTCACCTGATACGTCACACTGATACATAATCGTAGTGAGTGCAGTGGATGCATGAAGTTTCCTGCGGATACTAAAAATGGTCAACTTGGAGCGGCGATTGCGAGCCCAATTCTCAATGGATTGGGTCAACCATCATATGTATGTGGTCGCTTTTACGAGTACTTTCAGGCTGCATACAATGCCAAATAACACGCAGTGTGTTGCGTGAATTGCCGACGCTATTGAGTCGGCCCAGCCGAAATACAGCACTGCCTCTGTCAAGAATGAAGAGCTGCCAAGCCCCTGGATTAATGACCAGGCTAGCAGGAGGAAATCGGAGGAGACAGTTTTGTTCAGAATCACGCTGGCCATCACCTCGAATTTGAACCGAGGGAAATCGCCCTCCGTAAAATGTCACGTTTTGTCGGCACAATGCCATGCAGAATGAAGAGCTTCAAAGCCACAGGCTCAATAACGAGGGCGGCAACGGGAAATCTGAAGAGACAGTTTTTCTCCGAATTGTGCTGGCTATCACCTCCCAATCCAGCTCGAGAAAGTAGGTCTCCATACCAAGTCACGTTTTGACAGCAGCTGGGCGCGTGCCGTGAATTGCCATTGCTATTGATTCGGACCGGATGGAATAAGATCCTCACAGTACCGCCTCCCTTTAGAATGAAGAGCTTCAAAGCCACAGGCTCAACGACGGACGAGGGTGGCAATGGGAAATCTGAAGAGGCAGTTTTGCTTAGAATTGCACTGGCTATCACCTCCCAATCAAGCTCGAGAAATTAGGTCTCCATACCAAATCACATTTTGACACCTAGGCCGCTGGAGGCGCGTCCTCCGAGTCCGTGATCGCATTGATGCATTCGCTGGGACCTTGTTTGGGTCCGCATCGCCTTGAGCATGTTAAAAAATTTTGGAGGACACAGGAAGTTTCATATTGAGCAGGGCTCTCTGCTTGCTTCATTCTGCTTGCTTCATCCTCACAATATATGCGCAAATATCCTGCGACCCGTCGTTCAATCGGAGAAGGTGGTCTACTTTTTGTTCGCTTACTAATCTATACGGACCCCTCGTCTCGAGAAGGAGGTTCCTGAGTGCTATTGTTGTAAGTCAAATTACTTGGAGAAGGGCTTGACCAGAGACACCCGCCCAACGTATTCCTTCATGGAAACTGGTCAGACGAGTTTCGAGTTTGGGCCCGGTCAAAAGGTTCCGAGACGGACGCGCGGCATCACAGCTATTCAAGAAAATTCTGGCTGTGGAGTCTGTGGCTGCTCAAATGCGGAAACAATATGCCAAGTTATTACGGAGGGCTGCTATAGAATAGAAACCTTTATTTTATAGAAATACCTGTGATGACCTTAACCATATAATTCACAGTTGAGTCATCGTCGCGCATAAAAAAAAATCATGGCATCGCCTGACCGGGCAGAATATGATATCTACCATATTTTCAAATGGCTCGAGGTGAGAGACATCGGAGGTTTCTTAAAAATACCCATCAAGTCATTTCCTGATCCTCCGCCGCCGGAACTGCTCGCGATTTGGAGACAGTGCCTGTCTCTTAGCAAACCAGCCCCAGATATTCGATCCGCTGCTAAGTACTGGGAGAGCGCCTGGCAGGCGTACGTGGGTGGCTCATTCCTGGGGCGAATAGATTTCAACAGAATACCATATAAACCGCCGTTGATTTCATGAATTTATAGTCTCGTAATGAAATATCCACACAAAAAGCCCGACTCTGCAGGTTCATGCGCTATTGCGAAATTGAGGTTTGACGATGAAGACGGGGAACCATAAGTAGGCAGCAGAAGGGTAGGTACGTTAACGCTGCGGAGTGCCCATAGCGCATTGTTTCCAATTCGTGGCGGAGATTCCGGGGAATTCGGTTCATGTCCTGCGTCCGCTCGCACACGGTGTGGAGGAATATAAGATACTTATCGATAAAGGCTCCTGCGAGCGCCCCGTAGGGCTGTCCGGTGAGCGTCTGTACCCAAGATACTGCGGTGGGATCCAATTAAAAATAAGATAAATCTATATTAGGTTTGTTTAAGCAGCTAGCGTTCCAATGGGAAACACTGTTGAAATTTTGTTCTGTTAATCACCCAGTGTGTGAGAGCAACTACAGGTGCACCAGGCCTTTCCAGGAGCACATTGTTAAAACAGTGTTTTTACTCAATCAGGTTTTGAACACTGTTCAACATGGTTCAGTTCAAGCACGGTTTAAACAGCTCCAGGCAAAAAGCAACCACAACCAGGGCTCGAACTCCAGACCTGCAGAAGTTGATAGTTCAGAAAAGAGAATCCATTCATGGAACCACTTTGCAATTCTGCCAGCAGCAACATGGGGAGGGGAGCCAGTAAAACATGCCCTTAAGACTCGGAAAATGTTTGAAACCACCAATGTTTCATGTTCACAACCTCTTTGGACCACTCGAAATCATTGCATAGAATGCTTAATGGTCTTTTCCAAGGTGAGCTGGGTAGGTAAATAAATTCCAATTTTGCACCCTGAGAGAACGAGGTCAGCGGGGTCCGAGACGTGTGGGACCACTGATTTCCTGTTCTGGACATCGCCTTGGAATTCAAACTCACGCCGGGAACTTTTCCGCACGTGATTGCGGCCGCTTGGGTTGGATGAGAATACTCCCACTTAAAGGGTGTCAAAGGCCTGAGTAAAGCAGTGGTTACTTCCCTGTTTACATTTGTATGTTTTGTCACGCGCACCCGGGTTCGAACGCCTCGGCGTCCCTTTTTTTTTCTAGGACTAATCCCTGCCTGCCACAGACAGAAAAGCCCCAGATAGCTCCGCGCAGCGGGCCCCCGCGGCGAGCGGACAGCTCCGCGCAGCGGTCGGGGTCTGGGGCAGAAAGCCCCAGCCGTCCGGGCCGGCGCCCGCAACATCCCATTTACTAAAGGACCACAAAAGTACATGTCATTAAATCCCGAAAAAAATCAGCAGTGCAGGAAAATATATTCATTGTGTTCCGAATAACTCATACCTGCCGTCAGGCAAGAGGAGGGGGGTCTGGGGGGAACGGTGTTCCCCCCAGCGCGAATGTGACATGTGATGATCACATGTGTCACAAGTTCCCGGCGCGGGTTCGGTCTCCCATCGCCTTGTCCGCAATCTGACAGGACGTGGGCAGCCGTTCCGAGATGGCGACAGAATGCCACGTCTCGCCTGGTATTGGGTGATTTGAAACACCTTTCTTCTCCGTACCGCTCCAATCAGAAATCTGCCACTTGCCACAGTCGAGAACCGGTTGTGAGTCGAATTCCTTGAAAACGGTCTGGCTTCTCCCGCGATGGCCCGAGCTGACTTCAAGGAAGTCCAACAAGAGCAAGAATAGTGCATCAGGAAAACCTGAAATTCTATGAAGAGCAAGGCGGGTCTATGCTGGTCTTCATAATGTTATGGGCATCTAGGAATGTCTATGATGGTCTATGGTGGGCTGTATGGCTTCCTGTGCCTACTATGATGGCTATAACCGCCTCTCTGCCAGTGTGTCAGATTATTAATACATATATGTAGCCTCGGGCCGCGCCGCCATAACCCCGAGGTGCGCCCCCGTACTCGGCCAGACCGAGCGTTCGCGTGGCCACGCGCCACGTGCCTGCTTCTCCGTCATCCGCCGCAGGACGATGTTATGATGATGATGAAATTCTAGTCTACGGTGTAAGTGACCGAGGGTTGGCTATGCAGCAGTACCTACCGTAGTAAAGTATGGGGTAAGGTTACTAAGTGAGATATAAAGGAAGCCTTGCAGGACGCTTCAGCCCAGTCTTTGGAACCCCGCCACACGTACTTTCTTCAACTCGCGCGACGTGATCTTCGAGGGAGGAGGCCCGTTTATTTGACCTTAAGAACGTCGACAAACACCGCCGTGGTAAATAGGGAATAACGGCACCTGACGAGTCTTTAGAGACGAAACGCTATCCTAACGTGGATTCCCGTCCTCTAAACCTGGTACCTCTCTTTCTCGACGTCGCTCTCTCGCTCCTTCGCTGCGAATTAAGGGAGGATTCAATGTGTCTATGGCTGGAATTTGGAAATAAAAATCTCAACAGACAGCTCTGCTCAAAATCGCGCCGGCTATCCACTCGCAATCGACCGCGAAAAATTCTTCATGCGGCCGGGTTTATTGGATCGAGCAGATCAAATTTGAGGAATGAATAAAGCGGCGCGAAACCAGTATTTGGTCTTTGGGCGAAAAACCCCGCATACATATTACAGTCAAAGCAGTCCTGATCATAGCGACCATAACCAATGATCTTGTTAGAGATTGGCAATCCAGCACAAGCCCGAGGGAAACCCCGAGGACGCTGACTGATATGGAACAGGATGGAACTTGCTGGAACATACAGGAATGTTGGGTTTTTAGTATAAATACAGTACCTAAAGTAGCACTCCTCATGAGCTTGGAACCTACGGCCTAACGGCCAAGAGTGATACACTGATATCACCAGGTTCACGAGGTAAAAACAACAGATCTGTGAAACGATTTGGTTCTCTGGAAACGCCGAAAGCAACGATAAAGTATAGTGCTTCGGTGACGGCGCGGCAGGCCTTGGTGAGCGATTTCTGCAACGTGACAAGGGCGAAGCGCACGAGTTGGCCGCCGGCTAAGTCGATCAATTTCAAAAAAAAAGATATCTAGCTCGCAATGAAATTGCGATAATTCTAAGAATATTTGGGTATATGCATCCCTCCAAAAGCCGCAGAGTGTACCCTTTGGTCCAAGTGATTGATGCAACCGGTGCCCTGATATTTGATCGGCTTTTAAACGGCTCGAATTTATCCGTGCAATAACGGAGTGGATCGCTGGCGCGATTGGGATACCCGGAGGCTTTGGGGGTAATCTTGCCCCACAAATATTCTCAGATTTATCCCTATTTTATTCGAAGTGATATCTTAATTTTTGGAAATTGATCGGTTTAGCCGGCGGCAACACTAAGTTGGGTCTGCAGTAGGAAATAGCAAGCACCCGAACTGGATTACGCATATCCGAAGATGTGCGACCCTGGGAATTTCTTTTGCCGGGGGAGGGCGGCGCCGAGGAATCAGCGTTTGAATCCCACATTAGCCAACAATGCTCCATTGCCTCACTTTATGGAGACCTTTCAGGCCCTGTGCGTAAGAACAAAGGCACCTAGACCAAATCTGAGCAGACAGCTTTGCTCAGACTCTCGCTGGCTATCTCCTGCCAATCTTCCGCGAAAGATTAGGTTTTCATAAGAGGTCGCGTTTGGATGCTCGGATTTTTCCGTCACCGGGACCAGGGAATCAGGGTTTGAATACCACACTTTAGCAAACAATGCTGCATTGCCTCACTTTATGGAGGCCTTTCAGGCCCTGCACGTAAGAAAGAGGGCACCTACGCCACATAATAGGTCTCGTTTGAATGCGCGGATTTTTCCGTCTCCGGGGCCCGGGAATCAGTACTGTACCTCACTGTTGAGAGTCCCCCCTGAATCTCATGGAAGACGGTTCTAGGAGATTCGACCGAATCCAAGTACAATGCCGCCTATATCCTGGACTGGTGGACTCAGAGAAAATCAAATGCTGAGGTGAACGGCAAATCAAGCGTACCACCTATTACGGAAGAATTAAATCCGACCACGAATCAAACGAGGAACGTTGTCGGGATGGGGTCCCACGATGAAATTGTTCAGGGAAATAATTCAGACACCAGGCAAGCAGTCCTCCATCGCATTGTTATGCCTATTACATGGTTGGCGCAGTGTTCCACCTTATTCGTTTCGAAGGTCGTCCCGAAAGCGGCCTGAAAAAATCGCAAAAACTACTAATGAAAGAGGCAAGGCAGGGCGCCGCAGAACATTGTGAGTCTCGCCTAGACTCTTTGTCCACTGAAATCTTTACAATATGCGTGTAGGGGATATGTGTATAGCGATGAAGAACCGGACGCATTTGATCAGACGTAGATTTTTTTGTAACCTTTTCCGCCAGTCGAGAATACTTTGATCTAGGCCTTCGAACTTGGACGCGATGAGGCACGCCAGAGCGCCGACGAGAAAGAGCGCCTCCGGCGGGCCGAAGCACGTGCACAAGGGGGCTGAAAATCAATGTACCATATAGGTAGTCTCTTATAAACAGATGCCACAACAATTTTTTGCTCCACGGCTCACCGGTGCAATAGAGGGACGTCCGCAGAATCGGCGGGTAACAGACCGTGCACATTGCAGTTATCGAGGACCAGCACACTTCGTGGTCCGGGATAAGGATTTGTAAGGGGAATCTGGATGGTTTGTTAGTAACAGTGCGCTAGAAATAGTCATTGCATCGCACAACATGTTCCTCAAGAAACTTGACAAATCTTGCCGTATTCACGGAACCCTCGATTACGTCGTACGCCACAATACCATCGAGCGTGAGGACCGGGAGGATGGAATATCGCTTCCCCCGGATGAATGCTCTCCGCTGGATACACAGCAACCCTAGGAGCTCTGCTTAATCATCTCCCGTTGAGACGCGAATCCAGGATTAAATCCGGGATTAATTAATTGCTGCACGCTCTCCATTCCAAAACAAACAGGTGCAATTCGAAAGGTAAATCCCGCGCCGGGACGTGTGCCGAGTTTTGCACCAGACCAACAAATTCGACAGGATCTGGAAATCACTGATCTGTCCAAAACGGTCTAGGGATTCAAGAATGGATCTGTTGGGATTAATAATGCAGCTCGGCCTTCGGGCATTGATTGATAAGATTCTTAGTAATACAGGCAGTTCAAGTAGATACTCGTAGAATATTCTAGTTACATTTTCTGTAGTATATAAGCTCACTGTACAGACCTGCTAGAGCATCTGATTGCTCTAAAGCAGCCTTCTAACCAACAGTGCTATTGCAATCTATCCTACTACTCTTTATCTAATCTCGCCCTCCTCGCTTATCACAACACAATCAGATCTCGGTTCTTTCGTCACCGATCACCCGACGCACATTCGTTTACCCCGCCTATCCTTCGGCACAGATGTCTCACATCCAGGGAGAGCACATCCTTCCACCACGATGTCGCTGTCCAAACCACCGAATCCTCTTTTGCGACTTCTCATTCAACAGGCATAACTCCGAGAATTTTCCGTGGAGATCCCGCGATGCCGAAATCGTGGAAAAATGCCAAATGCAGTCGCTGCAAAGGCATTGGACACATCGCACGCGTCTGCCCAACTCGCCATCCCGCCGATATCATTCATCATGATTACGGCGCAACTTTCGCACAATAGTGCATCCACCCATTTTACAAACAGCGATTTAGCACGGGGCCGCAGTTTAGGATGATCCAGTCTGTCAGCTGCTAGCCGGGGTCAATCGGGACACACACACATTTGATGCAGTGATTTAGCAATGTCACGGCGGTAGGACGGAGGGCGTGTAGGCCGGTCAAGACGTCTGGAACTGTTAACATGGGTCAATCCTGGGCATAGGAAAATTTTCAGGTATAGCCTCGCTGAGGGAGAGTGTTGGGATTAATAATGCAGCTCGGCCTTCGGGCATTGATTGATAAGATTCTTAATAATACAGGCAGTTCAAGTAGATACTCGTAGAATATTCTAGTTACATTTTCTGTAGTATATAAGCTCACTGTACAGACCTGCTAGAGCATCTGATTGCTCTAAAGCAGCCTTCTAACCAACAGTGCTATTGCAATCTATCCTACTACTCTTTATCTAATCTCGCCCTCCTCGCTTATCACAACAGGATCAATGCTCTCCTTCGCGCTCCTTGGAGTTTCAGTTTCGGAATCATTGTGCAGATACCCTATTTGAAATCTCGAAATCTCTCTCTCTTTTCTGCTTTACTTTTTTCTCTTTCTCTCTCTTTTGCAACTTGAATTCCCCCGCCTCTCCACAGACATGGGTCATGGGCCTGAATCAGACCCTATATAAAAGATTTATCAACTATCATAAATCTTGTGGAGTCTGACTACGGGAGACTACGATCGTCCCCAACATTGGAGATAGAGAGGCGGCGTTGCATGCACAGTTAATTTTATGACTAACTGCGCTTTTACAAACCAACTTCCAGCAGATAGATACAAATAAAGAGAGAGCGTAAGGAGGTCGTAAACAAAGTAACGATGATAGCTAGGGTGGAATTATGCGTACGGCGAAACGTCGGTGTGGCACCGACCGCCCTTTACCGAGCAATCGCGAAGGATCAGGCCCCTCGACTTGGCATCCGCTGAATCAGGAGCCATCGAAGACACAGATTTACAGAGCCTCCTGCGGGGCGGGACATTTTCCTTCTCCCCCTGCGGAGTTTCCGAGTTATGAATGATCACCGAGCCAGTGAAGGCGGATGTGTCCAAGCACACCTGGAACCCGGGGTAATGGATGGACTGAGTGTCGGCGGCGGAAGGTCGCGGGGAATTGCAACGTGTGCCGGACGAGACGGGAGGGAGTGTGGCAGTAGGGGAAAGCAGTTTATCGTCGTGCGACAAGGACGAGACAGGGGTGGGTGTGACCGCGTGCGTACTGGGAACGCATGCGCACCTGAAATTGACAGGGGGCGTATCACGATAAACTGGTGGGGCTCCGACGCGTAATGTCCTGACCCCGGAGACCAGTCCCTGTTCGGCGAGTATCCTGTGCTCTGTTGAGCTGGAGACAGACGTCAAACGCGTCAAACGATTGTTGCGAACACTGGGAGGAGCGCGTGCGCACCTGAAAAAATTGACGGGGGGATCACGATAAAGTGGGGCTCCGACGCGTGATGTCCTGACCCCGGTGATGAGTCCCTCTTCGGCGAGTATCCTGCGCTCTGTTGGACTGGAGACACGCGTCAAACGATTGTCGCGAGCGCTGGGAGGAACGCGTGCGCACCTGGAAAATTTAACGAGGCGATCACGATATGGTAGGGCTCCGACACGTAACCCGGAGATGAGATCCTCGTCGGCGAGCAGCCTGCACTCTGTTGGGCTGAGAAGGCGTGCGAAGCCTGAGGTGGCGCAACTGTTTGGCATTTGAGGGAGATTGGGGTTGCGGAGAAAAAGGTCGAGTGGCAACTCCCTGAGAGGGCCAGGACGGGGGATGGCGGAGGACGAGGCTTTCGGCATTGAAGTTGTCGCGGTGCAGAGGATGGGAGATGCGCGCACCAAACGTGTGGTCAATGTTAGTGTTTGTTGGTACAACGTAGATGATGGAAGCTGGTGGAAGAAACAAAACACATGCAAGCATCGGCAATTCCCAGTTCCAAGGATAACGATGCCGGGCCCCAAATGAGGCAATTTGATGGTGGCAGAATCGACGCCTTCAAACTCCGTCTGTCACGGCGAAGGCAAACAAATAAACAACCATACAGCCACTATTGTCAGCGTCTTCCTTTCCCGCCGCTCGCTGCCCTCATTACCTACAATCCCTGCTTTCCGCAAGATGCTCTAGTCGTTGAGGGTGTCGCCGTCGTGTCGCCGCCAAGATCCAAGGCATCCGGCTGCGTGCGCGCGCCAGGCGCCTAGTGCTGCCGCGGCTCGGCTCGGCTCGGCTCGGCTGGCCGTTGGAGCCGAGCGGAAAATAAGCCGAGCCTAGCCAGCCGTTCACACGGCGGCTCCGTTGGCTTGGCTACGGCTCAAGCCGGCTTCGCCAACGGCTTAGCCGCGGCTTCAATCAGCTTGCATCTGCGCATCTGTCCTATCTCTCTCTCTAACCTCTACCTTGCTGTTCTGAGACCCTCGAGGTCTTCGCATACCTGCTCTGAAGCTCTTGCCCCTCAATAACCACGGTCCCCTTTGACGACGGCCGCCTAGGCTGTGCGCGTCATCATCTGTAGTTTCCGCATCCCCCAGATCTTGCAGCAATGGTATGTGTGGAAGACGATGAATTCCGGCTGTTCTGCTACAGTAGTGCTACAGTTCGCACTTCACTACTGATACTTTCTATTGGGGGTATTATACGTAGAGTAAAGTAAAACTACTCCCGCTCTCACCCTATGGGCGCGGTGGAGCGGGTGTAGCGACCCGTCTGTGTACACGAATAGGTGCTGGGGTGTGGAACTAGAGGTCTGTGTCTGATCCTGAATGATCGCTCACCTCTTGCCCTCGGGATCGATGAGTATGACGCGAGAAAGACATCTGAATAGACAGTTCTGCTTGAAGTTCCGCTCGCTATCACCCAGCAACTGGCTTCGAGCCAGGGCTTGAAATAGCATCAAACCAGATTCCTTCTATAGCAAAATGTTTGTTTTCGCGAACTTTCCCTGGCCAATTTGAACAAGGTAGGCAGAATGGCAGGGGTAGGAGTGGTCGGAAAGTGGCGGAGAACAATCAGAACTGATCTTACCCAGCATAGATTCGAGGCGTTCTGGGTAGTCTTACATGGGGCTCTAAATGAAGGATCCAAGAGGTAGTACAAAATGTTCAATCGGATAGGATGAACACTGTGAGTTAGTATATACTAACTAAATGTCCTCATATTATTTCTGTAAGAAGAATCGATTTCCGTCTCTTCCCCACTAGGCTTCGATTCCTGACGTGGTTCCGATATAAAAGGTTCGTCAGTGACCAGGTGACCACAGCGAACTACCAGCCCTGATACCACTTCTGGTTGACTTGGATAGCATACATCCCTGCGGCAAAGACGATGTAAAAGAGGAGGAAACTGCCTTCAAGCCATTCTGCCCATTGTTGTGAGTATACATATGTATCAAAGCATTTATGGATCTTACCGAATCTGTTGTCTGAGGAAACAATCCAAACCAGAAGGGAACCGAACCATAACAGCGCGCTGAGAATGGGATCGTATGGTAGAAAAATCATGGAAATCGGCGAGTGGAGGGCATGCAAAAGCATCGAGAGAAGAACAGCCAGTGGAATGGTCAATATTTTGTAGATTTTCTGTACAGATAACCACCCATACAGTACTGTATGTATACTTTCCGTAAACTCGTTGTTCATGATGAGTATAATATATCCCAGCCCCCCCCATGTAGGAATCGACAAGGCGTGTGGTACGGAGAGAATGGTGCAGGAAATACGGGAGGAGGTAGGTGTAAACCAAATATAGTGATAGCCCAAGCTATCTGAGACCTCAACGCGGTCGCCCAACTGGGTAACCTGGCCGCTTCGGATTGAGCGGTACCCGAATCGGGTGACTTGCTCGATCAAACTCCCATTGGGGTCTCCTCGCTCCGAGGCTCACAATCTCACAATAGCGGGTGTTTAACACAGAAAATGGAATTACGGGAAATATCGGACCGTGTCATGCGATCGATTCAGCGAGGCAAAACACAAGCACCACTTGCCGATGTACCATGACGAGGGATTTCAAACTGATTCATATTTCCCTTCAGGAAGAAGGAGGAGGACCCTCACATTGTAGAAATATGTACTGCTTCTGTGAGAATCTGGGCAAAATAGCGATCACACAAAAATTCCCAACCATGGCTCAGATTTCGGTGGTGCGGCGTCGCATCCGCGTGGGTGTGGTGTGGTTGGCAACTTCAACGTCCGACGCTGCTGTCTTGCCATTAGTGCCAGCGTTTTGTTGCTGACGGGTGGAAGGTAAGTGTTAGAACCAGACCGAAGATAGATCGGAATTGGCGCACTTTGCCGAAGAGTTCCACCAGATCTCTGCCAGCCAGATCCTCGTACTCGTGGAGACTTCCATCCTGTTCCATTTGGCGCCTCCAGCGGGTCTGCGTTTGGTAGAATTCAAGCAGCTATGCACATATCGAGATCAGCGGAGGTGGGTATTTCGCGTATCTCGGAAGCAGAAAGTACCATTTGGAGATCCTCAAATTCACTGGATATTTGTTTGAAGCGTTCGCCTCCGGAGCTGAAACAAAATGAAGGTGCAGCATGTTTACGTCGATACGTAGGACGTACATGAAGTAAACATACAAAACGCCATTATCGCGCTGAACGCTTTTGATCTCCTCGACTCGGACGTCCTGTTTGACGGGGCCCTGCGGGTTTGCTTTGGTGTACGTCTGTTGGGGGCGAAGACCTGTGAATGAAGCCACGCCGAGATTTTGCCAATGGCATTGTGCACCTTCCTCGTCGGAGTCCTCTTGATTGTCTCAATCGCGTCTTCACTAGCTTCACTAATTTCGTCAGACATATCTCGGCCGAGTTCTTGATTATGAGCGAGATCGCTCACTGCCATAGTAACATTTGAGCTGCCACGTCATCAGTCCGAAAAGAGCTCACTTGTACGTCCGTCACCGGAGTTTTACCACTAGCGCGCAATCTAAAGCTTGGGAAGCAGAGATGGAAGGAGAACGGAGCTCAAAATTGAAGCCTTGTCGAGGATCAATTCGAGGATTCAGAAGTTTGGTGATTTGTTTGTGATTTGTGTGACCTGGATGCATCACGTGCAAGCCCTTCTTCACTCCGATCACTTTCCCACGGCTCGCCGAAGTTAGAGCCTGAGAATCGTCGAGACAGAGCGTAGACAGAGAATATGGCAACCCCGTACTCCAAGAACCCCGGGAATGCACCCACTAACCAGTGCAAAAAAATAATGTTATGGCAAGAAAGGCCGGATTATTCTGCTGAGAAACCCGGCTTTCTTTTTATTTTTATTTTTATTTTATTTGGGAATGTTCGCCGGTGCTTTTTCGCTTGGTTTTCTTTCAGCACCTTGGCAAGTGCCCTCACCTCTGCAGAAGCATTGGCGCGTGACACCCATCACTGGACTACGATTGTCGTAGGGATCCACATCAGTAAAACTACAAATTCGTCTTTCGCGTCTTTCACAAGACGTGAAAAACGTGAAAGGCGTATTTTTGGTAAAGACGTCTCATCTTTTGAAAGTAGATTCATATTCTTGTAAAAGATGTGGATCTTTGACAAGACCTGAAAGATGCCAGTAATCTTGGCAGAAGTTGCTTGAAAGACACACTAAAGACACTCGAAAGATTCATATAAAAGAATATATTTTGCGCTCTAGGTATAATAAACACATGGAGAGGGCAATGAAATCAGCCTACACCTAACGCGAGACATATCCGGTCAACAGCTAGTACCACACACCCGACAGCGGCGCGGGTGGTACATCTCACAAGCGAGAGGGGCCACCGAATTGCGCACCCGCAGTGAGCCCATCACCGCCGCGGCGGACGGGGCGCAGGCGACACCGCGTTGAGGGACGCTGGAACCTGGGTCAACGACACTAAAATAACGTCAAGCCATTGCTGAGACACCAAAACCGCCATCAGATGGGGCTCGGTTACCGGTCGGGTAATATTTGCCGAGCTCCCGGAACATTTGCCGAGTTCCCCGGCAGCTACAGTTCGCGCTGCACCCCTTCGTCTGAGACTAACTTAAAGAGTCTGACTGCATCTCGCAACAGGCAAGTTACAACCCTTTGCACACACCATTGTCTATCTATCTCGTCTTCCATCCGTTTTCTGGTGCAAAGTTCAAAAGGCCTGTTCTGTAACTTATCCTGTTTAACAAGATTCAGGACTCGTACATGACTAGCCCAAGACTACAAGCCTTTTAGGAAAGCTTGTAAGTGTTACCTCGGAAACTCAATATAGTAGTCATATTTGCCACAAACGACATGTTCTGGGTCTGCCAAGAGACCTAAGACTTCTATGTACACCTTTCGTATGGCCATGTCTATCCTCACAGCCATGGGCAAGACATGATTTACCTCCAGGATACATAAAATACACCCACACGCACTGCTACCTACAATGTATATAATTTTTTTTCTCGCGGCCAAGGGACCCCCCCCTCCCCCCCCCCCCCCCCCCAAATAAGGAAACTTCTTATCTTAGCAGCCCCTTGCTAGTGACTGAACACTTGGTTGAAATAGTACAGTACTATACCACTATACATTAATTCACAAATTAGCTTAGTTATTACCGGCCTGCAGTTTTGAGGGACCAAAGTAAAGGTAGAGCTAAGTACCCTATGAACAGAGGGCGTGCTCTGACATCCTACGCACCAGCAGCAACTTCTCGAGGGCGCGAACGCGAACAGTCACAGACGTGACATCCTATCAAAAACCGCAGCGACTCATTTATTCCAATACCATGTTATGGCATAAAATAGTTATCCCACTGTCTTGTGGCTACCAGCAATGAAACTAGCAAAAATTTGGTGTTGAATTGTCAAATAGGTCAGTCATGTTTGCTCAAATATTACAGGGGAACATGAAATAATTCCTAAAGGTTCAGCACCCGCCTCGAAGAGGCCTAATCCCATGTCATTCTACACGGCCTAATTCAGTTTGGCACATGGATGGACATCACAAACTCATTAAATGGGGAATCGTGATTCATGGCTTCACCGATAGATATGACCAAATGGTATGTCTCTCGTACTTTGGCTTGAATCGTTCCAATAACAATAATCCGAGGTTGTTGGTCTCCAAACAAGTACAAATAATCGGGCAACAACAGTTCTTCAGCTATTTCTGAGGGCTGTTCAGCAGTACGGCACTCCATCGCGCGTGCGCGGGGATAGAGGTGGCGAAAATATAGAGGTCTCAGTCTGGACGATAAAATATCGTGGCTTGCGGTTCGTTTCTGTGGGGGACGTAAGTCTCGACTTCATTTTCATAAGTACAACCCTAACCAACATTGGTCCAGTTCAACGTCTTTGGGTCGAGGTTGGTTCTCAATTCGCTCGACGGTGGAGGGGCTTCTTTGTGCGACTGGAACGACTCCATAAATTCGATCCGGACAATTCACATCATCTGTGGCTATTACATTATCTGTTCCTCACTGAAATCAACAAGGACTGCGAGGAAGTTCAAGAACAGTGGAACCACCATCCCATTTCGGGAAGGGGAATGACCAGACTCCCTTGGTTCTTCAATTTAACCTGTTGTTGGCACCCGCTCACATGGTTCGACAGGATATGCGCCTTATCGGGGAACTAAAATATGGAAAGTATGCGGAAAACTTTGACCAAGTTCATCCCGAAGCTCGAACGCTATGGAGGTGAAGGTGTGACCTTCTTTTTGTCGGAGATGAAAAGGATTGTTGATGATTTCAGACAACTTGGACTTGGCAATTGCTGGGGACCAGGACCGTCACATTCGACATGAGGCTATCGACGTTGTTGAAAATGAATGCCCCTTCAGCAGCGAGGATGCGACGGTTATTTTTTCTGCAGCTCTACCAGAGGTCAAATCAGCTGGTATAATTACGGAGAACTTTGGAGTAGCTGGGCCCGAATGGGAGGAACGATTTTACGGGGAGACTGAGACGGTGAAAATAGGACGGGAGGATGTGGAAATCGTTCTTCCATTTGGGATATGGTGGTAACGGGCTGTTGCATGGGCACAGGGATTGGGGATTATGGTTAGGATTCAGGCTGCAGAAAATAATGAGACGGTAAATTAGCCTACTATTGGTTGGAAGTCGAGTTTTGTACACTTGTGGAAATTAAATCTCGAAACACTGAGTTCCGAAGATTGGCCTTGAAGCGCCATTTGATGGATGCTTCCGGGGCTTTTTCACGACTTACATCCACTTACTGATATCATAGTCTTCTCTTGTGAGCCAAGTGAGGCATTCACCGAGCCTTGAATCTTCTGTGCAAGATACTCGGTCGATATGCTCTCGTAGGATACCAGTATTCTTGGCGAGATTTGGCAAAATTTGAAAACTGTGATCGCGTTAACTGTTAGAAATATAGCAGACTCGAAGAAGTAGGGTCAGGAGAATGGGAACAAATGCCCACTATCTTTAGTAGTGGGTCCTGTAGGCGCCCTAATTTCAGTCCCCCGCCAAATTGTGAGAGATCACGTGTACCATCAATCCTTGTAATCCGAACAGTGAGTGTGTCAGACGTTCGAACCGGGCGATATACTTCTCTTTTTACTTGTGCCAAATAGGACTTACCTCCGAACAAGCGGTCGGCGGGGAGAAAAGGCCCACGGTAAGAGAAGGCCGACGGTGGGAAAAAGACGACAGGAGCCGACATCTGATGCGTCACCACGTCAAAAATTTGCCACATCGGCTTTCCGAATTAAATCTCGAAGCGTGGCCTTCAGCATCAGCAGCGCCAGCGCACGCCTCGGGCTCCATCTCGTTTGAATGATTCAGCTAATCATCCAACCACACTTGTAATCCGGGCGAAGCGCAAAGCATCCGCCCTGATGGCTCCTCCGACGACTCCATCCAAGCCCAAACGTCGCCGGAAGTAGACCGGCATCAGGAAAAAGTCTGTGGGAAATATCTCGCCGGCTAAATATAGAGCCGAAAATAGCGATCAGTAGCTTCGATAGCTGTGGGTCGTTCACCTATGGCTCTCCAGTGCTACAATAGCTACTACGTGAACACCATAGACACATTCATAGCTTTCACAGATAATTATGTTGAATGGCATAGCTTTGGACACTGTCTATAGTTTATTCCATTTCTCTACGTCCCGGGCCAAATAGTGCTACTCGAAACTAAAAAATGACCTGCAATGCTATACAAAATGGTTTTGCCAACGGCATCTTTCCCGGTCTCCCTGCTTTAAACTGTGTTGTACAGTTACTGTAACTTGAGCATTTCTTCGGGATAAACAGATGACACATTTCTCTTCTTGAACACTTCAAAATTTTCATATGAGGAGCCACCATCGTTGGCGTTTTAATGCTCTTGAAGGTCGTGATTGACGGCAACTTTAGTTCGGAACTCGCAATTTGAAGCCGTCAAAAGAAATCGGGAGATTTTATGTAAGCGATCAAAAGAGGAGGGCAGCAACTATTAGAGCTCCTGAGCATTACGGGTCGAAGAAAAAGCAAGCAAGGACTTGCAGGGAATACATCGGTACGCGTGCGTCGCGTACTTGCCAGCGATCGTGGAATTTGCCAAGACATTTCAAACTCCGATGACAGCTGTGACTCAGGAGGCCCGTGCGCATGATCGCACATGATCCCATCAAATGGTTGGTCGCTTTCCTAATTCCTTCCACTCCCACCACCATTTGCTCCCAATCGTCCACCCGTCTGCCCTTCTCCCGTTCTTCCCTTTGTGCTCGGCGGCTATTCGTATTACCTATCAAGCTGTTCCAAACCCTCAAGTCGGTATCTCGAGCTTTCAAGCCGTCCTGTACTTGCGGCAACTGCAGACTACTCACTCGTCCACTGCCATCCCTCAATCCTTGGCCGTGAACCACCATCAAGCCTGCTGTGACCTTCAGAGGAGCCCTCATCAAGCCTACTGTGATCCGTTCCATCCAAGACCCTACCGCACCGAATCTTACGCGCGCTCGCCACTGCTAATCTAGGTGGTCTTCAAAGCATGACAAGGTAAATCCAGTCGACATTTCTCTTTGGGGGGTTCAGGGGTGGCCTGTATATACTTGCTCAGGGTACGCTGCTCCCTCCTTTCTATGACTAACACCCACCACACATATTCTTCACAGTTCTGAGCACTATCGGCTGGATGACATCGCCCTCGCCACTACCGACCGCACGCCCGTCGACCCCGCCGGCCCACGTTCATCACCTGCGACACTGTTGTGCTGATACAGCCACGTTTCGCAGCTGCATCGTGGTAAGTGCATCTCCTATCAACGAAACAAGTCATTCATGACAGTCCAGTTCTGAGCTCTCGCTACTCTCAACCGCGCCCATCAACAAGGTGTTGCTCTACGGCCCCTTGCCTACACCGCTCTCAGGCCAGCTGACTCCTACCTCTAGCTCGAAGCGGCAAGGGCGCGTCGAGAGTGAAAGAAGATGAGGACAGTGGACGCTCCGACTAGGGTCACAGCGTACTATTTTGTTATATTATTTATTGAATATTCTATCTATGCCCTTTCGAACTTCTTCGTGTAGGCCTGAGGATAGATATATTGAAGTATCTGTGCTACACAGTGCTACAAAGCAGCACGGCTACGGTGATATTTTATTCGCATGTTTGGCTATAGGTTACTCAATAGCATTCTGTAGCTGGTGCGTCAAGCTACAGTAGCAATACAAACCAGGGACTTAGCTACCAGGCTATCATGGCTACCCTGGCTATATTGTGCTATATGGTCAGCCAGTTTTTTCCTGATGGGTTTGTTGAAACAGGAATGATCTATCCTCGGCCCGGGACACTAACTCAAAATTGCAGGCTAGGCAGTTGTCTCGAGATAAAGTGGGAAACATGTACCACTCCTCAGGCGGCCATGTCCAGCTCTTGCTTCAATGCATGATTGATACCAGTGATACGATGCGCGTCTCAGGCGGTGAGTCTAGTGATCATCGGCAATCTTGGCAAATCCAACTGCTCACGCGCGGGTACAGGCACGAAAGCCTTGGGCACGGAAATTCAGATTCAGCTGTTTGGGATTGGCTGCTAATGTGTCCTGATAGAAAGTTATAACATTTATTGGAACCAACCGTCCCTGCCAACTCAACAAGACTGCCGGCTCGGTCAACCGCCGTGCCGGTCCCATATTAATGATAGTATCAAAATAACGGTCACGCTCTCACCGGCGTCACGCATGACCACGTGACGGGCGACAACGTGGGCGACAACGCCACTCCCTTCTTCCTCCCTCCCTCCCTTTCCTCCGCCGCTCATTCCTCGCCTTCCGTTTCCTCCCCGCCCTTTCCTCCCGTCTTCTCCCCGCCCTTCATGCCGAGTCCCCGAACGCGAGCGCTTGCAGCGCTGGAGCCGGAGACCGCTAAGGTGAGTGATACAGTCTACCATCTTCCACAACCGCGGTTAACGGTCGCTTTAGCTTGATGGTGCAGCAACGTATGAAGAACGGAAGAAGGTCGAAGCGGCCGCTCGTGGCACTGCTGCTATCGCTCCCTACACGCCACACTCCCCGGCATCCACAGAGCTCGCCAAAGAACGTGATTCGGCGCAGGCGTCGGCGAGCCAAACTGATTCAACCCCGGTTAAATCCGGCGGCGCCACTGACCTGGGCATCGACAAGCTCACCAGAGCACACGTTGAAGCCCATCTTGCTGAAGAAATACATGCTCGCCGGTCGAGGAGCGCGGATCTCGTGGAGTCCTTCTTTGGCTCCCTTGTTGACATCGACGGTGCGGCCGACATCCTCCACGAGTTCCTGGCCATGTCGATTCTCTCGGTTCAGAAAGAAATAGACGGGGAATTGAAGGATGTGGCGAAAAAGGACCACAAAGCTGCCTGCGCGGACGCCGCCATTCAAGCCAACGAGGCGGTGACGCCCTCCAAGCCTTCACCAGCCGACCCGTACAGGTGGAAGTGGGGTCTGACAGTCGAGGCATCTGAGACGGCGGCGGCGCTGTTTCTAAATGTCGTCGCTATCGCGGCCCACGCAGCTGCCATTCGCTCGGGAAAGGTGCAAGACCACCCCCTCCCTTCTCTCCGTTTCGTAACCTTGCCCAATCCTCAACGGGCCGTTCCGCTGTCCAACGAGTCAGCCGCGCAGGACTGCCGTCCCGACGTTGTGGCTTTCGATTGCTCTGCTTTCTGTGAAGCATCGAACGTCAATGCTCCAGCCAATCGGTTTCTGTTGGAAGACTCTCCCTTCGAATACATTCGCAAGAAACTTCCGACCATCTTGAGCTTCACGCCGGCGCACAGGTCTGCCGACGGCCCAGCCATAGTCGCTTTCGAGGAATGGTTTGAAGAGCAAGAAAGGCGTAACTATCTCGATATGTCGCGGTTTTGCTGGCCCGAGGTGCAGCTCACTGTGGAGGCGAAATTGTCGGATTTACATAACGCCATCCTTCAGGAGTTGGTGTACATGCGGCAGCAGCGGCGCACACAGCCATGGATGAGGTCGATCGTCGGTCTCGTTATGACGACGAAGATCATCGGCGTACTCCGAGCCGATACGCTTGGCATCGAGCAGTGTACTTTCAACCGGGATTGCAGCCGCGGCGTCCTAGACAGCGTCCGTATCTGTCTAGGCCTTGTCCGATCAAACTGTCCCCAGCGTGGGCAACATGAGGCCTTCGAGCTCTCTGACACCAAGACGCTCGCCCCTCCCCACCTGCAGTCCAAACCTGCCAGACCATCGAAGACACGACCGTCCAAGACGGCAGTCGACTCTGACCTCGACGTCTTTGCGGCGGAAGATCCTGTGGTGGAATACATCCACCGCACCGTGCGGTTCATAAGGCTGCGCGGTGACCGTATTCACTATTCACACGACGGTACCAAGCCTGATATCACCTACTATGTCCATCACCTGGTCCAAGATAATGGATCGCTGGTTGGGCGGTGTCCACGCATCTTTTGCGTGTCGCGGGAGACGGAGAGCGAAGGCGCCGTCCGACGTTTCGTCGGACCCTACGCCCTCAAGGTCTACTACACGGATCATGCAAGTGATTGTTATAGAGATGACCTTATCAGTGTAGCCCGAAATGCGCAGGTGAAGAATGTGCTCCTCCCGACTTGGTTCGTCCCATATATCGTGCTCACGTTCGTTCAAGTGATGCTAACCGACGACTCTTTCTTATTTGCAGGGAATGGCACTACGGTGACGCTCTGTCGATGCGCGGTTTTCCCCCGGACGTCGTCAAGAAATACACCGATACTCAAGGAGCCGCCGTCGTGCCGAGCGTCGTGAGCAACCGCGAAGAAGTATTCGCACAGTCCGACCTGAAGCGCCTCTTGGTTCAATGCTCGGGCCACGACGAGTTTGGGAAAGCCTTTATCGACTTCGCTGAAGGTGTGTGTTAGTTTGCCCGTTCACGTATGAATTGTATTAAATCTGCGCATAGGTATCGCCTCGCTCGCCGAGCAAGATCTCGTGCATCGGGATCTCAGTATTGGTAACGTCCTGCTGAGCCAAGATACACTGCGTTCAGAGGGTTCTTAGCCAAAGCGCCGTCTGACCGGAGATAGCCGAACACATGCGGCTAGCTGGCCGGGTGACATGTGGCTATGTCTGGTTATGTCATCTCGCATCAGCTAGCCCAACCTCGCATTAGCTAGCCACATCTCCCCGCATCTTCGGTCCGCCGTTTGGCTAGCCAACTACTCAGGCAACCTGGCCACATCCTACCGACCAAAGGCCCAATCCAGTATGATTCATCGACAGCCGGCGGGCTAAATTCAAATAACAACATAAAGGAAACCAATTCAAATCTGGAGCGTAGGATATGTGGTACCAATACTTGGCGCGGCTATCCCATCACCAATGATCTATACTTTATCATGCTTTTAGGCCGCTTTCTGACCACATCCATGAAACCACGCGTCTATAAACTTCTCTGATTGTATTCCGGTTTCCTAATTCAATTACATTGCGCACACTTCTTTCTATCGTTGTCGTCTCCCCCGGGGCTTCATAAATGGATCTGCCGTCAGTATTATCGATTTATTTCCATTATTGGAATCACCTGGTAGCTGTGTTGTCTGTCTAAACTTGATAAATAACTCTCGGCGTCTCGGCAGTTTGGATATCTTGGTCTGTCTCCTTTGCTACGGCATTTCGCACAAACTAATGGCTTAATTCCTGCCCATCTCCCTAGAAACAAATTCAGCGAAGTTGAAGGGCTCTGCGTATGGTTGAATGACCGACAATTCCGGGGCAATTGGGGCGCAATCCGGTGTAATTACTCGCCTTCTCATCTAACCCTTTCCACCGACCCTCACCGGTATATAAAGGTTCCTCGGCTGCAGGGAACGTCAAACCAATACTTCACATTCCAGATGTCCAACCAACAACATCCCTATAGAATGCGTGGCCAGCCACCATTGCGTGGTACGTGGATGTCCTGTGGTTATCCACTCCCTGTGTTATATAGCTGACGGCATTTAGCGACGTCGCATGCCCACGAACCATCGGCGCTAGCCTCTCGAGGGAAAACCTCTGCTCGAGGTTCTCAGTACACGGGACTTTCAAGTCGCCACGCTGAATCAACAAGTGCTCCGGAGTATATAATTATCTACTTCCTGAATGCAGTCCTTCTCTGATGTTCATCTCAGACCAGCGACGAATCAACTGAGTTCTCGCCATCACAGCCCTCCGCCTTCTCCGTCAGTGCAATCTGATAAGGAGTCATCCGAGTCGGACAAAGGGCTCCACGAAATTCCTTATATTCGATGCATCCTTCTTTTGGTGGCATTCTTACACACCAAGCACCACATAACCTTCCGGGCCTGTGCGCTAATCTTGAATGCCCTCAGTTTTAACTTTTCAACGATACCAGGCAACTTGCTGGCCGGGAAGAAGATACCTCTCACACTTACTACCATCTTCTCCCGCCTGGAATTGCACGACAAATTCACGGTTCACCCCATCTGCTACCTCTGCCATCGTATTTTTGACGTCCGTGATGGCACGACTCTCTGCCCAGACTGCGATGAAGAAATTTATCGTCCACAGACTCACCAGCTATTCCAGCGCCTGTTTGAACCAGATGAAATTGCCGATGGTACAGATAATCTGGCGTATAACACTGGCCGCACACCAGATGTTGTCGCACCCATCCAGCTATTATCTCAGGGGCTCAAAGACTTCTTTGCGCGTCCAGGCATGGTCCCTGCCGTAAATTCATGGAAAACGCGGCGTACTGTTACCGGCGAGCTAAGAGCGATGCAAGATGCGGAAGTTTGGAAGACAATCAAGGGTCCTGATAAATCCTCCTTCTTTTTTGGTCCTGGATCCGAAAAGGAGATACGTCTAGGTGTAACTTTGAGCTTAGACTGGTAAGTACCCATCCGCTGTGTCCGACGTTCGCTGCTCTCATTCAGAAATCAGGTTCGGCCGAAAAACAAGTAGCTATGGGCCCAGTCATTCTTCAGGAGCGCTATCGTTTTGTGTTCAAAATCTCTCGAATGAATTGAAGTAAGTTACATTTATCAAAGCGGTGCCCAGATTTCCAACGGTCTTTCCAGATACCGGGCGGATAATTTGATCCTCAGCGAGATGACACCTGGTCCAACTGAGTCCACGTCCGAGCAGCTTCAACACCATCTCAAAGTCCACGTTGACGACCTGCTGATGCTGTATGATCATGGAATTATGATCCACCCAAAGGAAAAACCAGCCGGTATCTGTGGCAGCTATCTTATTGGATATTTTACTTACATCTCGTTTGGTGAATTAGGCATTCGAGTTCGCGTTGCACTTGTTGGAATCATTGCCGATCATCCGGCAATGTGCAAACTCTGTGGTTTTGCGGACCATAGTCATGGCCAATCTCCCTGCACCAAATGCCATGTAACCCGCGAGAAGATGTTCTCTAAGAAGTCTTTGCAGAACAGTTCGTGATAAATATTTCCACGTGATAGCAATTGATCTATGTTTCCAGAATTTCCACCGCGAGATGCCAAGAAGCATCGCGAACTGAGTCACAAATATAGGAGCCTTTCGACACAGAAAGAGCGCGAGGATTTCTTTGCCAAATATGGAGTGAGATGGTCAGAAATTTGTCGTCTCGAGTACTTTGACATCGTGCGGTGGACCGTGGTTGACCCCATGCACAACCTTCTCTTGGGTATCCCTGGTAGTTAACATTATGTTGACTGTGTATTTAACTGTCTTGCAGGACTCGCCAAGACACAATGGTATACCCAGTGGATAAAAACCGGTGCGCTTCGAGCCGACACCACCACCAAGTTCCGTGAATTACACCTCATCCATGAATTCCTGGAGACGGTGTGCCGTTATATCTACTGGCTAGATAGGAAGCGCTCACACGGTTCTGTTCAGTTTGAATCGCCACCGTGGGCAGGAAGGCTTCCCCTTAGGGTGGGTGAGCCTGCCGGAGGATCTCTGACTGCCGACGAGTACAAATTTGCCGTCACTGGCCCGTGGGCAATCATGGCACGGCCTTTATTATCGTTTCCTGACTTGAACTGACTCAAAATGGGTGCAGATTCCGATTGTATGGGATCATGCACTTCCCCAGGCTGAGAAGGACCAACAAAAGGCCTTCGCGGCATATAAGAAAAAGAAGGATGCCTGGGACAAGGAAATCCGACGGAGAGGTCACGGTTCTGCCGATGAAGACCTACCCGCAGAGCCACAAGAACCAGTGCAACGCATGCAGCGAGGAGAAGACGTAAATTTCCTTTGTTTTGCAGCAGCTCTCAAGATACTGGTTGGAAGTGCTGTACGCGTTGACGCTAGTAATCATAGCTCGGGCGGACTAGATCGGGCACGTAAATTGCTTGAGAAGTATCTCTTAGGCTTCTTGGAGGTAAATTTCATCTTGCCGCTCAAAACTTAACTTAAACCTCCACATTAGATGTATGGACCGGAATCCATGAAGCCTAACCATCACTGGGCGGTTCATGTCCCCGATGAAATTGTTGACTTTGGTCCCGTGTACTCCTTTTGGGCATTTTTGACGGAGAGGCTGAACAAAATATTGAAGAACATGAACAGCAACAACTGGACAGGAGGACGGCTCGAGGTCTCGATGATGCGCGAATTTCATCGAAATTCAAGGCTCGATGCAGTGGTAGGCAATTACTTTGTACCACTATTTACAAGGCTTACATTATATTCCCGACAGCTCAAGACGATCCTATCCGAGACCGCGCCTAACAACTTTGAGCACATGTTTGTGCGTGAAATGATGAGCCAGGGGACCAATGTGCAGGCCCTTGGGACAATCCAAGATGCTGCACGGGACGGTGCGGCAGTCTTTTTTCCCCTTCGCTGTCCGATCCAACAGTACAAATATTCTTCTACAGAACAAATTTCTGCTCGTGTACGGGTCGGCACTGTTGCAAATGTGGCCGAGATGGCTGATAAACCAACTCGTCTCGGGCTATTCCGACATTATAACAAGAATGGACCAACGGTTCATTACACCGAACCTGTTGGCAGAACGAGAACATACCCATTGGCAAGTTACATTGAAACTTACAACTTTGCCCTGCTGGACGGGCGAAGAATCATACCTACAACGAGAGCCTCAGAACACTCAGCAGCATCGGCTATAGTCCAGGTCAGAATCAAAGACAAGCCGCGGCGATATGCTGGGGAAGTCGAGAGAATATTTATACACCATCAAGACGGTGTTCGAGACTCTTCCGACACTGTGCTGATCTACATCAAATGGATGATACAATCTACATTCACGCCTCTAGACTCCCCGAAATTCCTTTGGGATGATTAGTGAGTTGAACCTTCACGAAGAGCTGTGCGCTTACATTTGCGACAGCCCGGAGCTTGGTGTTGAGACATGGGAACTAGACAGATATGTTGACGCAACGACCAATGATCTACCCACGGTCTTGCCTCTGGCAGACGTGCACTGTCAACTGTCCCGCGGGCGGTTGGAGCATGTAGACCCACAGCTATGGATCACAACGACAATGGATCGAGTGAGTGTAATTTTCTCAGTGATACTGTATCTGATCATCTCTAGTTTCCGACATCGTTGAACGCATATGGATTCGCTGACCTAACTGCCGATGGACATAGTGGAGATCCATAATGTAGATAAAACGAGTCGCAATAACGAAGGCGGGGAGAGACGGTGGATAAAACGAACTATACGGGTATATAAGTGAATGGTTCTGTCAGAATGAAAATTTGTTGAACAAAACAAAGGGATGAACCCGAAATTCAGTCGTAGCACAAATGAAAAATCAAGATGTGGCAGCGAGTGGATCAGCGAGAGCAAGTAATTCACCCAACTCCTCGTTGACCAAGGTCATTGTATCGGCCGGAGTTTCCTCATTGGGGGTGACTTCGAGCGTGGAAACGCCAAATCCAGGGGGGTTCTCGAAGTTTCCCCAGCCTTGCAGAAGCGCTTCGTTCTCGGAGTCCGCACGTGCCCTCTCGAGCCATCCTTCCGCGATCCCGAAGTTGTACGGAGCAGCAGCAGGTATGCGTCGGCAGGGTCGGCCGGTATTGCGGACACGAGTGAAGATGATCTTGTTCTTGTCGCTTTTGGATTGGGCCTCAGAATAGACGCGATGTAAATCATGAAACATATTCGACATCTGGTGATTTTAGATCTTGCGCACGGGTTGGAACATTAAGTTACCTTCTCAGAGCGCCAATCGGGGGTGACTACCTCCAAAATTTGAAGCTCGTCAAGCGCTTTCTGTGAAAGGTCAAGATAACCAGCAGCCTTCGCCATCTCCCGCTTCCATGCCGCCTCACTCTCGTGTATCTCGTCGTCCGAGTCAGGCCCCGAGAGCTCATCCGACATATGCTCCTCGTAGATCATCTCTTTGACGACGTTCGGATCGAGATTGTGTTGCGCAGAATAGACTTCAACGGCTTCTTTCAAATTATCCGCTTTCTGTGACCATTATACGAAAGGATTAGTGGAGAATCAAATTAAAGGAATGGACGAACAGCGACTCGTCGTTGGACACGACGGTTATATTGTTTCTTGACTTCGTTTCTGGCACGCGCAGCAGCATCAACCTGGGCTTTCCATTTGGGCTTAAGATTGCGGAACGAGTCTTTGGCCATATCTTGAAGTAGCCCGACGTCCCAAGTGGCGTTGACATTACGAGCAGGTTTCGGTTGGTTCGAGCGGTGCTATATCAAGTTTACAGACCTGTATCGAATATGAATGCAACGACACTTACCCGGAGGTCAGTATAGGCCCGCTCCGCAACCGCTGTGAAAAGGCGTTCATTTCGGAGATCTGTGACGTCGGACGCAAAAACCGGGGTAAGGTACAGTTCACCAGTGATTTCATTCACACGGCGCTCGTCTGGGTCGGGCCAAATGTCCTTGGAAGTGACCCCACAGACGTCGCGAAGCGACTTTGTAACGAAACTCTGCCACCACGATTGAGCAAATTATGTGCAGATAAATTGAGGACGCACTTGGATAGCCGTTCTCGCCTTTTTGAGATCCGCTGTGGTACAGTTCTTCGAATCTAGGTAGACGGCGGGGTTCTGCGCATCAGACTCGGCGTCTGAATGGTCCGATTCGAAAGCTATGGTGCGCGAAGATGGCTGCCGCTTGCCACGAGTGGAACCCCTATTCGGCCTGATCTTACCACGAGACGACAGCCCACCGCGCGAGGAGTTGTCGGAGGTAGGAGGGGCGGGCGCGTCGGGCACGGCGGGCATGGTACTGTTGGCGGTGGGCAAAGAAATCTGGGCCTTCAGCGCCCGGTTTTCGAGAGTCAGTGCTTCGAGCATCGCGCGAAGTTGTTGATCAGAGGTGGCGCGGTGTTCGGGAGGGGCCTGGGATGGCAATGGGCCCTGCGCGGGGTGGCTGTAGCCATTTGAACTGAAGGCCGTAGGGTAATATTCCTCCGTAATAGGCGTGAAGTTCGCCGATCTGGACCGCTGGTTCTGCGGATGAACGTGTTCGTGCGATAATGTGTTAAGTGATGCTGCGCGGCTGAGAGACACAGGTGGCGCACTACTCATCGTATCAGTACAGTTAGCATGAGGTCGAAAGGTGGTTTACAAGGGTGGAGGACCGCGGCCCATCTGAGGGTGTCTGCCGCGGAGCAGACCATTTGGGTTTGTCGATGAACGAGATCTCGTTGGCGCAGCGGTAAGCCGACTGTCTGTGGTGTCTTGGTCACGGTCAGGCCAGTTGTGCGTAGGCGCAGCGAAATTGACTGCAGTTTCGTCGCCGAGATATCTGGACTTTAATCAGTATGTACTCGCTCGGCAGATTTCGGCAAATTTTACAAGTCCGTGTTGATGTTTCTGTGGTCTGGAGGTCGTTGGGTCTGATAGTCGTCGAGGTATAGAGGATAGTGCTCGTCGCTGTACATCTACAGTGGTGGGGACAGGAAACCAAGGAAGTGGACACGGCTCTTGCGCCAGCCTCCGCCAGGGTAGGCTCGGTAGAGAAAGCCTAATCCTGATGCAGTTGTCGAGTCTCGATCGGTCGAAGGGCATCATTCAAGAAACATAAATAACAGAAAGAACTGGAATACAGAAGGAAGGGCTATTGACAGGTAAGAGCTGGCCTGGAGGTATGGGTAAGGCTCGCCGCTGGAGGCTAGGGCTGGTTAGCAGGCGTAGCAAGGGTATGGCTAGGACACGTGGGCATCACCTCGCTATGACTAGCCATGATGCCGTTATATTTGGCTAGACAACTGTGGCTAGGCGAAAATCCCTCATCTAGCTATTTATAACCTGATCGTGCATCAACTAGCCAGGGCCACGGCTAAGAACCCTCTGAACGCAGTGATACTCCGTGTCCCTCAGCCTTCCTCTCCGACGCTGCAGCCTCTGCAGAAGCGCTTATCGGCACCCCCGTTGCCTTCACGCAGAGAGCGCTGGAGCAGCGAATGGGGGGCTTGATCCACGACATGGACATGGCGGGTCGCGTGCATCGCCTACCTGAGAAAGCTCCTAAGCTTACTGACGACTCCAAATCCAACGCCAACTTGCTGGCGATGTTGATCAATACACCCGGGCAACCTGAGCGTCCAGCACAGCCAGTCGGGCCTCAAAAAGGATTCCGAACGGTATACATTTTCCCCTTCACCGGTCGCACTTCACGCTGATGGGGTTAATGCAGGGAACACCTCCGTTTATGGCCATAGGACTTCTCGTGGATGGCCCGCCTCATTTAGTCGCCTATGACGTGAGTTGTTCGCATAGACTCTTCCGCAAATATAGCTGACCTCGCCGCCTCGCCGCCAGCTACACAGTCTTTTATTCGTCATGGTGTTATTTTTTTGGAGCCACCCCACCTTCCTTTCCGACGTTCCCTTCCCCCAGTCAGTGCCCGCGAGGAGTAGGAGATGGCCCCGGGACGTGTTGCGGTGGGCGAACCGCCCGGTCGATTTCTCCCTCGCCGAGCTGGGAGTCCTAAAGCGTGGCTTTTTTTCCAAGCCACAGACCCTGCAGGAAACGTTCCAACGTACCCTCGGAGGAGATCTCTGGACTGAAAATCCAGCATATCTTGATCTCTTCTGGGGACTGTATGGTGCTCTCTGGGCGCCGTCGGCCCAAACTTCAGGATGGCTTGACCGACTTGATGTGACACCAGCAGAAGTGGAAGCGGCCCTCACGGCCAAATATCGTCAATCCGCCGACAAGAATTGACAGGAATACAGGACAATTTATTTTTAAATCACCATGATGCCAATAACTTAGGATTATTGCGAATGACAATGTATTCCGGATGATTCTATTTTAATTTAACAACCCCTAGTGCAACGTTATTATGTAATTGCGGAGTTGAATATCACGTGCTTTCTTCCCGCTCCTCTCCTGTTGGCTACCGGCAATGCTATGAGACTTTGATGGCATCACCATTCAGTCCCAATTTAGACGCGCTGCCAAAATCTCAGGCCTCGATGGATAGACCTGGTATAAAATCGCCCGGTCCTGCTACCGACGTGAGTGAGCGGCTGAGGATATTATTGCTGTGCAAAAGATTGAGTTATGTATTTGCAGTTCTCAGATAAAGAACTTGCAATAGGCTGTGCTTGATGTATCGCCCATCAAGTACGCTGTCAAGCTCGTCAAGCTAGTTCAACTCTCCAAGGCCTCAATCCTACTTCCAACCTGCAAGTCGAGACGCAAAATCTGCCGCGATCCTCCCCAAGCTCAGTGCTTTACTACACAGTATACCATATCAAAGGGTCTCAAATTGTTCTGGCTCGCTCTGGGGTCGTCTCTAGGTCTCCTGCTCGTCTTGCTTCTGCTGTAGCTTGCACATCATCCACCGGTGTTGCGGCGTTGATCTGTGCCTTTTTGCTGCTTGTGGCCCGGTCCCCCTTTCATGTTATTGATCTTTGCCCTCTAGACTGATACACTGCTGGGTGCGGCTGCATTTTTCGGTCCATTGGTGAGTCGCAGTCGGTCTATCGGCTATTACATATAGTAACCAGATACTCATGCAGCCGTCCTCACGGCCGCGACGGCCCGGTTGCGGGAATCGGCAGATGACTGACAGCGCGTGCGTTCTTGCAGCTCAGGAGGACGATGAAGATGACAACATAGAGATCGACGGCGAGAACGGTGAACGTACCGATTAGATAGCATTATCATTTTGTATTTTTTTTTAAAAAAAGCATACCTTTTCTCCCATCTTTGCGTACACCTGAGGGTTGTTATATGGAGTCTCTAATCTATACAATGCCACAGAGTGCTACGACGCTATGAAACTACAATACTATTTTAGTCACATGCCCAGCGATCAGTACCTCCGTATGGGGACTGGCAACGTAAAGGGTTTTGATGTCCGCCCGCAATCGGCCATCGGTGCAGCCTCAACCGTCAACATTTAGAACACACTTTGAGTTGGAGATCTGCTTGCATTTGAATCCTCCAGGGTATGCCCTGGACGGAATTTTTATTTTGGCCTTTGTTGCTCGTGCAATATTTTTTTTCTGAGATTTGCACTCATCTCACACTCATTTCCAGCAATCTTTTTGCTTCTTCCTGGGGGAAAATTTGAAATTCTGCTCGGGACATTCCCTTGAGACCCATCTCAGATATCCATTGCATTTTAGTTTGAATTTTTTGAGGGACTGGGGAAGGCTGCACCGACGGCCGAAGAAGAACAAACATGGGACAAACAAACTTTTGTTGACAGCGGTTGCCAGTCCCCACTCCATACCGGTCGATAGTTGGCGCAGACAGCTATTTCACCGGTACAAACCAGGGACATAGCTATGGGGCTATGGTGGCTATATTAGGTATGTTGTGCTCGGTTGTAACCTATTTTTTTCCCTGATGTGTGTCCTATAATATGCAATCCTCGTCTTATACCCGAGACACTCTCGCGCCTAACAACAACGGAAATCGGGCTCCGCTGCTTGAGAAAGGAGACTACAGGCTTGGGACTCGCCAATTGCTCTGTCCTGAATGCTCTGAATATGTAAATCATGGTTTTGTGAAGGGATCTGCGCCCCTCGACAAGCCTATTACCAGTGTTAAGTGCCGAGGGGCAAGAAGTGCGTGCTACATCTTTCTCGTGCTTCTCGGGCTAACCTTGGCATACTTAACAGATACCATTCCATTGCATAGTCCACCCGCTTCTTCTACGACGCGTCCCCCCCTAGCTTTCACGTCGGAACACGACTACGCATCACGCGTCGCGTCTCCCCAGTTGACAGATCGACAATCCCCTTGTCCTGGCGCGACACTGAAGTGGGATATTCCCCGGATCTTCGTGACGTATCCGTTCCCAATCCACGACTCTAATTCACGTCATAATCCGGGGTATAATCTTCTCATGGTTGATGCTGTCGCGTCGCTCCTCCGAGTCCGTTCAACATGGTGCTATGGTTTCACACCAGCACAACGGCAATGTTGCGGGGCATGTGGTGGATTAGATGCAGCCATAGCTGTTGTTAGGACCTGAGCAATGGACTCGTTTGTCAGAAAGCCGGTTGGTCGGCTCAATTATGACCAGCTTGCCGCGAAACTCGAAGACGCTGGTTTCGGTTCTGAAATTATCAACATTCTTCCAAATGGAAGATGGTATCTCCCATTACGCTCAAGGGTGAGGCCTTCCACCCTGCCCTTCAATTCGAGGTTGCACGGCTCTATCGGGTCGACGATTGGATTGGTCGAACAAAAAATCCTACTGAACTGCCCGTGTTTTCCGCAAATTCCGATTGATTTCTTCCGTGCATTTGATTGCAATGACAATCCAAACAGTTGCAATTGTATGCCAGATAGGGAGGCTTTTTGTCACGATTTCGATCGTTTCATCGCCTCACGAACCCACGTGATCGCGTACTGGCACATGAAGGATGTGCAGGATGATGACATCATACACACGTGGAAGGAGTGAGGCACACTGCGGACAATAAGCAGAATGAGGCCTCGGGACCGTTACCACAAATAGTTAATTATATATGACAGACTTCTATGATCGTCGGGTTTTCGATCGGTTTCATGCTTACTTATAGAATACTCACACGGCTCGTAGAACAGTATAAGTAGAGTAGCTAGTCGCCTGTATTCTTTAGTCTTTTATTCTTGTTTCTAATCGAGCTCGCTCTTACCCTCCACTACCCAATCCCTTGTCATCGTGACTTGCGGACGGAGACTTGAGCTTGGTTGTGACACTTTTCACCATCAATGTACTTTGACCGACGTGGTCACAGGCCAATTTAGCGGCAGCGACGACGACGAAATCCTCCCTGTCGAATAGACAGATAATGGGCCAGCTGTCAACAAGCCCCCGTCTGTCGTAGACCAGCAGTGGAGGTCATCGAGCCAGAATTCACATTATTTATCGTATGTGTGTCTCGGTGTTGTGCCCCCAGTCTACGTACGCGTCGCGGATCTCGATTCTCCATGGAGGTACATACATAGCCGAAACGGGTAGAATACGCCACGTGTGACCTTGCCGTTTGCCAACGCTCGTCTCAGTGCCCACCACCAAGAATCTTTTCTTCTCAGAGTTTACCAATCAACGTTAATGGTCAACCGGGCGGCAAGCAGGACTGGATTCGTGATCACCTTTGATTGATTGCTGAACCTTTAGGTTTGGCTACCCAGGGGAACTTGGATTTCGGGAGCTTTCACTACATGTACAAACAAAGATTTAGTCATGCACTATTGGTCATCGCAGAAATAAAATCCAGACAAAATGGGGCAAGACGTAGAGATAAATCACAGTGCCAAGATATGTTTTTCAACTTAATATCCATTTGATTTATTGTGTATGAGCACATTTCATCCGCCGAGACCAAATAAATTCTCAAGTTCAATTTTCAGCTATTAGTCATTTCAGCTTTATGTTTGGGCCAGTGTCCGTTGACGTGAGAGAGAGTTCCTGATCCGGCTTGTCACGGCCGGGGACACCGCGATGGCACGACCACGTGCAGCAAAGGGGTATACTGGACGTGTTTGTGCGTCAAGCCCCTTAGGCAGACACTGATGGCGGCATGTTACTGCTCTAAACCTTTTATGTAATTGGGATAATAGGGTTGTTCACAGTAGCCCTTTTTTCTCACTTCTTGAGTTTGCTTTGTTTTTGGACCGGTTTCTTTTCCCTTTTCAACTTTTGCATATAAAAAGGTTTGAAAAGGGAAATAAAATCGACGATAAGTTCAGAAACATCGGAAATCGAGTGAAAAAGGAGGCCAAAAAGGGAAGGAAAAAGGGCTACTGTGAAACCCCCCGACTGCGGCTCCTTTTTTCTATCCTTTTTCAATCCCTTTTTCATTTCAGAGTTGATACTAGACCTTCTATCTCTTGTGCATAATCCTTGTAGTACATTCAATCTACTTCAATGTCCGACACACGCCAACGGCCTGTCCCTCCGGACATTTGATATCAATGTGACCTGCTACATCACACCCGAAGATTCATCGCGATCGGTGCTACATGATAGTCGGAAAAGTTTATGTGTTGACTTTATAACGTAGAGCTGAGAGAACAAAAACTTGAAGAGAACAAGAGAACAAAACTGGGGGCAAAAAGGGAAACAAAAAGGAACGGAAAAAGGGCGACTGTGAACGACCCTAATGTACTTGATTGGAGCACCTGTAATTTTTTTTATTTCATGGCAGACCTGCTACATAGTAATGTTTGAGACACTTTTTGCCCATCCCACGTGTCTCCGATGCCCAATTTATGTTCTTGATAGACCTCCGAGCAGAATCAAGGGTAGCAAGCTGGAATGAGGAGTTGTATGATCCTCTGCCAATTTCCCCTGCTATTTTTCATTATTTCACGCAGAACTTTGACAATTTTCATGCACAAGTTGTAAAAAAAACCCTGGTTCCTTTCAGGGATTTCAAGGGGCCTTTACATATGGCCTGATCAGTAATTTCCAGAGGAGTGCACAACTAATGATGATTTCATTGGTCAGGTCTGTTCTGATGAACCTTGGCTTGCAAGTGAACACTTCAATCAATTTCTAGTTATACAATGTCGTGTATCATGAAAAAATGATTCCTGCCATAACATGACTGCTAGACTCCAGGGAAAAGCAAAAGGGTTTGAGAACTCTGTGACACGAGCTTTTGATCTATCTCTGTTCAGAAGCTTCTCTCATTCTCAAATCCGAAGCAGGCTCTGCAGGACTACACAGTGGTCAAGAATGACCTTAGCTAATAGTAGTCTAAAAAATTCGAAATCTTGATATGTCCTGAGTAGGCCAGGTGGTTTCTCCCAACGGGTGTGATTGGTCACGATTACTGTACATAAAAAGCTCTTGCTCTCCACAAATATTGTTCTACAATATGGGAGGAATAGTGATGTTCAGGGCCTGGCCTCAGGTGGCTTGGGCTTCAGATCTTCCAAGCCCAAGCCCTGGGCCAGTGTGTGGGGCTCAGGCCCTTGGGCTGTGGCCTGAGCCTCTGCTTGGGCTTGAGGGTATTTTCTTTTTAAAAAAGTCCTGGTTCAATTCTGAGGTATGGGAGAATCTTATAGATGTTATGCAAACTATAGGTATGCTCCGAAACTCTACCTCATCCATATTCAACAGGTTGAACCATAATTTCCACTGGGCCTGCCCAAGCCGTGGGTGAGGGCGTGGCCTGAGCAGGCTCGGCCTAGCGGACTTCAGGCAAGGCCCCGAACATCACTAGGGAGGAAACTGAATTTGGGGGCCGCATCTCACCTACGTATCCCATCCTAAAGGTTCAGCACCCGCCTCGAAGAGGCCTAATCCATGTCATAACGAGTTCACCGGACTTTAGCCGAAATATGTATCACATCTTGCTTTGATCGAGCAACGTATCCGCCGAAATATAAGCCTTGCTAATATTTTGCGGAAACAGAAACTATTGTTAACAACTTTTAGTCGCTAGCCTCTGTGATGAGAGGTTTACAATTTTTGCGACCTCGGTTCAATTCTTTTTTTCGACAGACAATTCTGCAAATTCTTATTCAAGCCCAAGTAAGATAATGTATATGCTCCAAATGTGGGAGAATAGTTCTATGTAAATCTTTTGGGAAGCCCCAACGCAGCAACATTTGAGCTTCATATTTTTCTTCTTCTTCTTAAGGTAGGGCTCACACATAAGGAACCCACCCCACGTGACCGAGTGTGACGCTCCTTTTTAGGAAGTGTCATTTTTTCATCACAATTTTGGCCCGCTGGTCGACATCGGACACAATTTAGCTACGAAGAACTCTTCATATAGGTATCTAGTGACATAATCTGAAAATTTGGCCCATATCCTTAAGTCGTCGATCCGCTGAAAGCTGAATATAGAGTGTAGCACGAGTATCGAATATCACGAATATTCGTGCCTGTCCATTCGCGAATTGCCGTATTCGTGAATTGCTGGGGCTGTGCTATTCGCGTGAATGCGAATATCAGTTTTCAGGAAAGTTGATATTTGCGAATATTTGCAGCTGTAATACACAGCTAAAATTTCAATCAAGCATGGTAAATTTGGGTCTGTTTAACACATCTCCTCTCTGGAACCATAACACACTTCATTTACACCAACTAGATCTGTAATTCATATGCAAACCAACCACTTTAGAGACATCTTTGTGTTGGCAACTGCGTGACAGGTTGAACACAGCAAGTGTGATGGTCCATCAAATGGTTGAACATGCAAGACAAGGGCTTGTATGAGTCTTCAACAATGTTTAAACTCACAGGATAGCATAAAAGTGTCCTCAGTAACTCATTGGTGGCTACTAAACCCCCGAATTCTCAATACATTCACTGAATATTCATATTCATGAATATTCGCGAATATTGCTGACTAAGCAACGAATATTCGCCATCAATATTCGTACGAATGCGAATATCAATTTTTAGGTTTCGGCGAATATTCATATTCGCGAATATATATTTGTGCTACTCTCTAGCTGAATACTGCTGGACCACTTGTTTTGTTTTCAGCAGTCTCAATTCTGTTCTAAAAATTACATGGAATACCTCCGGATCCAGGAATTATATGGTCCTCTCAAATATCCGCCATAGTGATGTTGACAAGGGGGACCAAAGATAAGAAAAATTGATATCACCTACAATTTTTTTTTCTGAGAGGGTCGGTGGACCCCCCCCTCCCCACAGCCACCTGATGCCATCAAATTCCCTTTTCGGGAAACAGCCTTGCCGAAAGCTTCCGCGCCAGACATACCACGAGAGCGGTGTTGCACGAATTATGCACAAATTCTTCAGGAAGTTTTGTGAGACATGCACCCATTGAATTACAGAACTAACACGAGAAGAGATGAGAGCCGGAATCCTCACCTTCGCCCCTCACTGCACCCAAACTGCACCCACATACATGGGTAGTTCCGCGATGGATGCCAGTTTGGAACACTTTACCCACGTCCACGCTCATGTCGATCAGACGTGTTTCTCAAGGGAGTTTCTGCTAACTTGCTCTATGACATCTTTAGATTTCAGGCAAGTGCTCCTCAAAATGGGTTCTCTTAATAATGGTAAGTATAAGTTGCGCGAGTAGGCAATGGCAAAAAAGTCGCAATATGATAATACGATCAGTGAAACTTGGTGGCAGCAGCTGATATTAACAAGCCGACAGGGGCGAGGCATTACCTTAGGTAATCAAAAGTGCAGTAAAATTCCTTAGGTAATCAACCGTACAGCCGTGTTCGGCACGAGCAGGATCAGTGAGGACTGATCCCCATGTAACAAGGTATTGGTTCACATTTGATGCTCATATGGACCTGGGAGATATTTTTGCAAGTCCTGGAGGCAGCTGTGTTGATATCTGGCTCCAAAAAAAAGTACATACAATTTTTTTTTCTGGCGGTCGGCCAGAACCCCCCCCCCCCCCCCCACCCCCCCCCCCTACCCCATATGGCAATCTCTTATCTTTGGTCCCCCTTGGATGTTGAGGGCCCGGCTCGGCCTGAATGCCCGGGCTCGGGCTCGGCTTGGGGAGGCTCGGGCTTCAAATTCTCCAGGCCCGAGTCCGAGCCCTGGGTGCGGGGCCTGAAGCCCTGAGCCCGGGCCCAAGCCCGGGCTTGATAGCCAAAAAAAAAAGCCATTATGCTAGACTGTACATGTACGTATTATGTGTCTGTAGAAGGTAAGGCGGGAAGAAGTTCGTAATTATCTGGGTCGTCGTCTATCAAAATGTCCCAGCTGGTCGGTTGCTTACTCGCGTCAATTCCCTCCCCAGCCTCCACCTCGTCATCCTCGCCCTCCTTGAAAATCACCGGCTCGCGAAACAGAAGATCTTTGCGAATGAAAACTGCGTTTGAGGCATCCTCGAGACTTGATACGGCTGTTGAGGTCGACTTGTTCGACCTCCATGGCCACCCGGGACAGGCTCCAAGACTGCTGCGAATATTTATACAGCAAGGCGAAAGCATGCCGTATAGGTAACGGAAATTTTACAGGAACAGGACGGGGAAGTGGTGGACGGAGAATAAAATTGAGGAAGGGTCGAGTCGGATAAACTCAATTAAGTTAGACGTTTGAAGTCGGTTTGCAGGCGCGTTATGACACTAAGCTGCCACAGAAGGGAGCAATTTGAATGAAATTACCAGGAACAGGGAGATCCGAGAGGGAGATCCGAGTCTTGCAGGGCTGCAAGGCAGGACATCAGAATTAAAGGAGCTTTTGCACATAGGGTCGACGGGGAGAGGAATGAAATTTCCAGGAACAGGAAGATGCGAGAGGGAGATGCGAGTCTTGCATGGCTGCAAGGCAGGACGTCAGAATTAAAGGAGCTTTTGCACATAGGGTCGACGGGGAGAGCGAGGACAGCGGGGGTTGATCGGTGCTTAAATGCTTTGTCACAACGCTGTGCCGAATTTACTGATACGGCCAAGATACATACTGGCTAGAAGGAGACGGCAAGCGCGCCGGGAAGATAAATATATATATCTACGCCCGGGCTCGCCGGGCCTGGCAGGCCTGGCATTCCTCAAGCCCGAGCCCTGAGCCCGCCAAAGCCTTGTGTCGGGCTCGGCTCGGCCTGCGAGCCTGATCACTAATCCGCCATAGTTCAGATATGTTGGGTTAGAATCACATATTGTGGTATCACATCTCTGAGAGACCTCATGCTAGGTAGGTTACACATAATATGATTTCATTGATTTTACAAAACGAACAGCAGCGCAGACTTGACGCACTCAACGCATGGTGCTCGCGCAACTTTACCATTGTCAACATGATAAAGATATGGCAAACATACTGTGCAAAAAGTTTTTCACCTCGAGGGTCTCCCTTTAACTACAACTCGGGCAATTTGCTCGAATTTTGATTTTCAACTCTAAGCTTGGGACAACTCCAATTCCCGGAATGGACTGAGCGACAAGTTCAGCCCAATGTAATCTCAAACAGTGCCAACCTCAAAGGATTGCAAATTTTCCATGTTGCAACCTCCAAGATGGTTAGCATTTCCTGCTTCAAGTTTATCTCAGTGAAGATGCACCTTTCTGAGAGGGCTGTTACAAGCGGTGTCTCAACTTGACATGGAAGATATTTGAATAAGCAGTTCGCCATTTATTCGCAGTCTACGAGCTATTATTTGATTTATTGACACTGTTCAACGCTGGCTGTGTGAAATATCCTGCCAGCCGAATTTCCAAGTGGATGGTGGGATCCGTGTTATACACAATCCACGATCGGTTAAACTGGGACAATCAAATTCAACATGAGCGTGCGGGCTCTCGGCACCTAGGACTCAATTGGACCAGCCCCATGACACGAGGATCCGTGATGAAGGCTGATTGTGCAGACTGCGGCATGAAAGCTAACTCAGAGCCGATGCAGTGGGCTGCAGGGTGCCGCGTCAGCCTACATCCCGGCATTGGGCGATCATTGATCCGAGCTCAAGCCAAGATCTGGGGGCTAAAAAGACTTCGGCAGGAGAATAACTGATGTAGCCCGCTTTGCGGCAGAGCCCGGTATGTAGCACCATCAAGATCTCTGGCCTGTCAATGCTCCTCCGAGCTCGTCAATTTCGGCTGCAACGCAGACCTCAGTCATACGTTGGAGTCTAGATGTAAATTTAATGTAGATTTTCCTGTTATTGCAACCTGGTAACTTTCAAGAACCATCCTGAGATCGTTCGGAAAACATGCCGTATCATTTTAAGTAATTTGAATACACAGTCAGATCACTTTTCGGCCCAAAACTCGCTCGGTCGTTGCTACGCGACGACCAGCTCGCATTGGGCCTCCACTCGTCGCTGCCGTGGTGCACTCCCATTGAAGTTTGGTGAGTTCACATCAAAGTAGCAGAGAGAAAATTATCATTCTGTAAGTAAGTGATGCAACTTGACAATAAGCTTCAAGTCCGACCTGCCGGTCCCAAGAAAATTGTCGGCTGTATTGAAGAGCCAGTGGGGAGGGGAATCTTCAAATGATCGTCCCTCTAAAGTTTTTTGTCCAAGGAAGATAAATTTTCTTTTACAGGATTGAAGGAGTGAGTATATAATGACGGAAAAATCCAATGCCCACGAAACTGAATTGAGTGGAACAGCAAAGGCAGGTATCCAAGAGAATATGAGCCTGAGTGGTGCCAGGGGCATATAGAAGGCGACATTGCAACCGCAGGCCAAGACAAACAGAGAAAGATATGCAGAAGGCTGAAATCGACCCAACCCCAAGTTGAAAGGACGGAACAAGGCGGAAAGGAGGATCAATCAATCAAGGGATGATGGCGACCTGCCGAGCTCGGAGTAAATTTCCAAGTATAGGTTTTGCGCACCATAAAAGGAATCGTATGAAACGCCAACGAAATCACTTTTTGAAAACCCCCCAAAAACCCACTATATACATAGCGGGAATCTAATTTTCTGAGGAGCGAGAATCTGCTACTTAGACAAAGCTCTATTACTCTTCTTCCCAACTATTTAATGAGTTAAGGACTAATTTAACCCAGAAACAGTGGATTGGGCACAAATTAAGGTGACCCCGATGGAAATTATAAACGGATCAGACTATATTTAAACGCCAAAGATAGAAGATGTTGCCTGACCTAGTTGTAGTTGCACCTAATGAAAGTTACGGTTGCTCTTCGCAAAATCTCTCAAAATTAAATTTGCAACATGCAAATCTTGAACATGTTACTCGGATCAAAGTTGCGATCGGCAAGTTGTTGCTGCGCCAAGTTGTGAATTCACCGACTTGTATCCTACTTAAGTTGTCATTGAATTTCAAGTTGGCTGTGAAGTTGTCCGAGTTTCAGTAAATTGGACGGTTTGGAGCCATTTCAAGGCGGATTTTAATGCCATCTATCTGGGGTGATAGCCAGCGAAATTTCGGGTCGAACTGTATCCTTGGGTTATTATTCAGTGCCCTTATTGGCTTTCAGGAAGGCCGGGAACTCTTCATTCCAGCCCAAACAGTGGCAAAGAACCCTGGCACAGTTATCTTTAATGTTCAAGAAATTGTGCAGGTCTTGACACTTGCGGCCGAGTTTCAGTAAATTGGACGGTTTGAAGCCATTTCAAGGCGGATTTTAATGCCATCTATCTGGGGTGATAGCCAGCGAAATTTCGGGTCGAACTGCATCCTTGGATTATTATTCAGTGCCCTTATTGGCTTTCAGGAAGGCCGGGAACTCTTCATTCCAGCCCAAACAGTGGAAAAGAACCCTGACACAGCATGCCGAGTTTCAGTACTATCCCTCCGTGGCGCCAGCTCACTCAGTGGTAGCCAAACAGTCTGCAGGTGCGTTTGGGTAATGAGGGATACGCGCGAGTGTGATATCTCGACACGTCCACGGGAAGAGCCTGACCTGGAGCACGTCAATATCACGACAATCCACGGGTAGACAAGACAATGGAACTATTAAGTCACCGATATTTGCGAATTTCTTGGAATTCCAGTCGTTAGAATGGAAGATGAGGGTGTCTTGCCGGTGGCCATTGTTCATCTGACGAACATGAGGACCAAGCTGGTTCGCCTCTGCCCAGTATTGCTCTGCTGTCTCTCCGTGGAAATGTCCGACACACGAGAGGTAGGCAGTTCCGAACTGGTACATGCACGATTTCTGGTGGCCCTGCATGTGTGAGGCAGGCACTCCCCACTGCATTTTCTTCACCTTGTCCAAGACATCGGGGAAATGCTTCGCAAAGCGAGTCTCGAGATTTACCACGTACTCGCAGGTGATGTCGTAGGTCAGGACTTCATCGATGTCTTCGACCTCCATGTGAAATTCGAATGGCATGGAACCACGGCCATAAGAGCCCATTCACGCGTACCTTTCAGGCCTCGCAAGCCCTCCGTCGTTAATTAAACAGACACAATCAAACCAGTGTTGGCATTGACCGGGTCAAGCGAATATTAAACTGGCAGTAGGAGCCCACAAACCTCTTGAATTCATGTATATCGAGGAGTTTGGTGAAGAGTACAGTGGGGGACAGTCAAAGACATCAATTTTAATGAAGGTTATAGTAAGCCCCCGGAGCTGATCGGGATGCAAAGTAGACCTAATGGAGGTCCTTGCGAATTTTTTTCAGCCAGATCCCACGAGCCGTTCCTGAGATAAAGGGGTATTTATGGTTGTCGACCTCCCAAACAATGGCCGCACCCCAATATTGATGGTAAAATCATGAAGATATTCCTATAGACTTTTTTAAATGAGCTGAGTATGATGCCAACGTTTTCAAAAAAATTCAACGAGCGGTTCCTTCAAAAATAGCCTGTGAATTCTGTGTCACACATGTTACTGTCACGTTGTCACTGGTCAACTTCGTCGAGTCCGGCCCGCTCTCTTGGATTCCTGGGCCACATATACCTGCCTATCGATCAATCTTCATTGATAAAGCTACAGGGAAGATTCTCAGAGAGGCTCGACAGATCATCTTCCCTGGTTCAGGTCATGATCCTTGGTGGGACTGTGAACAATTTCTGGTTCAACTCAATAAAGCCATCGATCTCTTTGAAGAGCAATTTCCAGGAAAACAAGCTTTATATGTCTTGGATAATTATTCAGCTCATGGATTTGGGCCCAGATGTCCTCAATGCTTTTTCAATGAACAAGTCGGATGGTGGGAAGCAGCGAAAGCAGAAAGACAAAGTTATTCCGGACAGCAATCCTGATGCATCTTGCAGAGGAAAGGTCCAGAAAATGACAACTGAGAAGGGAAAAAAGCACTTCAAGTTGTTTTGCAGGAACGAGGATTCAATGTGAAGGGGATGATTGCAAAGTGCAAACCCAGCAGCCATCAAGTGGTTGGATGCTTGTCCACCTGAGGTCATTCACAAATTTATCAACCGTTCCTGGCGATTTACAAGTGCTTACCGGTTGGGATTGACTGGGTGGGCTGCAGATTGGGCTGTGAAGAAGTATAGGTCACACCGCACCATTTCTGAGAAGGCGCTGAGGGCTTTGGAGGCAGCAGGAAGGCTCAAGGGGCCGAGATAGGTCCACACAATTTTTGTTCTAAGGTGCCAAAATATTGGCCGTACATAATTCCTCGTGGAAAATTCGCGAAAAAATTGTTTTAGGCTTATTTTGGGGTGCTGAATCTGATTCTGAAGTCAGCTAAGCTCTCTATTCGATGTATAAAGTGCTAGGTGAGTTGATGTCTTTGACTGTCCCCCACTGTACCTGCTCATTGAGCCGTTGAAACACATTCAGCATAAATTTGGGAAACCAACCCTCATAATCCACGAAGCCATCCGTGAGGAGAGATTAGACTCGTAAGTAGTCTGCCAAGGTACGGCAATTCTTAGTGCAAGCACTATGCTGCCTACGGCAAAGTTCTTGCACTAAGAATTGCCGTAGCGCAGACTGGTCACGAGTCTAAGCAGAGATGGGATAAAGCGCATGATATAATCAAGGCGCTCCACGATTTGCCTCAATTATGCAACATGGTAGTGATCGGTCCCCAGGGTAGGACCCGCACTATTTGGGGGGATAATATCACGCATGTTGCCACTATCAATTTTACTGCCTTCGCCTTTTCAGTAAGTTTAACCGGCCGTTTTGGCCTGCTTGTTGCTAGAGGTATTGTGCATTTTAGCAACCACCCTTGGTTTACATATCTCTTCTACGTCGCCGAACAACGTTCGCAGAGTTTAGGGCCTGAGACACGCGGCTCAGAAAATGGCTCTGGGGCTTGATTAGAATTGAAATGGTCTGCAGGATGTCAAGTCACGCGGCTCAAAATGCGGACCGTTGCAAAGCCAACTGCATCACGCGTTTCAAAATGTAAACCAGCAATTGCGCTCTGGAAAGCGCAATAACGCCTCCGAGCGCGATTTGAATAGCTGTCGCAGAGATCAGGGCTATCCATTCCTGGGCGGCTTAGAAAATGGCTCCGGGCTTCATTGGAATTAAAATGGTCTACAGGATCTCAAGTCACACGTTTCAAAATGTGGACCATTCAAAAGGAAACAGGGTCACGCGGTGAAAAATGTAAACCGGAAATTGCGCTCTGGAAAGCGCAATAGTGCCTACGAGCGCCATCTGAATAGCTGTAAATGTTTGTATGACACATCTCTCTCTTTATAAAATTACCGATGTCCGTCTGAAGCCTTTAAACTCCGCTTATAGCATTAGCACCCCGAAACTTTGGAAGCACTCGGTCCAGACCTTTGGAAGCGCTCAATAAACGGCGCTTCCTCGGGGCTTTTGGCCCCATGATCATCTCTTTACAGCTCTTTGCGGAACTTAGGGCGCGGACGGTTTTTTTTTCCGTTTTCGGCAATTTTTGGCAGAACAGCTGTCCTGCCCTCAAATTTTATCAGATTGCCTCGGGACCTATCCCATTCTACTCGCACTGAAAATTCGCAGTCACCAGCCTCTTTGAATTTTGGTTTTGGTCCCCAAATAAAATTTTCACCCAAAAAATCCTGGTTTCAAGCAGGACAGCTGTAAGGTTGGTAATAGTGCTCTTATTGGTCTAGATTTTTGGAAACGCACACCTCTATATGTTTTATAGTTCTCAGTGTATTAGAATACGAAATTTAGTATGCCAATGATTTAACCGAAGTCGCCGTAGTGGAAGCGCGTGCGCGCGCCTATAAAAGTGTACACAATGCCAATCATCATTTATCAGCGTCAAACTTTCCGAGGCGCTAATTCAAGCGCCAAACCGGCGCCAGTGACTTGAATTTACTTGCAACTTCATCAATTCCGCCCTTGCTTTGAAGGATGGGTTGACTGAAACCTGACAAAGACGAAGATTCACATACTTATTGTCTTGCTCGAATTTGGTCCGCACTCAGAGCTGCAGAATACAAATTGCAATACGTGCACCGGGAGTGGTTTTGTGATAACTGACTCAGTTTCCGAAATCATATCCGACAAAAGGCTTCAGACAGGCGTAATTTTATAAAGATAGAGTTACTGGCAAAAATGAATTGCCGGCATTGTGTGGGCTGAGGGCCAAATCACTTCAATTAAGATTTTGCTATGAAGTTTTCATGAATTTCATGAGGTTTTCGATGGTTTGGCCGCTTTGCTTGCATCATTGCCTCGCAAAAAAAAGAAAGATAAAAAACAGGTTTCTCTGAAAAGTCGACCACACGATATAGCAAAATTTAAAACCTATTTTCATTACGACCATGTTGGGGTATCTACAAAACACTCAAAATGACAACATTGCACTGCACATTGTGACCCTAAACCTCATCGATACCACTGTACATCTCCTTTGCATAGCAAATTATGTCTCTCCGTTCGTCCGACTGATCTTATTATTTGTTTTCCTATGCAAACAACTGTAAATCTAGGGTTTTTACGAATTTCTGTGATCAATAAAGGGGGAGGGGGACCGCTCCGCGGTCCCCCGAGCGCTTGTATACTGTAAAATTCTACTACCATGGCATAATTGTATGGCAAACATACTGTGCAAAAAGTTTTTACATGTTGGGAATCCTGGCGGCAGTTCCTAGATGCATCTCAAAGCCATGATGAAGAAAAGGCACCTCTATTGGGTTTAATCGACGTCCATCCGCACAAACAAGAGCGTACCTGTTAGGACGATAACTAGAGATGGAAGAGAACGCGCTGCTTGTAATTCATTGAGTGTTACAAAGGATCCGACTCCGTGCGGAAGGTGCTCGCTTCGAGACACAACTGAGGATTACTCAAGGGTATCACCCTTCCAACACGACATTTTGTATCTCGTCCATTACTGATGTACATCCTTGAAATTTGATACCATTATGATCGCCTCAAAAAAGCGCACAGCATCGTGCATACCACCAAGAGAAAATTTCAGATTTGAACGACTTTGAAGGCATTCTGTACCTCCAGGGACTCACTGCGTTCAAGTTCAGCCCCGGGATAGACGGTGATCGGATCTAGATGAGCTGGCGGTGAATCCGTTATTGTAAACTTATTACTTTTTAGACACCATCACAATTCAATGTATTGATAGTCATTGTACCTAGCACTTATATCTTTATCGGATAGACAGTAGAATTTCCGGACGAATTGGATACCTATCAGAACAAACACCTATCTGAACAGAGCGTGTTCCTTGGTCTCTCCTAAACAGACGGTTCAACAAATCTGGCCTCGTACCTTGGCTTGTTGAACTTGTTCCTGCCCGCGTACTGGTACAGGGTCTCCATCTAGCATCTGTCCGAATATGACAGTGTCCCTATTCCAGAAGACGCCTTCTTATCTTTGTTCAATGGTCGTGCATTTTTATAACTCACGAAGTATCTCATTGAAGGGATCGTTACAACGACAACGAAGCTTAGCGGACATGAAACAGATGCATTCAAAATGGATACGTATAATAATACCGATAGTGGGAAGTTAACTGGCTTACAATGCTGAGGCGCCGCAAAATGTGAGATCACAGCAGGGAGCGGCAGCACGGCGTGGAATATGCTGTTCCTTTTGTACTGAAACATTGAGTGATTTTGAGACGTTGTGAGATTCGTGGACGCGATTCAACGTTTCACGAATTCGAATGCTCATATCGCGAGTTTGATGAAACCATGGCAAGATCAAGCAAGATAGCGCGAGTTTGACCCACTGTTTGAGATCCACATATCGCGAATTTGATTCCGCGAACGTCGGGATTTTGGGTCTTTTGGTTGCACATCGCGACTTTGGCAGGACAGTTATCAGATGACCGAACCTGCCCGCTCCCTGCCAGGGAGCTTGATCGGGCACATGGCGGTGTTCATGTTGAAGCCTCAAATCACCGGTAAGTTAGTTACCTGTGCCTCCGGACCGGGCGCTCTTCCAACCTCGGTCGACCCTCTCAAGCCTCTTGTGCCACTTCCCTGGACTCGGTGGCCATTGAGAAGAAGGAAGGAATCAAGAACTCACGATGTGATACCACTCAATCGCCCCTCCCCAGGCGCGCGTGCGGTGGGGGTCGGTGTCAGGCTAAGATACTGTACTATTTCAACCAAGTGTTCACTGGGTGTGACCTGTGGCACTACTAGTACTACGCACGACTACCATGTCCGTCAAGCGGCAATCCCTTCCAGCATCATTGTGAGCGAGACTCTCGTTCTGCACTTCCTTTGACTGACATGGCTTACCGGCTACCAGGCGAGGCCTTGCATTTGAGTCGGCCGCTGATGACTCAGCTCACTCCATTGCTGCTCGGAAATTGCGAGAACTTCTAACGCGTTCCGATAATCCTTCGACCCCAATATCATTGGGGAAACCTACGCATGCAAGATGTTCAAACACGTCTTCCGCGCTCGCATCTTCCGCGTTCGTATCCTTCACACCGACACTCCAACGGGTCGTTGGGTTGTTTGCGGTTCGTCCCACAGATGCTCAAACCTTTATTTTACACTTAATTGCTTCGATTAGGTACGTGATGACCACAGCGCCACGGGCGACTCCGACGGCGCCATGTTTTTTCCCATCGTCTCAGACCTGAGGGGACCAAAAAAAAATTGTGCACCTTTCAGACTTTCGCGCTTTCCCACGGTACTGTCACACATCAGTCACATTCACGTGACTCGATGGATGCGAATTGCGCCTACAGAATCAATGCTAATGGCTGACCAGAAGGCCTCTTGTAGTTGCAGCTCTTCCGTGGACGACTTGAGTGAATTGAACTTCAGATAATATTCAAACAGTTTTTTTCTGGGGGAATCCATTGATATTCACCATATTAGGCCCTTTGACCCAACAAAACTCGAAGTAGAATATACAACTCTCCTCCACTGGAAGAACTCAATGCTTCCAAGCTTGGTGAATGAGAGAAGCCTTCCGTATTGAATTTTATAAGGAGGACAGACAAATATCTCGAGGGAATTTACGGCCAAAATAGATTGGCAAAGTCATCCAAAACTTTCGGCAGACTGTGATAGTATAAAATGCATGAATTCGGCCTGGTATACACAAGATTGGACTGCAAATGTCTTACTCCGCACGGTCAAAGCGAGGGTTTGTGTGACCAGTGACAGTTTTATTTTTACCACATGGGGGGTTATTCAATAGAACATTGATCCAACAACCCGGCAACCCGGGTTGTTCTCAATAAGGGGGGGTTGTGCAATAGAATTATCCGTATTTGAGCTTTTCCCATCAAATTATTGTCCTGAGCCCCCCCGCGAGCGAGTTCCGCAATACAGTGGCTTCAATCTATTGCCCAACCGATCTCGACGACCCAGTTGTCAGCCTAGATCCGCCCCCCAGCACAGCAAACGCACCTCCTGCGCTCCAGGATGAGTCCGACGATGACGACGAGTCGGACCAAGAAGAAACTGGAATTGTGTCCTTCAACGGGCACCAATGGGAGAAGCGCCGCAATCTGGAGTTCCAAGTGGTCTGGACAGACGGCGATCACTGTGGGAAGTAAAAGAACTCGAATGTAGTACCCTAAAAAGACTCAGATGTAGCGCTACTCAATACTACATCTGAGTTCGGAAACTCAATTGGAGTGCTTTTCTGCAAAAACCGGCTCTATATGAGCGCCTTAGGCGCTCAATGTGAATACCTTGAGGTACTCAATCGGAGTGATTTGGGTACTCCAAGGGAGTGCTACACACTTCATTTGGGTACTTGGACAGTTGGTCAGAAAGGGGTCATATTTGCCCTGAAAAAATAAAAAATTCTTGGGCTAAATTTGGGACTAGTCCAATTTTGGTGGTGACCAAGTGAACCGCACCATATGAAAAAAATAATTGAATGCATGTATCCTGTAGAGGCAGCAGCCCGTAAATATTGTGGGTAAAGTATTACCAACTCCTTGAAAACGGTGGGCAAGGTGTTGAACTCGGACATCCGCAATTTGAACCCGCGGTCACTGCAGGGTTCCCCACAAATGATGAACTGATCCGGGTGACATATCTGTTTCCAGGCGGCCCTTCTCCGTGTTTGATGTTTGTCTTTGTTTGGCTGTTCTCCCATTTCTCCCAGAGTGATTGACATTGTTTGGCAGATAACAATTGTAGGCTTCAGCACTAGGCTTCCCGGTTGGGAATGGCCTAATCGGGAAGCCTGACCTACGGCTTTCGCTTGGCAACCAAAACCAGACCAAATATCAAGTTATTTTTTCCCCACTCAAATTCTCTGAAAATGATAATAATAATCTTGATAATTGGTCTGACTAGGGAGACTCGGTTGCCAGGAAATTGAACTAGATTTGAACTTCCTAGGTTCAATGACGAGGGTGGAAATGGGAAATCTGAAACGACAGTTTTGCTTAGAATCGGGCTGGCTGTCACCTCCCAATCAAGCTCGAGAAATTAGGTCTCCATACCAAATCACATTGTGAGGCCTAGACCAACGGAAGATGGTCTTCACAGCAATGCCTCCCTTTGGAATGAAGAGCTTCAAAGCCCCAGGCTCAATGACGAGGACGGTAACGGGAAATCTGAAGAGACAGTTTTGCTTAGAATCGCGCTGGCTATCACCTCCCAATCAAGCTCGAGAAATTAGGTCTCCATACCAAGTCACATTTTTGACGGTGGCTGGGCGGACCTTTTGGGTCCGCATTGCCGCCCTGAACATGCTACGAAAATTTGGAGGACACAGAAAGTTTTGTATTGAGCAGGGCTATCCATTTCCGGGCCCAGCGAATGTCCCTCCAATTTTTCTTTGGCTGGAAGTCTTCTGTCCCGGGAATTGCCGTTGCTATTGATTCGGACCGGATGGAATACGGTCCTTACAGTGCTGCCTCCCTTTAGAATGAAGACCTTCAAAGCCCCCAGGCTCAATGACGAGGGTGGCAACGGGAAATCGGAAGAGACAGTTTTGCTTAGAATCACGCTGGCTATCACCTCCCAATAAAACTCGGGAAATTAGGTCTCCATACCAAGTCACGTTGTGAGGCCTTCAGTGCCGATAAAATTGCCGTGCATCGGTCCTTTATTCACCCTCTGCCCGCGATGGAGATCGATGAGAATTCAACGAAAGGAAACATCGAGGTGGTCGAAGCAATCAACAAGGAGCTTGGTTTGGACGTGAATGACCCGAACTACATCAAATACGTCAAAATTCTTGCAGGCGACCAGCTCACCATTGCCCGTCAGCGATCTATCCTCCAAGTGCGTCTAGGACACGAGTCTGGTGGTCAAGCATGGAGAAACATTGTGCTTATGCCCAGCCTATTTCACGCAAAGATCGCAGATTGCCACGGTGTTCTGCACACGCACTTCGGCAAACCGAGCGCAGGTTTTCGGAGTCCAGGCAACCTCGGTTTCCACAACACTGTCCTGGACCGCCTACTCATCACTCTCACCTCCCTCCCGCCCTTCCGAACTTGTCGCGATCTGATTATGGTCTCGCTTTACGCACGAATCCTCATCAGGAAAATCCCCCATTGCCTTTTGTCAAGAACTGTGGCCAGTTGTTGCTAAATCTTGAAATTTCCTGGGAATTGTTAAGAATTGTCAAAATGGCAGAATTTTTCAGTCCCTAAAAAATGGTACATATTTTCAGACATTTCTCAACATTTCCGGCTGATTCGCAGGGAATGGCAGTGAATGTTCGAGGCTCTATCCATTTCAAAACATTGATAGGAGAGAAAGGAATGTCATTAAAAGGCTACATAATACAAAAGTGACATGTAGATAATATAACTATCTAAATGCACGAACAAAATCAGGAATTTGAATACCGGATATGGGTTGCGCACCGTGGTGCGCAGTTCGTACCTCAAGAAGCCTTAGTATCATGTCTATGTGTACATACTGGTTGCGTGCCGCTGTCAGACATGTCGGTATGCCTTAGAAGTGCACGGACCTAAAAGTAGTTGAGTGATGGCAACACGCTGTATATGAGAAACGACGAACTCGATTGAATATGTATCGTTGACGTGTTGACGTGTTGAATGAGTGGTGCGATGGCGGGGCACCCGGGGGTCTGTATGGCACTTCGCGCCGGAGCCGCGGGGCGGGAAGGCTGAGGTGATCTGTTTAGTAAGATAGAAAAACGATCACGGAAGAAACGTACCGGGTCTATGCGTACGGCCTCACTGTGGTCATCATGAGCATAATATTTGAGGCATCAGGAATATTACATACCGGAGAGGTCGGTGAGGACAGCTTGATGTTCTTTATCCCTCCAACGCTACATCCGTGTCGATGTGGAGGCCACCAGACAATTGCGGTCTGTATAAAAAGAGAGATGATTATAGGAAAGAGTGTAAGACAAGGGAGGAGACTTACATGGGGGATTGTGAAGGACCAGAAAAGGGAAGACCTCGCCGTTGGGAGCCATGGAAGGCAAGACCGAAGAGGAGAGATGAGGGGGGAAAGCAAGAAAAGTGTGTGGGTGCCATCAACCTTTGGTTTGCTGTTTGGTTGATTGGACTTGCCGATGACAGCGGGCGGTGATCACGTGGCAGCCGTGAGCGCTTGATCGGCATTAGGCGGAGTTTAAAGGACTGGGTGGTTTTGGAGGTTTGAACCAAATTAGGGTGAAGTCACCTTCTCCGTTGCAAGAATGCTGGGAATTATACATTGATTCCAATTTGGAAACTGCGTGCATTGCTCCACATTGTCCCTAATACTAACTTTGTTTGCTAGCGCTATACTGTCGTAGTCCGCACGGCCGCTCTCCAGCGCTTTATCACCATTCAATACGACTTCATCCGCCGCGCAGGGCGACTTGCCGCAGCTTCGTATCCGTGCTTCTTCTATCTCTTTGTTCCTTTTCTGTCACCCTTGCTCTTGGGGCTTGACGTTTCCATCCGCGCGCGACTTTCCGCCGCCCTTTATCACGGAAAGTAACCGGAATTGCTCTATTCCCATCAGATAGCCCAACCCTCACTAGGGTATTTGTCTGAATTTTACATAAGGATCCATCTCAAGTTGTTCAGTGCAGAAATCCTGGTAATTCTGCTGTTCATGACTTTGGAAATCTGTGTTTAAATTTGTTACTGGTGAAAGTGTTGATTTTCGTCTTGGGTAATATGCTTGTGGAAAAACGTAGAAGGCGCGGTCAGCTCCAAGACTTTGCATGCGTATTGTCATAAGCAAAAAATTAGGAAAAATATCACGGCAACTCTCAGGATAAATAAAATATCACTTGAAGAGTCAGCGCAAAGTTGAATTGTTTCTTTTGTCACCGAGGACTTCGGTTGGCTCCTCGCGGCGTCCTATGCCAGGGTGTCGAGGAGAAATGGACTACCTAAAGCAAGCCCAAAGTATCAGGCTGGTATGGAGCGCTCTCAGTACTCCTGAAAAGGGACCAGGGCACTAAAAAATAATCCAAGGAGATAGTTCGAAGTGAAATCCCGGCCTGCCTCGCCGACGTTCAATTGCAGCTGTCACAGATTTGTGCTCTAACCCTCAGATTTACAATGGCAGCTGCTGAGAATCTCTTGTACCTTGTATTTCTTAGTCAAAATACATTTATAGGAAGCAAATTGAACATGGCTGGGCCAAACGAATATTCAACGAATATGTGCCCCTACCGAGATCACCATTCGCATTCGCGCGAATAGCACAGCCACAGCCACTCGCGAATATGAATATTCACTATTTGCGAGTGCATATTCACGAATATTCGTGATATTTGCCACTCGTGGTATTCTCTATCTGTCGAGCGCAACTACTTTGACGTGCTTCTTCTATCTCTCTGTACACCAGCCACTTGGCAACCCCGGAATCTCTCAGCGCCAGGGCGGACTCTCGGATGCAGCGTATGTTTGGCATTCCCAACATAAACCACAGCTCCACGACCTAACTCGGCATGGCACCCGATCTGGTGGTTTCTCTGCCTCTTGCAATATTGCAGGAGCTTTGGCCCTATATCCCTGAGCTCTCTTCCTCCGAATGCGATTCTCAGCCGCATTATGTACACGCGGAGTGCTATAAATTTCTAATGTTTTCTTCCCGCCCGCGACCTGTGTTATCGTGCGATTGATGGTCGCGGTAATGCGCCTGCATGTCAGAGCCGATCCCGCCATCTGCGCTGCGATTGCGAGAGAGGGATTGGGATTACCTGTGCGTGGCATCTAGCGCAACTGTCCCTCGTCCCTCGTCTCGTACCTGGCTTCGATGCGTACCAATGAAGTCGACGATATGATTGTCAGGCTCACCTCCTGGGTTCTCAATCTATTCTCTTCCCATATTCTGCTCTCCGGAATACCTAGATATTCCTAAACCCCGGCCTCAGAATCGAATCTCAGTCGCCCTGGTCCTAGCTACAACTATGTAGTATGGCGATCGACTCCAGCCTCTCCGGTTCTTCGCTTCCTCGTACACCATCGACTTGCCCTGCAACCCGTCCTCTCTTCACAAAATCCTTCCTCGCAATGTTTTTTCTCGCCAATTGCCTCCTCCTTCTACGCACTGCGCTTCTGTTTGTTTTTCACTTTCGTTAATTTCCAACTCCTTTCTCGTTGACAATTCATCTCCGGCATTGATATTCAATACGTCTTTCGTTATGTTTTCTTTTTTCTTTTTCCCTTTCTTTGGGCATCCCTGACTTCGCTCCTCCCCATCCCTGACCCTCGCTAGTGACTAGTCTCACGCATCCCTGACTGGACCTCGAATCCTCCTCCGAAAGGAACGGTCCCTGGCTGCTGCTGCTGCGCCAACCCGCGGAAACGAACTCCGCACTCTGTCTCGTATTATTAGCACCTTGCTCGTCCATCCATCATATCCTCCTTCCTCAGGTAGCACGATCACCTGGTGGGCCTGGTGGTACTACTTGTGCGCCAGTTGACGCTCGCTAGCTCACTTTGTGGTGTTATGATGGACCCGACTACGACTACTTACGACTGCGCCACGATTTCGTTTCTTTCTTTCGAGCGCTAAACATGTATACCTCGTTGCTCTGTTGTATCTTCCACCGCTAGCCTAGCCCAGGGTCAAACATTTCCTGTGTCCGGTTTCCCTGTTATCTCCCCACAGTCGACACGACCCTCCATCATACACTGGTACGGTACACATCTATCACCAAGCGATTCTACAGCCAACCATGGTTTGAGTACTTTCTCTCTGATTGGTTGTGGCGCAAGACATCCATCCTCTCACCGCCCAGGTCCGAGTCGAGCCGAGTCGAAATAACCCAACCCTTGGTTCGACGACTCACGAATTCAACTCACCTCTGCTATCAATCTACAGTACCTCAGTCAAAACCTCATTCGTGCTCCGCCTTCCGCACGCTCCGAGTCGTCTTCCCCTCCAACCTCGCTGTCGCTCTCTGCTTCGATTCTGCCCTGGTCGCCATCCCTACCGCGACTGGTACCACAAGTCTGCTGATGCGGGTGCTTCTGAAACAGGGCTAGTCTTACTGTCGCTCTGGTGTTGCAACTTCCCGCTATACTGGCTAGCGTCCTGTCTGCGCATCTCGTCAGCCCACTTGACGAAATCTCGTTCAACCTTTTAACATTTCCGAGCAATACTAATTAATCCTCCGCTGGCACTCGATAAGCCCACACACAAACATTTTCTGCGGGATACATTGACCACGCGCAGGTTAAGTCTATCGCATCTCCGGCTAATAGGCCAAACCTTCTCGTGCGAGATTCAGCTAGGTCGGTACAAATTGTCAAGAAATGTATATATTCGGTTCTGGTACTCCGTATTGACTGCATTTAAGCCCTTCCTAGACATAGCTGAGTCTAGGCCACTTATACATACCTACACAGAGCCCTCCATGTAACTCACTAGACACAGTCTTTCTAGCTCTTTGAAGGTCTGTCTAGCTCTGGGTAGGTCAGTCTAGCTTTGGGCAGGTCAGTCTAGGTATGGTTGTGTCAGTGTAGGTCCGTGTAGTAACCTAGACAGATGTGAACATATATGTCTAACTCCAGACAACACATCAAAGCATCATCTCCAAATATATTTGGTTGTATTCCGTTCGCTCTGAGACCTCGTAAAATCAAAGAAGACATATTCGAAATCATGGGTAGAACTCTCAGAAGAAAGATCCAATCAGGCAGACAAAAATATTATCAGTGTTACTAGACCACTTTCTTGAGAGTTATCACACAGAATGGTTGTGTGTTCTGTTGACTTTGTGTAAATATCTGTAAGGATAACCACCCGTACAGTACTACATATTTGTCTTCAGTAAACTCGTCGTTCAGGCATTTGGACCACGCGAGTATAATATATCCCCCCCCCCATCACAAGGACAACCAGTAAACCAAAAGTTCAAGTCAGTACAGATCTGTTTAGGTGCCTACAATCAACTAGACTGACCTGCACAGAGCTAGCCAAATCCAAGTTTAGGGACCCAAACGCGGCTATACAGGGCCTACACTCAAGTAGCCCCAATCTGTGTCTAGAAGTCTAGGTTTCATCCAAATCGGTGCAGAACTGGTTGATTTACAAACAATTCTCTGAAAACATCCCAAAACGAGAAATTTTTGCTCGCGCCTTCGGTACTGACGTTAGCTGTAACGATGAACTGAAAAAGATAGTCCAGGTCGTCGGCGTCAATCAGGTCAGGTAGAACAAGAGCCTTTTCATCACTCATCCCGTCCAAACCAGCGTATACCTGTGGACGTGAACTTCCTCGAAGCAAAGTGTTACTATCATGCCTTAGACACGAACTGAACAGCGAACCTGGGGGCGAGAGAAACAACATTTCAATGATATTTGGGAGTGGGTCGTCCTGTTATATGAGGTGGATATCATCCGGACCGCAGACCCCCAGCAATCTCCACAAATCGGTCGCCGAGGGCCGGCCCGAGGCGGACCCACCGGAAAGTCTTGATGGTCATATTATATACGTGCTTCCCCACTGTGCTGTGCTTTACCTGAGATCCCAATTTTTCATTTAATCTCCTCTGGATTTTGTCGGGTTCGGAGCTCTCCTTTTGAATTCATATTCTAGGGTTCCAAATGGCTTGTAAGTGGCAGCCAATGAAAAAGATTTGAAGGCTACAATACTCAGTTAATAGGAAGGTCAATTTACAATGATTTCGTCCCTTCTCTCCTCCCTCCTTCCTTTTTCGATTTCTTTTTCGTGTTTGCGCTCGTTGATACCCAGTAGAACGGATCCAAAACCCAGTTGCAAATATAGCAACTCGACAGTTAGGTAGAATTCGGGAGAACTCGGGTATACTTTGTGGAGCAGTCGGTATGGACATCACATTACGCCCCTAGGTTACCGTTTTCACTTTGTGGACACTCAACTTTCGTCTGTCGGGTGGATAATTCTATTTGGCAACCCCCGTTCTTTGGCACGCCCGGGTTGCCACTATTTAGCAACCCCATGATCTCTAAGCCATCAGCTGATGGTGCCTGATGGCGCTGATGGCGGGGCGAGGCGGGAGACATTGAGGACGCTCCTGATGCCTCTAAATGCCTTAGATAATCCCGAAAAAAATCAATAGCAATCAGAAGCATTTACCACTTGTCTCACAATTTTTTTGGGAGCAATGTCTTGCTCAATTCATCAAATTATCGTGGTTTAGGCCACTTTGCTCAGAAAAACTGAGAAAAATCATGGAAACGGACCGAAAAAAAATGCCGAAAAAACTCAGGCACATCGAAGTATAATTATGGGAGCTCCCGCCACTCAAATCAATGATCTGAACTCTCCAGAAGGGCGACAATGCCAAAGGAACGGCGGTCAAAGCGGATTTTCGCGATTATCATGCTTATCTTATCGTCCACGTGGAATTGTGATTCTAGACCTCGTTCGCTTGGCAGTATTACAGCCCTTTGCAGAACATAGGGCGCGGCCAAATTTTTTCCCATTTTGGGACATTTTTGATCTTTTCGACCATTTCCCTCACTGCGCGCTCAATTCTGAATGTATCGTTCTGAAAACTATATGAGCGAAACCGCAACGGAATTCTGGAGGTCCTCTCGTGCTTTAATTTTTTTTATTCGGCTTACATAAAATGCAATCTGATATAATCATGTTTATATGGAAATCTCCTCCCACAGGGGGAGTTGGCAATATATTATTTTGGGGTCTCATTAGGGCATATATACAACTTTTTCTGAGGTCACCTCGTCCCCAGATTTTATCTGTGGGTCTTATACCACGTGAACGATGTAATTGAATCCAACAAAAACACCCACTTCTCAAACACAATGCTCGGGTATATTCTGGTCCCAGGTGAGGGTGATACTCGTTGGGTGATCGTCCTGTGGTGTTTGAGGATACTCCACGAGTCACATTTGTTATCCAAGTCCCCATCCCCGTAGGCGACGCGTTTCAATGTGCAGGTATATTGTCACGTGATGGAAACGTGGGCATATTGAATCGCGTCGCCTACGGGGACGGGGACTTGGATAACAAATGTGACTCGTGGAGTATCTTTCAAACACCACAGGACAATCACCCAACGAGTATCACCCTCACCTGGGACCAGAATATACCCGAGCATTGTGTTTGAGAAGTGGGTGTTTTTGTTGGATTCAATTACATCGTACACGTGGTATAAGACCCACAGATAAAATCTGGGGACGAGGTGACCTCAGAAAAAGTTGTATATATGCCCTAATAAGACCCCAAAATAATATATTGCCAACTCCCCCTGTGGGAGGAGATTTCCATATAAACATGATTATATCAGATTGCATTTTATGTAAGCCGAATAAAAAAAATTAAAGCACGAGAGGACCTCCAGAATTCCGTTGCGGTTTTGCTCATATAGTTTTCAGAACGATACATTCAGAATTGAGCGCACGGCAAGGGAAATGGTCAAAAAGATCAAAAATGTCCCAAAATGGGAAAAAATTTGGCCGCGCCCTATGTTCCGCAAAGGGCTGTAAATGAATATCATGTGTACGCCGACGTCCACTGGCCTGCGAGTGTGCGTGCGCAACCAGTGCGCAACCCTAGGAAGATTCCCGAACGGGAATATGACCAAGCGGCAGGCCGATGGGGACCAGGTATGGTGGCGGTCAAAACTTCATGTCACACCGCATTTTTCACCGGATTCCTCCAGGATTTGACATTCAGGAGGAACCTAGGCTGGGTTTATAGGTGGAATTTTCATTTCAGAGAAATCGGGGTCACTCCTAAATTAGGGTTAAAAAGCGCGAAATTTTGGGCCGCCAAAAAAAATTGTGTGTACTAAAATTGGGCCTCCCGAGCAATTTTTCTTCCACTCCACCTCTGAAAATTTAATTCTTGGATATGACAACGACGTATGGAGCCTGAAATCCCTTTTCACTTCCTCCGCCTAACCCATATGGGCGTCAAGGCGCACACTGATGGCGGGACACAGCCACCGGTCCGGCTGATCGCAATCATTGAATCAAAAGCGCGAAATTGGTCTCGCAAAAAAAAAAAAAAAAAAAAAAGGTTTTCAAAGTAGTGATTACCAAATTGGGACTCGAACTTATCACGAAGTTCTGTCCGCCACCATACCCATTACAGACTTGGTTCGTACCGATCTAGGGGCGGCGCCTTCAACATAAATGTGTCTTGGTGGTGACTGGGAAAGAACCGGGCCATCAAGAGGTACCCGCTGAAGAATTATGCTACACCGGGTACAAAAAGTGAATTAAGGGCCCACCCCCAAACGTAGCGCTTATATAATCGTCCCAAAAGTCACAAAAGGGAAATTCAGAACAATTTTGATCTCTTCTGCTCAAAGACTTGTTCGCCCGGACACAATCTCGATCCTCAACGTCATCTCCGACACTCGTTGACCATCCAGTTGTTTTTACTTTGGACCCACCTCTTTGGCCTTCCAATATGTTTTCTGTATTTTTTGATATTTCTCTCAAATTTTTGGCAAAGGGCCAAAGGAGGTGGGCGGAATGGCCGGGATGGCCATGCAGTGATTGTGCTGACATCGTCGGCGTCATCAGCGACAACGATCACGAAGGCGGCAGGGCAGGACGCGCGGCACGCGTCGAGATCAACAACTCGCCTCCCGACTCGTCGCCTTCCCGTTCTCAGTTTGAGGGGGTACCTGAAAAAAAGAAAAGCAGGTGCGGGCACCGAGGCCGTGGTGGAAAATAGTATTATAGTTTTCTTGGACTTACATTCGTTCTCATCCGGACTTCGCGCGAGGGGGTGTGTTGAGATATCAGTCGTATACCAAATTTGTCGTAGTTACATAAGCTCATTCCTTTGTCTTCTGCGTTCGTGTGCGCGCTTCGTTTTACAATTTTGACCTGGATCACTGCTACACGGTTCGAAGACTCGCTTCAGACACTCAGAGAATATATCAACCATTGTTGAAGAGCGGCAGCGATTTTTCGCTTTGACCGAAATCAAAACAGTCGATTTCAAATCAGGGCAGTGCAACGTCAGTTTCAATGCACAGTTCGAAGTGGTCCAGAAACTCGGCTGCATATGATCGCAGTTTGCTGCTACGCAGTACTTGAACTGCGCCTTTTGCGCGGCTTGATCTGCGCGGCAGCAAATCGCGCGGGAGATGAATTGTGCTTCGATCATTTCAGTTGAGAAACCAGGGACATGTGGATCAAAGTGCGCCGTGCAAGTTCAACTCAACGTCGATGACTTCTAGAAATATTTCTTGCACAGGACTAACTGCAACTTTAATATTCTGTTCCATAAAGCAGGAGCAGAGTCAATGATAAACCATAATATGGCGGAAAGTCCTCTATGTTGGTTACTACTAATCGAGGGAAGGGCCGGAGCAGTAATATGTAGTGAAGGAAGTTGAGGGATACCTAGCAGTGCAGTAAGGTAGAGCGATAGCAGTCAGCCATAAAGTACGAGGAGGAAATGAGCTACAGCAGAGGGGAGAATGTAAAACCGAGTCTGATTAATATTGCACACCATGGGAAGGCAATGAGAACGTCGTCGTGGGCCTCAGACACGTTTGCGAGTATGAGGGGTGGTGATAGGACAGCGGCGCGAGCTGTGGCTGTAAGAGAGTGGGCGTGGGAACTGTGTCGGTGTTCTCGGGGATGTTGAGTTGGGTACATAGCGCCGCGTCGCGTCACTGGCGCAGTCCAATGGGGGTTCTGAGAAAGACGCCGATTGCAAAAGTCTTCGAGCATTTCGATCGGGAGGTTTCATGAGTCATTCAGCGTAGGGAAAGAAGGTTGCGGCAATGTGGATGTTGACGGCTCGGATGTGCACGATGGCAGGAAGATGCGGGGACGTTTGGGGACGAAGTGTTGACGGGATGGAGATTTGATTTCCCGAAGGCGTAGTTTCAAGACTCCGCGCACGGAGCTACGACAGCAGGGAAGCGAGCGCAGGAAGCGAATGAGAGTAATCGAAATGAACGGCGCTGCAATGAGCAACATTGCCACGAAATCCTGAATGCTTGAAAAATTCGCATTTGCCTAGGCTGAGGTGCCAGATGCCGCCTAGAAAACCAGGCCCGACAGAGATGTTCCACGCCGATGTGCCCAGAAACGAATTTGCGGCGATTCAGGAGAATATCGGGCGATGGCGACGAGTAGGTTTCTTGGGGATTATTTGGAATGTTTGGTGGTTGCAAATTTGAGGTTGCCATGCATTTGCGAGCACGTCATGTGCGAATATTCTTGCAATTTTTGACCTTGGGAACGCAGAAAAGCCACGAGCTCCCAGAAACTTGAATGCGCATAGGTTGAAACAGGTTTGATAGAAGGTTCCCTTGTTTTGCACAGGAAGCAGGCAGATATGGAAGTGAGGTGTGAGGGGGAAAGTGAAGCGAAAGGCGGAGAGAGAGAGTAAGGCACGGTATATATGTCGGGAAAATGGGGCGATGCGAGGGCAGTGCGACAGGAATCTCGCAGTTCCAAGTGTCGCAGTTGACAGATCGCAGCAGTTGCGCAGTTTAATTTCCGGTCTGTGGGCTCAGATCTGTCCGAGGGGTTTAGCTTTCAATTGCACTCCCGTCGCTGAGGGAGTGATGTTTTTGGGCTGACCATCGAAGGACGAGAGGAGAGGATGAGCGAAGGAGGTAACTCAAATGGAGGTTAAACCAAACAGGTGCAATGACATTCGAGCCATTTCGTTACAGCTGTTTCCGAAAAGCTTGAGAAAGTCAAAACTTTTCGCGCTCTTGCGCAACTTTTGATCGAGTGATAAGGACTACCGGTTTTGGTTAGCCGAGCGTGCGACCCACTGGGTCCCAGAGCCGAGTCATGCCGACGCCAGGTGGGTTTCCTATTAACTGCCTTCTCGGAGGGCATTCAAACATTGGATAGTATGTGTTGTGCCTTTGTGGAGGTATTTCATCTCCTGTGTGCAGGTCTGACAGTCCGACTTTGCGCTGCACAGTTGATCCTTGGGAAAAGCCGAGACTAACCGAGCCAAAATTGGTAATCGCTATCACTTCATCAAAAGTTGTGCAAGCGCAAAAAGTTTTTAACTTTCTCAAGCTTTTCAGAAACAGCTGTAAACGGTTAATCTCGCAGCTCATCTTGCAATGCTGCGTTTGAGATCCGACTGTGGGCCGTGCCGCTGGTACGCGTGTCTCTCAAATGAATTCCGCAGGTGCTTGTGGGAGAAGCTCGGTTCAAATGGAGCTTGGTGTTGAATTAGGCACAGCTTTGGAGTGAAGAGGTTTCAATAGTGTGAGAACCAGTGAGCGTCGAAGATAGAGCGAGAGGGGAGACGCAGAGATGGGGATAACCTCCATGGGGATGAAACAAACATGTACAAAGAATCGAGGACCATTTCGTTAAAGAACGGTTAATCCGTTGCGGCCGAGCCGAAAGGTCACACACACATGTCAGAAAATTATTCTGAGGGGTGCGGGCCGGATCGTTCGGCCGACTTTCTTTGAGTGGTCCTGCGTCGAGGAAAACATCACTACATTCACTTGGAAGAAGTCACCTCGCTCGCCTTTGAGATACGAGCTGGACCATGAGATTTTTGGAGGTAAAAAAAACTGAATTTGAATTTGTACCAGAAGAGCAAAAGTCACACACTTGACATATATAACCGGACATGGGAAACCGGTGATCAAAACAGAAAACAACCGGAAAAAAAAAAGGGAAAAAAAGAAAAAAGCAATTGCAATCACCTTTGCCAAGTTATTCAGCAAATAGCTAGGAAAATATACCTCGTCGGCCCTGGAAGCAGATATTCAATTCCATCAACTCATCAGGTGTTACAGTTGAGTCAGCTTGATTATGTGTTACCTCAAGGCAATCATCGGCCTGTCGTTGGCAGTCCGCCTCCTCACGCTCTTCCCCCTGAGGTTGTAAACCCTCAATGGTTGTAAAAGAGTACGCTCCTCTCCACCCCTGCGGTCTAAGCGAGAGTCGTAGCAGTGAGTAGCTCCCACTTTTTCACTCCTCATGCTCTTCCCCTGCGGTTGTAAAAGAGTACGCTCCTCTCCACCCCTGCGGTCTAAGCGAGAGTCGTAGCAGTGAGCTGCTCACGTTTTTTATCGCACTCCGCAGTGAGTTTCTAATTTACGCGTGGCCGGAGACGGATGAACAGGGAGGTAGTGGTGGTAGTCCCGTAGTCAGACTCTACACAAAAAAAGTTTTAATGACAGTCGATAAAACTATGTGTAGAGGGCCGAGCGAGCGAGAGTAGACCTGATTAAAAGAGAGTACCAGGGAGTGAAGAAATTGCGGGGCCACAACCAAGGCAGCAACGTTTCGTCAAAAGACTCATCAGGTGGCTGTATCCCTTTGTATGCCTGCGGGGTTTGTTTGGCGGCGCCTTGGGCGCCAACCTATACAACAGCCGTTAATTAGAGTCGCGGAATCTTGGACTCGACGCGCTTTCCTCCCTGAAATTAACGCGTCACTCTCATCCGAGGTTCTCTCCCGTCAGTACTGGTACTCCGCTGACTTGGGATTTATTGAACAACGGAAAATATACAGGACTTTCCCATGCTGAACGCGGCCGCGACGCTATAGCCCGGTCAAGGGTTAAAATTTGCGTGCACATACGCGTTACTTGGGTGCTTTCCGCTCTTAACATCCTGTGTTACGTGCCAGCTGTCCCGGAGCAGTGAGTGACAAACGAAAATTTTATTCTCTCAGTAATTTTTCTCATCTGAAGTCTGCGCGAGCCGTAGCGACCCGAAGGGAGCGGAGGTGAAGCACGGACAAGGATGAGAAAAAAGAGAAGTAAACGTTCGATGCCAATTACCCGTAGGCTGCTCGGAAGGTGTCGCGGTTGTGTTTATTCAACCGGTCGCCCAGCGCGGGTGGTTTATCATACGATGCCATGAATCGAAATTCGGGGTATGCCTCCCCGAATTCCTTCCAGGAATCGCCCAATTCGCGCCAGATGGGAGCGAGATCAATCTCATCCCATACTGGATTATGGGTCAACTTGAGGACATGGAGCTCAGGATCACCAGCGCTTGCATCGTTCGATGCGCGAGGTTTGAGCGCCGTTGGGCGCTCCTTTCAGTGCTCTATCTCCGCAAAGATACTTCGGAGCCAGCGACCTGGATAACCTCGTGCGTTGAGTCTGCCCGCAAAGTCCTTTCGGACTAAAGCAAAATCCGACTCCTTGGAGCAGATTCGAACATATCGAATGAGCTCGCCTTTGACCCACACTAAGTTTGATATGCACAATGTATTGTTTTGAGCACATGTGTCCCAGCGTGCAGTGCGAGTCCCTTCCAGTCCGAGGAACCGTTCCCGCATGCATCCCAGTGGCATGTCTGTACAGACAAATTTACTCCTGATCAAAAGCGTCCAGTGATACACATATCCCCTACACACAAACATATTGTGAAGATCCCAGGGGACAATGCAGGCCAGATTGACACCATTCTACGGGCGTGGCCTGTCTTGGCCCCTTTGCCGCTAGTCTTTGCGGTTCTTTCCGATCGCTTTCGTGATGACTTTCGGACTTTACTGGGCAGACCACTGCGTATTTAATGTATGTGAACACCGATGAAATGTATATAGCGATGCGATAGAGAGGTGCTTGCCTGGTGGATGACTTATTTTGGTCCACAATTTCATCTCTGGTCACCACTCCGAAATTCATCTCCTCGTTCTTTGTTTGATTTATAGACAGATATGATCCCTCCGTAGTGGGTGGCAGAAGGCTTGATTCGCAATCTTGGTGACTTCGCTTTCCCCCGTCCTCAGCATTGACTCTTCTACCGGTCCATCAGTTTATTATATCAGTGGCGGTATACTTGAATTGCTTGGGTGAGATTCCCCGGACTTTGAGGCAAATTCGTGCCGCCCAATATGTGACCGATACAGGGTGTATTGGCCGAATCTTGGCGAAATATTGTCTGAAATATTGGCTCATCCATTATTTGACCAACACACCATGTATCAGCGGAATATTGGCCGCACATTCTTAACCCGTCCATGTATTTTGTGCGTCAGCGCGACTTAAGCAAACTGAACTTCAAGGTTGTTCGGCTCTCAGGCTTTTGTTGGATGGAATACGGCTGGAAGCGGACCTCAGTGAGCGTGAAGATGCGCATTTTCCATCTCCAAAATCCAGATCAAACACCTGTGGCTGTACATGAGGAGTGGCCCGGAGTTGACTCCGGTATTGCGCACGGACCGCGGATTTGTTTCCACTTGTTTGACATTTGTATTCCAGGCCCGGAGGTGGGGTCCCGATTTTGGATATAAAGGCTTCAGTAATGCTCTGCCACTTGTGCCATTAGAGACCCAGAGTATTGGATTACAACCTGGCCAGTTGTGTCCCACTCGTGTGGTGGAACCCAATCCGAACTCTGGATTATTGGATTGAGTGCCGCCTTGCCAGTGGCGTCCAGTCCATGTATCCGCCTTCGGTGGTACCCTATCCGAACTCTGGATTATTGGATTGAGCACCACCTTGCCAGTGGCGTTCAGTCCATGTATCCGCCTTCGGTGGTACCCTATCCGAACTCTGGATTATTGGATTGAGCGCCACCTTGCCAGTTGCGTCCAGTCCATGTATCCGCCTTTGGTGGTACCCAATTCGAACTCCGGATTATTGAATTGAGCGCCACCTTGCCAGTTGCGTCCAGCTCATGTATCCATGTTTGTGTGGTACATCAGCAAGATAACAAAATGCACGCGATCTTTGGCTCGCGTCCTCGCGTATCAAAAAAAAACAAAAGCGCAGAAATGATGTCTAGATGCCAATGCACTACCTCAAAAAAAAAAAAAATTTTGAGGTTGCGCGGGTTTTTGGACATAGCTTTCGTTCGCGTGTTCGCGCGATCTTTGATGGCTTGTACGCGCACGCACGCGCGCGTACAAGCACTCGCAAGCAAGTTGCATAATCCCCGATGTACCCAATTCGAACTCTGGATCATTGGATTGAGCGCGATCTTGCCAGTTGCGTCCAATTCATGTATCTGGGTCTGGATTCAGTACAACCTTACCAGTCGTACATATATAAACATTTGGGCTCTGGGGGATTATTGGATTGGTGTTCCGAGTCCGTTTGGCGTTCCGGTGGAACGAAGTTGGAACAGCCTCAACCACAACCGCAGGTGAGTGTTAATAGCTTCTCTTTTTGTCTCCTTAACAACGTCCCAGGACGGCAATGCCCTGAATCTCGGAAACTATTCAATTATCCATATCTTTCTTTAATCTTTGTTGTATTCCTTGATGTATCGCTGTATCCGGGAGGGAAGACCACCAGACGACAACCATTTGTGCGATATTCCCGGTAAGCACTGTTTGTTCGTTGGCCTGAGTCTAACCTGCGATATTCAGCTCCAGGTTTGGGTCATCATTTGTCTCTCCATTTCCGGCACGAGAGCTTGCGTTGGGTTTTCTATTTCCGACGAGCATCGTTTCTTGTTATTAGTTGCCCGGAGTCTAACCTGCGATATTTAGCTCCAAGTTTGGATCATTTTGACCTATTTCCATTTGGCTTCTGGGGGCGTCGAGTTCGTGGCCTGGCAAGCTGCGACCATTTGGGTCCTGGGGGCATCGAGGTCATAGCCTGGCAAGCTGCAATCCTCTTTTTGGGCTCTGGGGGCCTTGAGATCGTGGCCTGGCAAGCTACGACCTCAGTTTGGGTCCTGGGGGCATTGAGGTCGTAGCCTGGCGACCTGCGACCTCCGTTTGGGTTCTGGGGGACAGATTGAAATGTGGCCTGGCCAGTCACAAATTCTTTCTGGCCAATTGAGAAGGCCTCGATGGTGGCAGTGCAACCTGGCCAGTTATCTTGCCCCTGTCGTGGCGCTATCACGGGAACAATTTGGCCAATTGTTTGCATGATAGATCTGGTTGGTTGTGGGCTGTGTGGCCCACCTGATGAGTTCAAAAGAACGAAACCAACCAACCTCGCTCCAGATTATCCCAGTGCACGGGTTCGACTGATGATAGTTTTGTAGTGTATGGAAAGATCATTCGGTAAACAGATATCTTCACTCAGCTACTGTTTGGTCACTTGGGGGTTTAACTCCAGAGGGGCTGACGTCTTTATAGTTTTTTCTAAGCTCCAATGTACCTTTTACAAGACCATATTTGATGTTTTTGCCATGCTGAGGGCAGAACAGCTCCAGAGCAACATGTACTTGTGAGATCATTGTAGTATTTTAGAAGGATGCTCTTATATGTATTCCAGAGGGCACCTTGAAGCCAGATAGCGAATAACCGTCATACATTCAGTCCACTATCTGTCGTGATGAGCAGAACCTTAGCCAGATTGGATACCCCATAACTTGAAATTCCGCCTTTGGTCGAAGTTTCCAAAGCAGAAAAAAATCGAAATCATCCTGCAAATGCTGAAACAGGCCTAGATAACCGCTACCGACGTCTTACTGGCTACATTGAATAAACCCACATATGCGTCAGTGAAATTGTGCTCGTTTGAGTCAAAATTCAACGCATAAACGAAAGTTGCGGTTGAATTTACAGCTCTTTGCGGAACTTAGGGCACAGACGATTTTTTTCTGTTTTTTATTGTTTTGACGAGAACACTCATAGTGCCCTCAGTCCTGGTCCATTTACCTTCGGAGTAGGCTCAATCGATTTGCATTCGCGATACGCAGTTTTCTGTGTCCTCACATTTTTTACTCGGTGTGGGGGTCTCAGGTAAGCATATTTTGGGACATTTTCGGGCAGGACAGCTGGGGCATCAGTAGTTCACCCCTGATGGCCCTAAAATTTTTATATGATGTACTTCTATGCATAATCTAGTTCCTGAAATACCGCGATAGTGAATATGATTCCAGGTTCCGATATTCAACAGCAGGCTGACTGAGAGGGCAAATCAGCCTAATATTTCCTGATCCCTAGATTGAAACTAGACATTACATCCACTATCGCGGTATTCCAGGAACTAGATGATACATAGAAGTCCACCATAACAAAAATTTAGGGCACCTGGGAAAGAAATAGTGATGCCCCAGCTGTCCTGCTCAGAAATGTGTCAAAATGTATGAAAATTTGATCCCAGATCAAATTAAAAAATCTGAGGACACAGGAAACTGCGCGTCGGGATTATGAGAAGATTGAGCATACTCACAAGTTAAACGGACAGGAGGAATTGAGCCCGTAATCGCTGTTCTGCCCAAAATAACTGAAAACAGAAAAAAAAACACTCGTGCCCTAAGTTCCGCAAAGAGCTGTAAGGGATGAACATGTAAATACTTTTTGCACAATATATTTGCCATGGGAATTACATGGCGGGTGTATTGTGCAAAAAGTATTTACATGGTCGTCCCTTAAATTCAACCGCAACTTTTGTTCATGCATTGAATTTTGAGGCATGTTCAGGAAGTTGCAACTTTTCGGCGTGAGGAAAATGAGCACACAATTCACCCAAATTTTCTTGAAACTGTCACGAAATTCTGAAATTTTCTTGAGGACAAACAAATGTTCACCAAATTTCTGTAATTTTTGAAACTGAAGAAATTTTTCGAAGTTTTGTCATAAATTTTCTGAAAATTTCTGCACCTGCTCCCTCTTTCTGCAGTGTAACGGCCAGTCGGTTTGAACTCCCCAGGATTTGGATTCAACTTTTGTAGATCCTTTAACGGTTCCCCAGAATTTGTCTCTTTATGCTGAACTCCGGAGGTAACTCGGTATAAATCGTCTGACTTTACAGCTGATCTCGAAACTAATGAGATCGATCGGATTTTTTTTGGCCGTTCCCAAAAAGGAAATTTTCCCTACCCAGGCCAATCCAGCGGCCTCTGGACATTCCCCGGTACTGTAAGACATGCGTAGAGGTTTTCAACCCTTGGAAAAACATTAAATTTGGTGATACAAAAGTGGGAGAGGCGCGGATTCCATCCAATCACCCAGGCATCTCGCAGTGATTCCCCCGAAATTACAGCTCTTTGCAGAACTTAGGGTGTGGCCTGTTTTTTTTTTTTTTTGTAAGTTTTCACGAGAACAGCGATTGCGGGATCATATCTCAACCGTTTTCCCTGGAAATAGGCTCATTCAATTCGCACGGAAAGGGCGGAGGGCCTCGTCTCCTAGGTTTTTTTATGGGCACCGAAAATCTTCTTTTTGGGATAGATTCCTGTCTTTTTCAGTGGTTGAGCGGAGAACACGTCCCATGGGACCTATTTTGTTCCGATTGACCTAGATTTTTATTATGGCAGACTTGGACATATTCCGGATGGCCTGAAATACGGGGATGGTGAATGTGAACGCTGGTTCGAATCTACCATACACTTTGGGATCAACAATATGAAAGTCACCATCAGCTCAACCGGTGTAATAATATTTTTCGCATTTGGGCAGGCAGTTCTGACTCCACAAGCACATTTTGCTTTTTCCTCATTCAAAAGTGGAATGGGTATGGATTTCCCATTTGAAGTAGGTTCCTTAGCATGGAATGTGTGCTCAGGAAGAGCCATGGAAAATTTAACCACCGGCAGCTCAACTGGTGTAATTTCTGACTCCACAAGGCCATTTTGTCTTTTCCTCGTTCAAAAGTGGAATGGGTACAGATTTCTCGTTTGAAGTAGGTTCCTTAGCATGGAATGCAGGCTCAGGAAGAGCCATGGAAAATTTAACCACTGGCAGCTCAACTGGTGTAAAATTTTTCGCATCTGGGCAGGCAGTTCTGACTCCACAAGCCCATTTTGCCTTTTCCTCGTTCAAAAGTGGAATGGGTACAGATTTCTCGTTCGAATTAGGTTCCTTAGCATGGAATGAGTGCTCAGGAAGAGCCATGGAAAATTCAACCGCCTGTGGCTCAAGTGGTGTAATATTTTCTGTATTTGGGCATGCAGGTCTGACTCCACAAGTGTATTTTGCTTTTTCCTCGTTGAAAAGTGGAATGGGTGCAGATTCCTCGCCTGAATTAGGTTCCTTACCATGGAATGAGTGCCCAGGGAGAACCATGGAAAAATTAACCCCCTGTGGCTCAAGTGGTGAAATATTTTCTGTATTTCGGCATGCAGGTCTGACTCCACATGAGTATTTTGCTTTGTCCTCGTTCAGAAGTGGAATGGGTGCGGATTTATCAGTGGAATCAAGTTCGTGGGGATGGAATGAGTGCTATGAGAGACCCACAGAAAATTTAACCACCGGCGGATCAAGTTGTGCAATATTTTCTGTATTTCAGCATCGGCAAGGCGGCTATATGAAATTACCTCATGCGGAGTGGCGCACACGTAGGGGAGCACCGATAGGTTATACGTGAGCAGGCATGGGGAAGGCGTCGGCACCGGAGCTCTTCCACATGCTCAGAATTGTGCCATCGTGTGTATGCTGCGCAACGATGCGTAGGCGGGCAGAGGCGCGACACATGCACGCGAAATCGGTGTGCATCACTTAGGTAGGTGTGCACAAGCCGGCCCCGTTTTTGTAGCCGGGTTACCGGCATACAACACATATCTTGGGGCGGGGCAACCCTCTCTGCCCAAAATAAACGTCCCCATAGAGTTGTCTGTTTTTAGGGCGGAAGGCCGGAAATCACCGAGTTTTTGGGGTGGAGACAAAGTTTTTTGAGGGGGAATAAATGTAAAACGGGACCGCCATACTTCATTATGTAATCCGAGATTTTTTTTTCGACCTCTGGAATGCAAATTAGAGTCAAAAACGGCCCGCGCTTGGAAGCTCTTCATTTCTCATATTCCCCCTTCACCTTCGTCCACATCTCCTTTGCGATCCCCTGCTTAATGACCACCTGCTCTGATTTCCAGATGCGTCGCCGAGTCAGGTACTCGTTTGTTGTCCTGGTCTCGTCAGCAGTGGGATTGTTGGGATCTCCCACGGGAGGTGCCACCGGTGCCTGTGCTGTTCCGGTGAGTGCGTCCTTGAAATGGTCGCTAAGACCAGCTGCATCGATGGCAAACAGGAACCTGTCACAGAACAAGATCCAGTTCGTGCCGTCGGCTTTGGATCGGTGGGGTTGTATTCGTTCTTTGGTTAATTTATGGGTGGCTTGGGCAGAGCCTGAGGTAGGAAGAACGAGTGAATAAAAGAAGAGAACGAGGAGATGATGATTCTGCTAGCTACGTTGAGCACTACTCAATGGTAAGTATATACACCCGACAAATACTTTGAAGCGGCTTGCATGAATTTTTGGCACCACATTGAACTCCCCCATGCGTTCTTCTCTCCTTCAAGTCCTTCTCCACCTTTGGGATCACCTGGATGTCCCCTATTTAATGTTTTCGGAACTTCCCGAACAGGTACGCTTTTTAACATTCTCGAGATTGTGCACTGATAATTTAGTGTAACTGCAGATACAGGATTGAACGATGCGCCTACCACATTCCACACGCTAGGAAGCCACATTTAAGGCAGTGGTCACTCAGCTCTTGACTCAGTTTATATATTTGGCATTGATCATTGGTCTTCATTTGTTCTCCCGCATTTGCGGGCCAGAATGTGTTGAAAAAAAGCTGAGGAACAATCCCAGGTACTCAAAGATTGTGTCCAATCACCAAGAAGGTCCTTCAGAATCCTGAGAAAGTCACGGATGGTCATGTTCGCACTTTAGTAGGCCAGTCCACTCCACAAACCCGTCGTGACGGCCGTCACCTGTCTGACGGCCGGGTCCCGTCCGTCGGGACAAACATCGGATCGCGTGCAGAGTGCTCTCAGCCCTTTGTGCAGAAGCGCCGTCTCACTGCACCATGTGCGTCTCCAATTCTTCTACATTCTCCTCCAGGGTGTACAACACTGCGATCCGACTGATGTCGTCGCGGAGTGATAGCCAGCGCAATTTCAGGCAGAACTGTGTCTTCAGATTTTTGCTCCGGCCCTTCAAAGGGTTTCGCTGTCCGCCAAATAGCGTCAATTGACGTTCCAAACAGCAACAATCTGAGTCTGGCTTGGAGAGTGCCGTGCAATTAATTGCATCTGTCCACTCAATTAAAGAATTCGACCCGGTGGCCGCATTTCACGGGCCTTTTTGAATCTGACTAGCTGGGGTGATAGTCAGCAAAATTTCAAGCAGAACTGTCTCTTACGATTTTCGCTCCCGGCCATCACAACGTTTCGCTCTCCAGTGACTCGATGTTTGCCTAAGGCTATACCTTCAATGAACCTTGATCCTAATGGCACTTCTTGCTCCAGAAGTTGACAATCAATCATCGTCAAAAATGCCAGAGCTCGCCACCTGTGATGCAGGCTCGCAGACCTCGCTCACCGCCTGATAATGAGATTACTGGATTTCACGCTCCCAAACGCTCTAAGGGTGCACAGCTTGTTGATGAGAAATACAACTCAAGTTCTTATGTGAAGCGGCGGATGGGGTGTTTTGAGGTGATTTCGAAGGTAAGTTGAGGAGTTCCGGAAGCGGAATGATGGTTCGGCTTCTTCCGACTAGCTATTTCTTCACGCCTCGAAGCTCTGAAAAAGGTCGAGGATCACAGGGAGTGGGTGAAGTGGGTGATCCCTTTGTTTTAACAGCAAGATCCATGCCCAACTCCGAAGGGTAAAGACCCGTGGACCCGTTGAATTGCCGTGACGGCCGTTTTTCGACGGCTCAAAACGGCACGGGCACGGCACCCGTTCGACGGGTGCCGTCGAACCGTGCCGGCGTTAACAGGCGGCAGCCTTACCTCGGTCGTCCTACTTAGACAGAGGCGGTAGATACAAATGTAAGCAATGGCCAGGGACCCGATTTGGACCTGATGCGGATAAGATCGAACAATAATTGATGGCATCACCTGTTTCAATGGTAACTGTTGCCATCAATGATCACTCAGTAACAATTCATCCTTTAGCGGCGAGCGCTGCTCTATCTTTTTTCCCATGTCCTGGTCTCCCTCACCTCCAAATTCTTTGGTATGCTTCGTCGTCACTTCACCATCCCACTCTATATTTCACCTATCATCTAACATGAGGCGGAAACTGGCCTTCTGATCGAACCACTCACGGTCAATCCTCAATGTATGTGTGCATGTGCAGACATGTGCTTTGCTCTCTCTCTCCATTCAGATTTTGCCTCTACTGACATCAATCGTGTGTTCAGAGTCTTCTAAAATTGAACCATTGTAAGAAAATTGGTTGGTAAATGGGATGCAGTGGAATCGTGGGGTTAGCACATGGATTATAACACCAGACGATCTCCACATAGCATTTACATGCTGCTTTGCCTTATTGAGGATCTACCAAATATTCTTCAATTTACCGCTAAGTTCGCAGAAAGCTACAAGTCATTCAAACTCCGCTATCACGTGCACGATTGCGTGATGTTTGGGGACAACACTGATCGCTCTTCCTTTCTTTTTTTTTTTTGGGGGGGGGGATGTTTGTAGTACGGGTACTCAGTCTGCGGTTACGGCAGCCGGTCTTATCCGGCTAGGACTCATGGCTTATCCACTTGAGCCATTCGTCCCCTGATCGCTCTTCCTTTCCGCCATCATCACTGCCTCGTCTGGCCGCCATTCTCGTCGAATTCGAGGCCTTCGCTCCTTCCTCTTCACTCTCCTGCCCTATCCTGTCCTCAACATGCCTCCAATTCCTAAACCCCCGTGGCCGTTGCCTCACCATGTTGGTCATTGTGCCATGTCACCCTCCCCTCGCAAAATGGACTGCCGTTTGCCCTCGTATCCCATGTCTTCAAGCACACACACATGTATCTCAAGTTTCAAAATACCTCAAGGTGCACGCAAGAACCCAATTGTGCAACACTCGCCCGTTGCTCTCCTGCCAGCCCACCGGAATACTTCAATCATGCTCTCTCCTACTCCCATGCATCTCCTTCCTGTTTTCTGATGCATCCTTTTCCCGTTTTCTGTCGTATATGTGCATTGTTATGCACTGTGGCCTCATGTGGCATTGTCGTTGTCGCGCCGACTGACTTGCGTAGGCGCGTTACTTGAGTTATTCGATCCGAGTACGTGTGTCTTGACTAATATATTCATCGCTGGCACCTATTCTCAATTCAGATGCATCTGATATCCGCGAGTGGCCTGGCGACCGCCCGTCCCTCCCGCGTCCCGCGCCATCCTTTTTTTTCGGCCCCGTCTCCTGCAATCCTGCATCTTCCATGCGTGCCGGCTGCTGAATGTGTACGTCCTGTCGCTTCTATTAATGACTATTTCTGACAACTCTTTCAATAGGGATTGAGTAGGCTATATAGTCCATAGTTATCCTCTCCACTGTATTCCGTAGACCGAATACACTTTTTACCCTGCCATTTTCAATTGTTTTGTGCCGTGAATGGGATAGCTACAAGAGCTATATCAGATACCTCTGGCTATCCATATGCTACCACACTTCTACCAAGCTTCCTGCCAAAGCTATCGGGTGCTACCAAGCACTGGCTGGGGGGCTACTGGGTGCAACCTGCGGGGGGACTTGTCTACCCAGCTACCCTGGCTACTGGCACTATGGAGTGGGTGTGATGCTGCATCATCCGAGGGTACAGGGCATAAAGCTCCAGGCCATTGAAAGGAGGAACGAAGAGTAGAATTGAATCAGAGCAACAGTAGAGAAGTTCGACCGATGCCCTATAAGAGAGGATTGAGGGCAGTAGGAGGACTGCTGAACCTTGAACAAAAATCCTTGGGCCAGTGTTCAATGCTAATCTGATCGTCAAGGACAGCTCAGGGATCTCGGGGAACGGAGATACTCGACATACGAGAGCTATGTCACTCAGCGGTTTATTGTTGTTTGCAAAATAGCTCGCGGTCACGGGTTTTGCACCATTTTTGCTCCCCAACTTGCGCGCGGCTGCGTATGCTCGATGCCGACACAACGCGCATAGTCCTGAGGCAACCCGAAAAGAACTGAGCTCGTAATAGGTGACATACTGAAAACGATCAAAAAATGACCAAGAAGGAAAATTTTGGCCCGCGCCCTAAGTTCCGCAAATAGCAGTAAACAACCTCAAGATACAATCACTCCATCGCTATGACTCGCACGCCCGTCTACGGAGGGTCGGAACGCAGTGAGGGGGTCAATACTACACCAGATCCACCCCGAGACACTGATGAGGAGGACGAGGGGGTCTGCTCCCCGTTAACGGATGCCAAAAGAATCGTGTCGTTCGACGCAAAGATTAGAGGGCATACGAACCCGCAGTGGGCTCTGACTTGCCGATCTCGTAGGTAGCTTTTGGTTATGGAGGTGGCGATAGTACACGAATACAGGCAGCGTGCATTACATACTTTGGTATAATCTATAAGTGCACAACAAGTTTCGGTTCGTTTCGTTCGAGAGGGACGGAGGAAGAGAAAAGAGATATGGAAGGATAAAGTTGAGTTTAGACAAAGCGACTAGGGAAAAGTCGCCAGCGGATACGTATAGAGTCCAAAACCCAAAGAAAGAAAGAAAAGAGAGAGAAACACGACACGCGATATTATCCGCGCGGGCGGTGCTTCCTCCCTCAGGGGCCTCCCCGGGGCATCGTCTGCGGACCCATGCCATTGAAGCGGGGTGCGCCGCCGCGCGCAGAGCCGCTGGAAGAACTGGCGATTGCGTTAGCGTTCTGCGCCTGGCGCAAAGCCTTCGGCGCGCTCGGTAGCATGCGCTGAAGCTGGTGTGAGCGCAGCTGCGTTGGAGGCCCGGACGACGTAGTAAAGGGAGACGTCCGTGGCGTGGGCTGCGAACCGAAGCGCGCAGGCCACTGAGGAGTGGGAGGAGGGCTCGAGTTGGGGAGGATCTCCCCCTCCTCCTGTGAAGCAGCACGGGCGTGGAATTTGAATGGTGCGGTGGACGGCAATCGGGGCGGTGGCGACGGCGTAAGACGAGGTCTTCGTGGTCTGGGTGGCCTCCCGTTAATGTGACGTTGTTTGGCGGCGGAAGTCGGGGACAAGGACCGCGATCGGGGTGGCGATCCGAGTCCTGGTTTTGACAGCTCATGGATGGAACGTTGCGAGGTCAAAGTCGCCGACGAGGACTGGTATGACACGTGGAAGGGCTTAGCCAATGAAGGAGCCGGCCGCCGGACGACGTTACTGGTGAAGGACGGGGAAGGATACTCTGGCGCCTGGGCGGACTGCGGCAGCGCCGAAGGGGGAGCGACGTCGATGAGCGGCAATCTGGGTGCAGGCACGGTCTGAGAAGCGAAAGGCAACGTCTCGCGCTTGATTCCATTTGCTAGCCTGCGCGGCAGCGTCCGGGAATCCAAGACGCTGGAAACCGCCAGCGGAGAGAGGCGATCGTTTCCGGTCGCAACGAACGCCGTCATGCCGAGCGGCGTTGCCTTGAGCTTCGACTGGAAATCCGCCACCGGTGATTGCGCGGGTGTAGCCCCAGGAGCAACGACTAAAGGCAGCGCATCCACCATCTCGATGTCCTGGCGCGCGGGCAGCTCCACGTGCGGCGTCTTGCGGCTAACGGTAGACCTGCGGATGCCGTCAAGAATGCGGCCGAGTCCATCCTCCTTCACGGGAACGACCTCGTTCTCCTTATCCTCGCCCTGCGCCACTTTTTTCTCTCGCTCGCGTCGTCGTTCCCGTTCGCGCTCCTGCTCTCGTTGCTCCTCCCGCTCACGCTCCTGCGCCACCTCCCCCTCCTTCGCACGCTCCAACTTCCTACGCGCCTGCCATTCCTTGAATGACAACTTGGCGACGGGCAGAGGTGCGGGTGCGCCGACCCGCGGGGGCGATGGGTCTCGCGCAAGCGGTGCTGGTGCGGAAACTTCAGGTGAGAGCGACGCGGCGGTGCCCCATGCAGGCGAAGTCGGTGATGGCGGCATGTCGGACTCCACAGGCACGGGCATCGACACCGCCCCCCTCTCGGCGAGGACACGCGGCGCGAGCTCGAGCGGCACGGCAAGTTCCTCCGACGACTCGAGCGTGGGACTTGGGCTCGCAAGCGACGGTCTGTACGGCTCCTCGCCGACAGCCATGAGCAGCGCGTCGTCGTCCTGCTCACGTTTGTGCTCATCCGCGAGAGACTCGACGTCTTCATCGTGGGGCAGCACATCCACTACAGGCTGGACAAAACGCACGCGTGGCGATGGACCCACATCGACGGGTGGCAGCATCCCCGCTTCGGCCGATGGAAAAGCGCGGGCGACTGCGTCCACAGCCGCAGGCGCTTCCACAGTCCCGTTCACACCCGACACCATCCTCATTCTTCTCAAATCCGCCTCGGCTCCATCCTCCATCCTCACCCAATGCACCCCGCCCGCATCCCCCTCGTGCTGCAGCACCTCCACATTGGCACCAGCGCCGACAGAGAACCACGCCGGACGCGGGCCCTCAGGAGCGCTCGGGTGCGACGATACGAGGCTCAGACGTGCAAAATTCGCGCTCGGCGACGGCCCCGACGCGGGTGGAGGCGCGTGCGGTGAACGGAAGAGCGGGGGCGGCGCGAGGGATAGATGCGGTGGCTGGGTCGGCGCAAGCTCGGCTAAATATAACGCAAAGACGTCAGCGTCGGGGAGTGCAACTCGACTCAAGACTCACCTGCGACGACGTCGACATCGACATCCCCATCCACATCAACATCCATCGGCTCCTCCCACGCGTGCACCTTGCCCTTCGCCTTGTCCAAACGAGGCGGGGCGTGCGTCTGATGTGCCACCTCACCACCGCCGGCCTTCCACCGTTTCCGCATCTTCGGCGGGCATATTGACTCGGGCACCGGTTCCTGCCGCCGTGCGTTGCCGCGCGCACGATCCTTGCGTGTGGTGCGATCTAGGGTGTTAGTGTGAGGGTGAAGAGAAGAGGCGAGACAGGATGCGAAGGATGAAAAGCGAGCTAAAGACAAGGAGAGGAAGGAAGTACGAGAAAGAGAGGTCACGCACCGACATCTCCATCCCCCACTACATCCACACCCACATCCCCACCCGCGCGTTCGACGACTTCGTACACCTTGCTCGTATTCGTATTCCCACTCCCACTCACGGCGTACCCCGCACCCGCACCTGCGTCCCAAAACGCATCCTCCACGTACCCGCCGGCACTGGTATACCCCTTCCCAAAATACTCCCCACACCCCCGCGCAGCATCCAGGACCCCCTCTCCCTTCCCATCCCCTGGATGCAGCACGAGCCCGCCCCACCCCCCGCTCCCCCGCACGCGCTCCACCGCGCGCACGCCCCTCGTGGCGCCGATGAGTGGGCCCCACCTCTGTGCGTCGGGCGGCGGCGCCTCGGGCCTCGGTGGGGGCACGCCCGGGCCAGCGAGGCGCTTGGGCTTGACGAGGGGCGTAGTGGTGGATGTGGATGTGGAGGAAGTGGATCGGGCGACGTGGGAGGTGGAGACGGCAGGGAGAGTGGACGTCAATGCTGCGGGATACGTGGATGACGTAGCGAACGGCGAGGGCGAGACCAATCGCGGCGGGGGGGGATAGCGCTGGTGCGGCTCGACACGCGGGAAGACGACGCGTTCCATCGTACGTATCACACACCCCCGCTCGGACTCTACACCATCGCCACCCTCCCCTTGCGCCGCCTGCTCCTTCTCCACCGACATAGACACCGAAACCGCCCGCTCGCTCCCGGGCGTTGTCCGCCGCGCCTTCTCCTTCCCGGGTGGGAGGTGTGCAGTGGGAGTGGGTGTAGGCGCGGACGTCGACGCGCACGCGTATTCCGAACCGGCGCCGCACAGCGAGTGCAGGATGTTCGCGAACTGCACGATGAGGTGGCGATGCGTCGGCTTTGGTGCCAGGGGGAGTCTGTGGAGGTTGAGTCAGTCAAAGTGAAGAGAGTGGACAAAGGGAAGGGAACGAGGAAAAATGTTAGGTGAGATGGGAAGAGAGATGGTGAGGATTGGGAAGCTATGCAGTCGAAAGTGAAGGGATCGAAGTCGGGATTGCAAAGAGAATCTACGAAGGAATGGGGAAGGAGTATTTATGGATAAGGATGGCATCGACGATTCATGGTCAAGGAAGAGGAAAGATGGAGAAAGGGAGGAGGATTAGAGAATCGGACGCCATGGAGCCGAAATCACGAGAAAAAAAAGAGAATCAACCAAAAACCACGCACCCCTCCAATCCAGCAACCTCCCCCACCCGATGCACCGCATTCCCATCGTCCCACTCCCACCCGACCACAATCTCCTCCCCCTGCTTCAGCGCCCGCGTCGCGAAGATGCCAAAGTGGGTCCGCGGCTCGGCTTCCGCTTCCGCTTCCGCTTCCGCTTCCCCTTGCCCGCGATTGTCCCGCGCCTTTCCCTTGACCTTGACCTTCCCGTTCCCGCTCGCGTCTCTCCCGTTCACATCCCTCCCACTACTCTTCCCAAACCCAGGCCGGCCCCTCGCCTCACCCGTACACACATACGCCCGCACCTCCGCATTCGGCCAACACCCGCTCCGCACCCACCGCCCCTTCCCCCCACACCCCCGCGCATCCAGCGCCACGTCCAGTGGCGGGCCCACGAGATGCACGAATCGCTTCGGCGCGCCGGCGTGTGCGTACCCGTTCGTCGGCGCGCGTAGGTACGCGGAGGTGGGCATGATGACGGAGGGGTAGCGCACGAGGAGGGTGTGTGGGGGCGCGGGTGTCACGACGTGGAGGGCGTAGGTGGGCGGGAGGACGGAGTGATGTGTGGTCACGGATAGCGCCGAAGAGGATAAGGACGAGGAAGAAGGCGGAAAGCATGGGTACAGCGACGTCGGGTGCGGCGGGGGCGGCGCGCCGAAGACGAACGGCACGTGTCCCGGCTGAAAATGGGACGGGGGAGGAGTCGGCTCGAGAGCGGACCCGCCGCACCACTGAACGGCGTACGCGCGGAGCTTGCGCTGCGTGGCGGCGTGCGGGACGATGTCGTCATCGATGAGGACATATTGCGTGCGCTCGTCCTCGAGCTCGTCTATGTTCGGGAGGGACAGGCTCGCTTCGACGGTGGTGCTGCGCGGGCGTCTGGAGATGGACGCGCGTCGCCGTTGATTGGATGTGCTGGCGTGTCCGTTGGTAGAGAATGTATCTGGAGGAAATCAGTAGTGAAATTAAGCAATACGAATCGCGGAGAGGATAGAGTACGATAGACTGGGAGTATAACGAAAGATTGAAAGAAGGAAGAATGAAAACTGAAAGAGATTAGAAAACCCACTCACCAATAAGATTCTGCGGGGCACACATCCAGCACTTCCACTCCTCCGGCACGCTCTCCTTTGAAATCGCAAAACACGCTGCATGGCACCACCGCCCGCACACGTCGCACGCGATCGAGAAGCCGTCGTCCGCGCTCGACCCGCACCGGCAGCGAATCTCATCGCCCTCCTCCCCACCACCGCCTCCGCCGCCCGAACTAGCGTTGCTGAAGTCCATCATAATCATGGCAGCGTCCTTGGCCCGGTCGCCCTCCCGCGCCTTGCTACTGCCGCCCGCGCTCATCCCGAGCTTGCGCTTCTGCGGCACCGTCGACGTCGATGTTGATGCATGCGCATTCCCGTTCCCGTTCATCAGCGCGTACCCGCCTTCCTCGTATCCTCCTCCATATTTCTTGCTGCTACTGCTGCTCCCCGCATCAATGCCGTTCTGCTGCTGCTGCTGCTGCGCCCTCGCGCTCCCCAACAGACTACTTTCCGTAGGGGGCTGCATTTACGATCGGAGCGCGGGGGGCGGGCGTCCGACGTTCGTGGTCTCGTTCTCGTTCGACTCGTTTGGCCTTGACGTCTACGAGGACAAAGACAACAAAGAAGAAAAGGGAAACAGAGTTATCAGCGCCAGCTTTGATGGAGTATGCAAGGAACGCACCTTTCTCTTCTATGCGATTCTGGCTGGGCGAGGCGAGCGCTGGTGGTCGTCCTAGAGTTGTGTGTTGCCCAAAGTTGATCGGGAACAAACATGACCAAACTGCCACGCAGATTGAGGGCTAAGAGCTAGACTCGTGAGGAAGGTCCTCAATTTTCTCTCATTTATTTAATATGTACCGCGCTGTCGAGCTCTGCGCGACTTTGCCAAAATTTACATGGTTTCAGTAGAACTCTTATTTTCGAGTCAAATCACTCCGATTTTGTACTTAAGTTGTGCAGAGGGCATCGCAGTGCCCGAAAACGTCTTATTTTATGTAGATAGAGCATGTATCGAGTGAGCTATGGCCCAAATACGTTTCGCACTCAAAACATGTTGGTTTTCTCAAAAAGGCAGTTTGGCCAACTATTTTGCAAACAGCAATAATTGGAAAGGACCCAGAGGCTTTTTTCAACCTGATGTGAGAGAATCTTGACTTCGTGTGTGAGAGAAATCACTAAGTTGTGTGAGAATCAGTCTACATTGTGTTAGAATGAGAGATGTTGTGTGTGAGACTCCCGAACTTGTGTTAGAATTTACATATGTGTGTGAAATAATAAAAGTGCATTCTGACCGCCATACTACTACAATTTTGTATCATTCCACTCCAAACACACACATTTGCAGTGTATATGTCCACCCTCAAACTCTGAATTCTATGCACAGTATTTCCGCGAGCGCGAGCCAAGGTAATCACACGGAAGGTAGGTACCTTTTCGGTAGTGTGTGATGATCGCAATGATGCCTCTCGTCCCAGGCCCTGTGCGTAATTTGTGGAATTGTGCAATTCGCGGCCAGAATCTTTATTTGAGATGGTATATTCTAGCAAACCATGTTCTATTCTATATTGCTAGGGTTTCTTTCGATCGGTTTATCGCACGGCCAAGTAATCGGGTAAGTAACAAGGAACAACAAAAGATAAGGTTTGAGAGCATATGGACAACGAGCGGAGAGAAGACAAAGGGTAGGCCAAGGGTGAGTCTTTCCGACGCGTGCAGGTTGATCTATCAAGGATAGAGGGATGGGATGGGAGAAATAGTTGCCTATGGGAAAATCACATGTGCGAATTATGGCGGTGCAGCATCAGTGATTTTCAAACTCAGAAAATATGACATATGTTCTCGTGCACAACATCTATGCATCTGGACCTCTGCAGAAATTGATATTCATTTCCCACAATTCCCTCACAAACTAGAGCACTGAACCATATGGTGGAAAGTGAGACCCCCCATGTTCTCGCCTGCCAAAACTCTGGTTCGAATTTGAACAACTCCGATCAACTCGGCAAATGAACCCGCCGGAAGGTCCGGTGCACAAGTGCCAGTCGTACCGGATCAGAATATTGCAAACTCAAGAATTATAATGCTTTATGTCATGTTCAACACGTACCCAACAGGACCTCCGTGAATATGCACGCCAGAGCATTAAAGCTGCATAAGAAAAAAGAGAACCGATGTGTATGGTGGACACTGACACCCCCCATATTCTTGTCTGTAGCTGTATCATTTAAACTCCAATCAGGTCCGAACCGTCCGATCATTTCCCGAACAACTTGCGTGCAGACGAGCATCGGACACCAGAAAAAAGGATTGCTGAGCTTATAGTGTGTGATGGTGTTGGGCTTCTACATGTTTGGGCACATTCAACATCTCAAGAAATCTCAGCCTCGTTCTCAACATCCACACTGGCTACGTCCAAAGTGTAAATCGTGGTATGGAGTGTGTATCAGGGCAATCCAATTGACCCACGTGTTCCGACTGATTTGGGCTTGCCTTGAAAGAGATATTGACCCAGAAATCTGACCGTTGCGCTTCGCGCGGTTTGCGACTGTATCAAAGAATTATGTTATATCGAGCATATCAAACCATTATTCAAGGCCAAGGCTGTAATAGTACAACCTTTAGTGGAAGAATGAAGAAGGAATATGCAATCAGTCGAATAATTGTGAGGGTGTAGAATGGTGCTCACGAACAAAACTAGTGTGGGCACTCCCCACGAGGACAACAAAATCATCAACACGAAGTAAAACCCAGTCACACGCAGTGCTAGACTTTGAAAATTAAACTGTGGGCTTAAACACATCTCAAATCAGAAGACGTAGTATTGTGAGAGGAGGCAGGCAACGGTATGAAGCTGAGCATCAGGAAGGACAGCAAACAGGATGCTATAAGCTAAATGGTTCATATGTTGAGGTGATGTGAACTGCGAGCCAACAGAACGACAGAACGACAACCTGGATGTGGCATAGCAGCAGAAGATCCATTGGGCAATGCAGTTGCACACATGCCTGTCAATAGATGATACATAACTGACCGTTGAGCCTGTGTCATGCTTAGCCCATGAACCGGAATTCTGTGATTTTCCATATGTGCGTAAATGTGATTCAAGAAGTGAGCAACGTGGTAAAGTCACATGTAGATACAGAGATCGGACCACTAGTTATACACACACTGGAGGGACCAGCCTCGCTAATGATCAGCGGAGGGCGTAGCACAACCGACCGCATTTACAATGCGCTGTGGAATCATGAACTCAATGGAGCAGCACATTGGGAGTGGAAGCTGGGAGCCATTTCAAACCGGATTTTCACGGGACCTTGTTTGCTGGATAGCCAGCGCAATTTCGGTTAGAACTGTCTCTTTACATTTCCTTCTAGTGCCCCAGTTCCTTTCCAGGAAGGCTTTGTGCTCTCCATTCCAGGGCAAACAAATGCAATTTAATGACGGCTTGGTGTGCCAAGTTTCACATCAAATCAGTAAATTGCCCTGTTTGGAGCCATTTCAAACCAGATTTTTACGGGACCTTGTGTGCTGGATAGCCAGCACAATTTCGGTTAGAACTGTCTCTTTACATTTCCTTCTAGTGTCCCAGGTCCTTTCTGGGAAGGCTTTGTGCTCTCCATTCCAGGGCAAACAAATGCAATTTAATGAGTGCACTTTGACCGCCCAAATATACAACTCATAGGGAAATTCACTTAATATTCTTCTTGCCACAATGTGTGATAGATTTGCAGGAGAGGTCACATTCACTATCCCAGTATTTCAGGCCCTCCGGAATGCCTCAAAGTACATCATATTAAAAATCTAGGCCAATCGGAGCACTACACCTACCATGGGACATGTTCTGCTGTCAGACAGTGGAAAACACTGAAAATTGAACTAGTGAATCATTTTGAGATGCATAGAAAAAATTGTAATACACAGAGCCCTGCAGATTCGAAAAAAACGGGCTGCACCCTAAGTTCTGAAAAGAGCTGTAAAGCCTTTCCTGACAAAAATCTACATCATTTGAGTGTTTTTAGATGCCTGTAAACTGTATTCATCCACAAAACGGCCCCTTACAGCCATTTGCAGAACTTAGGGCGCGGCCCATTTGTTTTTTTTATTTTTGTAAGTTTTCACGAGAACAGTGATTGCGGGATCATTTCTCTACCGTTCTCCCTGGAAATAGGCGCATTCGATTCGCACGGAAAGGGCGGAAGGCCTCGCCTCCTAGGTTTTTTTAATGGGCACCGAAAATCTCCTTTTTGGGATAGATTCCCGTGGTTTTCAGTGGTTGAGCGGAGAACACGTCCCATGGGACCTATTTTGCTCTGATTGACCTAGATTTTATTATGGTGGACTTTGACATATTCTGGAGGGCCTTGAATACCGGTATTTTGAATGGGATCAATACTTCAAATATACAGTTCCTTGGTATCTTAATTTTTCCGTTCTAATATATTGATTATATAACCTTGTCTCTCTAGCTCAAGCTGAAGGTAGGATTTGGGGCCTTTATACTCCTTTTGAATGTATATAATATCCGAGGTCAGTTCCCGGAATTCAACAGCAGCAATTGTAAGTTTCCAAAAACTTAAACAGTATGTTAGGTTCCTTGAATCTCAACTGAAAAGCCACATCTGTGGCCAAAGACCTGAAAAATCACCTGAAAATGGCCAAGATCTGGCGCGAAAGGGTGGAATACAGTCACGTGTCTGATTATTCTGCACAACGGCGCAATGGAGCGAGGCAACCCCGCCGTTCCGAGGCTGATGGCAAATCGGTCGGGAGACCGATTAAAACCGAACCTGCCAAGCAGCAAAAGCCTCGGCAATCTGAGGCCATTTCCGGCCAAATGAAAGCCTCAGAATGACCGATTTTTTCCTCCCCAACCTGTCTCGATGGCGGCGGCGGCGGTAACTCCAGATCCCGCGGTCGACTCGTGCTGAACACGGTAAGTCCCGTTCTTCTTGTTGATAACCCCCAGGATTTTGTGCTGCTTATCAAAAATCTTGCAGAAGTCATCGCGGAATAACGCCGCGAAACCAGCATCAGTAATTTGACTGATCGAGACCAGGGTGAGTCATACCTTCGGCCCATAAAGAACTCCTTTGAGGAGGATCGTGGCCGTGCTTTTTCTATTCGGAATACTGATTCGAATGTCGCCTTGGCCAATGGCCTGGAACGTCCCGTTCACGGCCGTGATGGATTTCGGAGGGCTGCAGGTAAAGTCGATGAACTTTGAATCAACCTCTGCCTAACGAAATCAATCAACATGCATGACTGGGGCTGCGTCTCCCCAACTCACCCAGGAAGAGAATGTATCTGTGCGCACACGCGACGGTGTTGGCTACGTCCGACGGAGAATCAGTGATGATGAAGGAACGAACACCCGAAAATACTCACTCAATCCAGTCCTGCCACGAGGGCATGAGTATCTTGCGCATGTACAGCAGGGTGCCTGCTCTTCAAATACTTGTCAACTGCATAGCCAATATCGCACATTATGGAGGCAAGCAGTGCATACCTTGGATGGAGGAAACTCCCGCACCTCGGAACTTCACAGGGCATTGTCAGCAAACAAAACAGTTAGCGAAGTTGACGAGTCCTCACATGTAAACTCATCTGTTGGATAAGCTCCCAAGGTGTTGGAGGGAATGGGGCGGCTTTGGTTGCGGCCCATGGTTAGAGGTCCGACGACAAGCCGTGCGATCGGCTGTTCATTCGCGGCTAGTGCAAAACATCTACCAGAATATCAATTTCAGGTTTGACTCATGGACGCCCAAAACGCACCACATAACAACATCCTCACACCCCCTTCATCCAGTCCTCTCCAATCCCAAGGTAAGCGTTGGAAGTTGCCACAGCCTTGGCCTACAACCTGCGTGCTTTCGACACTCAAACGTCGTAGAAGTGCAGTCGTACAATCAGACCTACGACGCTGCGTTGACATCTATCATCGGCAGGGACAGTGAAGTGTGGTCAGAAGGGGCGTCATATTCCGATAGGGAGCTGTGCTGGACATGGACCGTGACACACCTGGGATGAAGAGAGCGTGCCTCGCTCCTATGAGTGTCCAAATGCACAAAGTTTAATCCCGCGCACATCACACAACCTAAAATTGTATTTCCGCACTAAATATGGCCTTTTGAGTGAAATCCCGCACAAAATTGAACCGCCGGCTTGAATTGCGCGAATTCGGCCCGTCCCGCAATCGCGCAAATCGGAGTTCAAATTTCCGCGCAAAATCCACGGTCATCAAATCGCGCAAAGTCGGCGAGTTCGGAAAGCGCGCAAAGTCGGGCATCCCCAAAGTTGTGTCCATGTCAAGTCCAGAGTCAGTCACGAATTCATACCTTCTTCACTGGTTCTTCAGCAATGGCAGGCAGCCAGATAAGATAAGACAACGGACTCAACAAGATTGTTGAAAATATTGGGAATCTACTGAAGTAGTTCAGTAGGCCACGCAGGCGTTGTAAATCCAGAAATCTAATGGCCCCACCAGCTCAGACCGTACTCACTCAACGGCGTTGCGGTAGCGTGTGTACACGTGTTTGGCTGCAGACTCGGTCGATTAGTCAGTAGGACGCGCATGTACTGTACTATTTCAACCAAATGATCACACCATGTCACCCCTCACCGAAGATGTTCATTTTTCTAGGTGTTCATTTCTCGGCAATCACGCCAAATTCCCATAAATGGATGTCCGGCAGTTGCCGGACCAAAGATTTTGTCGTTTTTGAGGCCTATTTAAGCTACAAAACCAGTTCGTCACCGTCACCTACACCAAATTTGTTCATTTCATGACCCTCTGTCACCCGTCACCTGAACATTTGGTCGAAATAGTACAGTATTCAGCAGATCACTCCTTGCTTTGATCCACACACAGCGACATTGCGGGATTCCCTGGTGACACCCGAGAGCCTATCCAGAGAGACTAGCCCAGCGTACTGTACCAAGCTTACCAAATGTATACGTCCACTTGGTTGTCTCCCCAAAAGATCCTGGACAGTACCTTCAAGGCAACTTATTGCCTTGCCTATGAATCAAAGATTATCCTGACCGTAGTTCACATCCCAAAGGCAGCCAACTGTCCAGATGAATAATCAGCTTATTTTCATACTCGATGAGTCGTTAAATTTCTGACAACAAATTACTCAAGATGTCTTCTATCCTGTCGATGCCTTCCCTGTGTTTTATCCACTTTGTGAACCCGGCCAGACCTGCATTTCCCAGCTCCCCTGTACACCTGTTCAAAGTGTCACACAGCAATTTAACTTCACTTACCAAAAGCAAATGTCAATATTCCTGAGGTGGCTACTTGACACTAACAGCTCAAAAAGGCCCACCAAAAGTGTACAATATGCATAGAGAACCTCCTGAAAATGGTCTTGAAGGCATTTGGTTAAAATTGGCTGAGGGTTCGGATGACTTGGCCCCGTGTCATCCATCGGGCTGGAGATGAACGTAACCCACGCCATAGATTCATTTCTAAACTTCAGAAGCAATGTAATTAGCTTGCTACACTGGAAAGCTATAGCAACCTTCCTAAAATCTTCCGCTTTTTGACGATCTTTGGTTGTTTGATCTTATCTTATCAGTTTATCTTATCGGACATTTCAGATACTGCAGTGAGAAGAATCAAAGTGTTCATCCTAAGTACGCACAACTTTGCGATATTTTCATTTTCATTTTGGATGCCCGACTTTGCGCGGTTTTCGAACTCGCCGACTTTGCGCGATTTGATGACTGCGGACTTTGCGCGGAGACTCAAATCCCGATTTGTGCGATTGCGCGTTTGACCGAATCCGCGCAATTCAAGTACGTGGTCCATTTATGTGCGGGATTTCACTCAAAAGGGCTTATTTAGTGCGGAAATATGATTTGAGGTTGTGTGATGTGCGCGGGATTAAATGTGCATTTGGACACTCATATGCTCCGGATCCGACCCGCTACGTCTATCTGGAATCCCCGTTATTGAAAGATTTCAGTGAGCGATGTTAATAAGTCGGGCAAGAGTGCGAAATCGAGTGGTGGAAGAGAGAAAGAAAGGGATGACCAAGATGTGTTTGCCTGACGTGGAACCGTGTTGTGGTCCTGTGGACCTAAGATATATTGTTACCTTTATTACCAAGTGTTCCTTCCTTATTCATGTCTTTGGTACAGTTTGCATCCGTATATATGTCAAATCTAACGGTACACTTTATTAAGAACTTAAATTAACTGCAAACTGCGCCGAGGGCCTCACAAGTTCTTCATAGTCCACAGCGCAATTACAGCTGTTTGCAGAACTTAGGGCGCGGCGTGTTTTTTTTTTTTTTGGTAAGTTTTCACGAGAACAGCGATTGCGGGGTCATTTCTCAACCGTTTGCCCTAGAAATTGGCTCATTCGATTTGCACGGAAAGGGCGGAGGGCCTCGTCTCCTAGGTTTTTTTATGGGCACTGAAAATTTCCTTTTTGGGATAGATTCCCATGTTTTTCAGTGGTTGAGCGGAGAACACGTCCCATGGGACCTATTTTGCTCAGATTGACCTAGATTTTTATTATGGTAGACTTGGGCACATTACGGAGGGCCTGATATACCGGGATAATAAATGTGAACACTGGTTCAAATCTACCATACACTTTGGGATCAACAATATGAAATGAATGTATCTATGAACTGTATATTTGAAGTATTGATCCCATTCAAAATACCGGTATTTCAGGCCCTCCGGAATATGTTGAAGTCCACCATAATAAAAATCTAGGTCAATCTGAGCAAAATAGGTCCCGTGGGACGTGTTCTCCGCTCAACCACTGAAAAACACGGGAATCTATCCCAAAAAGGAAATTTTCAGTGCCCATAAAAAAACCTAGGAGATGAGGCCCTCCGCCCTTTCCGTGCGAATCGAATGAGCCTATTTCCAGGGTAAACGGTTAAGAAATGATCCTGCAATCGCTGTTCTCGTGAAAACTTACAAAAAAAAAAAAAAACACGCCGCGCCCTAAGTTCTGCAAACAGCTGTAAAGTCCTGTATAGTGCCGCACAGTGCTCAAGGTGGGCCTGTATAGTAGTTTACAGGACTATGACCACTATAGTGCTATGGGATGCTATGGGACATTGGCCGCGCTATACCTCAGCTACGGTTGTCCTGATGTATTCGGATCTATGGATCTACGGAGCTACTACTACTTATGGGACATCAGGAAAAAATCACATGGCTACGTACCGCCTGATAGCCCCGATACTTGTGATAGCCAGGTCGACAAGTCCCCATTATATGGCACCGCGTAGCTCTCCGCCAAGGCTTGATAGCCGCTGGTAGCTCTGGCGTGGAAGTAACGTAGCACCTGGTAGCTCTTGGTAGCTCTGACTGACAGTCTCAGTAGCACTCAATAGTGCACAATATTTAGCAATAACCAGATAGTTGTCCCTTATACCAGATAGTTGCCCCGCCCCATACAGCACAAAAGTAATGCGAAAACAGATAAATTCACAGGTACATACTAAGACATGATCGCACTACGATACCAACGAGGGAAGGGGCAAACATTGGACGTGCGCATAACAAACGCAGGCGACGACGGCAGGGTGGGCGTGTGACATGGACGCACAGTACAGGACCGGCACGGCGGGCAGGTGCCACATGGGCGACAGCGTGCACACGGGTCGATACAGGGCACGGACAACGCTCCCTGTGTTCGAATCATTGGTGTACAAGAAGAGAAGAAAAAGGTAAGAAATGATGACGGTGCTAAAGGATTAAAACTCACAACTGTTGCCGCACTCTAGCCGCACTCTTGAAAGCAGCTGCTGACCTCAGCAATGGAGGGCCTACGAAGTCAGGAGGAAACTATGGAATGGGTGTAAGAAGACGAAGGCAAACATATGATTGCTCACCTCGGGAAGATGCGGGCATATCCGATGGCTTCGGAATAGGCGAACTCTTGCGCGTGAGACTCAGATAGCTTTAAAGGCTTGATGAGGCTGCAAGTCATGCACAGGGAAAAGACAGCTTGGATAGAGAAGGATTGGCAGAAGAAACAGCAGAGGCCTTGATGAGAAGAGATTGCCTTCGACAGTAGTGGGCTTGAAGATCTCGAAGCAGCGGCTTGGCAATCAGTTTGGGACAGGTGGAGGTAATGGACGTGGGAAGCTTGAAGCTTGGAAGGCTTGAAGGGCCGACGTGCGAGGTACATAAGTGAGCCACTACGGGGGGAAGGGACGAGGAAAGGGATGAGGAAAGGGACGGGGGAAGATGGGGGAAGAGAGCAAGATGCATCAACCAACACTGCTGGCAGTGTTTGGCGTCGAAACAATCACGCAATCGGACACGTGTGTCGGACTTTGAAATGACTTAGCGCTTTTCGTCAATCGTCCGGCCGTATATGCTCATGTCTTTGGTGCCCATCCCCGCTGCTCTGTGAGAGGATATCTTCAGGAGGATGAACAAGAGGATGAATTCCGTGTTCCAGGCTCAAACTAAACACTCCAACATTGTTTCCTTTTCCGACCTATCTCCGGGAGCTACTGATCCGTGGCATGCCGGCTATCACACGCTAGTGATCCTGGGCGGATGGCTCCCGAGGCTATCAAAGGCTACTGGTCAGTTGCGTAGCGCTACCAGAGCTATTGATCCTTCAGAGCCTGGCTGGCAGCAACGTAGGAAATCCTTTTTTCCTGATGGAATCGACAACGTTGCAAGTTGCAAGTTGCAAGGCACTGCATCCGAACAGGCTCTAAGAGACTTGTATACATACCATGAGAGTTACGTATGGAGGGGCTCTTCGCTCCCACCCCTATCCACGGAATCCCCTATCTCTTCCCACACACTTGTGCAGCTGAAAGCTTATGACCGCCCAGAGGAGACAGAAGCACGTGATTACGTTCGAACATCCATGAGGCTCTCACTGCCAGATCCAGGTAGGAAAGGTGCATTTGGTGCAAGGGGCTGTTCGAAGGGAAGACGGGAAGTACACAAACCATACGTGACTCTGGTCTCATCAGGAAAATATGAAATTACATTATAGACCCCGAGAGCCCAAGAAAGACATCATAGACATCATAGCAAACCCTTGCCTATATAGAAAGGTGGGAGGGGCGGTTTGAAACACATAGACCACCGTAGACACCACCAGATCTACTATAGTTGTGTAGACACCATAGCAATGATAGCTCTCATAGTTGTTATAATCTTGAAAGAGATATAAAAGTACGAAAACAAGAATTGCATTCAGAGGACACTACGAACACAATATATATATGGTACACATAGAAGTTGAGTAACATATTGGACCGGCAAGATCTTGCGGAGGGGGCTGAAGAACTTGGAGAGCGAGACTTGAAGATGAAGTGAAGAAGTCGGGGTTGCAGCACTAGGTCTTGAACAAGTAGAGATTTTGAACAGCGGAAGAATTGAAGCAGGATGAATCATTTGAAGGCTTGAGGAGGGGAACAGCGTGCAGGGAGCGAAAACTTGCAGGGCTTGATGATTATCTTCCGGGTTGAAATCCCAAGTTTGAAGCTTGAACAAAGTCTTGGACTGATGAGAGACTTGGAGCTGCTTGAGGGAGGCCCACACAACAAGACACGGAGGGAAATGCGAAGAGAGAGCAGAGAGATTGGCCTTGGGGAGAGGGTGTTGCTGACAATAGCTAGATAGTACTTGGAATGTAGTCTTAGAATACAATGGGAGGGCGGAAGGGTGAAGGAAGTGATGGGAGTGGCGGGTAGGGGAGGAGAAAGTGGGAGAAAGGGAAGGAAGAAGTGACGAGAGAGACGCGCGTCGTGATGGCGGAGTTTGAAAGGCTTTGTCGTGTTTGTGATGCCTCCCGCGATAACTTGACATGTCCGAATCACGATGCGCCCACAGGCTGTCAAGAGCATGTTGAGCTCAAATGACTGCATCCTTCTGTGCAACTTCTTCAAGTTTGCCAGAGTGAACTTGGAGTCCCCTCGGAGTTGTGACCAATAACCCGACTTGAATCTCTCTGCAGGAAATTCTGAAACAATATTACCGAGTCCCTTCCGTTACCCTTCTGACAGCGAGTCAGCCACTGGTATTGCATTTCCTCAAGTCAATAACAACAATGAATTTACAACACAATCATAGACCAGAAAAGCATTGACTCGGTTTATAGAACACACCATAGACGGGCATATACCACCGTACAGGCGGGATGGAACAGAGAGACCACCATAGACCACCTTAGACCACCATAACCTCCACTTACACTTCATAGCATCTCAGATTTTCCTGGTGAAGTCCGAGGTGCGCATTGTCTGTATTCCGCTCATCGTCAATTAGCGCGATGTCTTAACGAATGAATGAATGAGTCCGCGCAATTATATGGACGAGTCCGACAAGATGTGGCTCGATAACACAAACTACCAGTGTCGCGTTGAAGAGCGAATTGCTCAAGAGCCGCAGTCGGCAGACACACAAGAGATATGCGGCCGGTTATTTATCAGCGAGGACGAGTCTGAGCTTGTGATGGGGTTATTCGAGACTCTGACTGGCCCGCAGGTCAGAATCATCATTGAATATGACATATATATTGCCACTAACTATTGTGTTAGCTCCACCGGGACCTCCCAGATTTCTCGATTTTCAAGCCATTCTTTTTAGCCCCATTACATCCCGATACATTCGCGTCTCACGTTGTGCCCTCTTGGATTCGACCACCTTCTGTTCTATCATCAATTGCTCTCACCATCCACCCACATTGGCATCAACGGCGCTCGCTCCGAGGCGGACGCAAAATATGTCCCTCGCTCAATGTATGATGTCCTTCGCTGAATAATTCCGTTTCCTCTGGGGAAACTACTAACAACTGCACTATCACCACTCGCTCATAGACTGAAGAGGATGGTCACATCAACGCGGCCTATGTATGTTTTCGTAACATCCCAATTCGTACAAAGCGGGTGCAAAAGTCGAAAGCCGGCGAAGGTACAGCTGGGCGGCTGAAGGCGGAGTCTTCCGTTCAGCCCTAGTTAACGAACGGGAGAAGTTCGAAAATGCGTCTCCTCGGAGATCACAGAGGCTCAAACCTCAAGGACGGGAAGAACAGGAACCATTGTATATCATGCAGAGCTATGCGACGAAGGTACCCGTCAGCTCAGGAGCTCCAGGACCATTTAGGGACAGCAGGACATCACACCTTCAGGTCTCTATCAAGCACAAGGTCTCCAGTGCGAGGACGATGACCTCATATGTGGACCCAGGTCGTGACTCCCTTGAAGGGCCCCCGAATATCCCGCGCCCCGTCGCTCAATTGGAGAAGGTGGTTTACCTTTTATTTATTTGCAGCAGACCGCTAATGTCATATTGTGCACTAGCACACATCCGACACTAAAGCTCCACAGAAAGCACAAAACCTACCATTGACAAGAGAAGGCACGTCGACAGACAGGACACGCAATATTGCGGGTCGGGTTCACAAAGGGGTGTACCTCGTTCCTTGCGTACCTCAACAACCCCGAAAATGTCACAGACCTTCATCCATCTTGGCCCGGTTCGCCACGAGAACAGCTCGTCTACGCGTCATGATCATGAGGGCTTCGCGCTTCCTCCGAGTCTGCCAGAATGCGTCCAGGATCTTGCGGGTAGATGAAATAAATTATACGTCGGTTGTAATTGATCCGGTGCGTGAGTGTGTGGCTATGAGATGTAGGAGCTGAGGGTCTGGGTAGGAAACAATCCCTGTCGACATGGTGAAGAAGTGGACATTGGTACGTTGTCTTCTCGCCGTTTACAGCTCTTTGCAGAACTTAGGGTGCGGGCTTTTTTTTTTTTTTTTTTGGTAAATTTTCACGAGAACAGCGATTGCGGGATCAATCCTCAACCGTTTGCCCTGGAAATGGGATCATTCGATTCGCACGGAAAGGGCGGAGGGCCTCGTCTCCTAGGTTTTTTTATGGGCACCGAAAATTTCCTTTTTGGGATAGATTCCCGCGTTTTTCAGTGGTTGAGCGGAGAACACGTCCCATGGGACCTATTTTGCTCTGATTGACCTATATTTTTGTTATGGTGCACTTGAACATATTCCGGAGGGCCTGAAATACCGGGATAGTGAATCCGCAGCCCCAAATTGAAGACGTCCGACAACGCAATCCTCCCACCTGTCATTCTGGCCAGACCCCGTTAAAATCCGGCCTGAAATGGTTGCACAGTGGTCGAAATACTGTTTTGGTGTGAAATGTCGGCCCACTGTGCCGAGGTTGATGTACATTTGTTTGTATCGACATATTCGCATTCGTACGAGTATTGATGGTGAATATTCATGGATTAGTAAGCTGTATTTGCGAATACTCATGAGTGGCAACTATTCACATTCAGCGAGTTTGGATACTCGTTAGTTGTGAGTTGTTCATGAATAGCATGCATATAAAGTTCAATTTCAGCTACTGAACTACGAGCTGTCATCTTCAACAACAATACAGGCTCTGCAGTGGATGCAAGAGAGGATGAAGGTGCAGACTGTGTAGCCTTTCGACTAGTTCTGCCTCCTCTCGATACCCAGGAGCCATTGAGGAGATGTGGACATTGAACGTTTCAATTGCGCTTAAATACAGGTGCTAAAACTCCGAGGAATGTGAACTGCTTGCTGTAGTAAGTATTCAAAAACTCCGAAGAATGGGAATTGCATGCCATATATGTTTACTGCAGCATGGCAAGAAGTCAGAAGGCTCAGTCCTTTAGTTCTGAGTTGGTTCTGATTTCAATTGCACTTAAATACAGGTGGTAAAACTCCGAGGAATGTGAACTGCTTGCCGTAGTAAGTATTCAAAAACTCCGAAGAATGGGAATTGCATGCCATATGTATTTACTGCAGCATGGCAAGAAGGCAGAAGTCTCAGTCCTTTAGTTCTGAGTTGGTTCTGAGTGGGTCATTTCTGCGGTGATTACTCAACGAATATTCGCGAATATCCACTTTCCCAGAAACTGATATTCGCATTCGCACGAATAGCACAGCCACATCAATTCACGAATACGAATATTCGCAATTCGCGAATGGACAGGCACAAATATTCATGATACTTGATACTCGTGCTACACTCTACTTAGAGGACGAGGTAATTATTATGAGGAAAGTTGAACCACTGGATGCAGAGGAGGGAATGCGCCGCGGCACATATGAATACTTACAGAGACCTGCATAGTAGGCATCGCGACTATGATGATGAGAGAGAAATTAAAGCGTAAAGGAGAGAGGGAAGGAATGCATAACTCTGGTTGATTGAAAGAAAAGATTGGAATTGAAAATCTGAGAGTTTGGTGAATGGCACAGCAGCCAGGGTTGGGGGGAAAAAAAGCTATCACTTCTCTAAGTGCAGGCCCACATTTATATACTGCTCACACCCTGCATAGGGTTTGGGTCACGCTTGCACCTGAGGACTTTGGACGACACTAATTGTGATTTCTTGCCTGGCATACTTCCTTTTGCATGCTCACCTTCTTCGGTGTGTCACCATGCTATCTAGTTCTACCTATCTACATAGGAAAACATCTAAGTTAATACTGGAATATTGACATGGAGTGGGAAGAGTTTAAATTAGTTGTCTGATTTTATCTTGCATGTACACAACGAAGAGTGTGTTGGTTACCATTTACAAAAGACTCAGCCAAGAAATGCATGCACCAAGATATTAGCCAGTAGAAAGAAGCTTGGAATGGGCAGTGGTATAATCTGAGAATATTTGAGAAGACTCCTTGAATGCAGAGAAGTCCCAGAAATGTGTGCCCCGAGATAGTAGGAACAAAATAATACACCCATCTCCCTGACAGCGGCGAACAAATAAAGGACAAATAAAAAGTCGGGGTGTCCCAGCTTGGAACGGGCCAGGGAAATAATCTGGAAATATTTGAGAAGACTCCTTGAATGGGGAGAAGTCCCCAGAAATGTGTGCACCAAAATAGTAGCCAAGGAAGAACAGAAACCCATCTTATCTTGTCATCTTGCGCTTGGATGAAGAGGGCTTGAATGTGTGGTGATGCGGCCTCCAATCTTCCTAGTATGACATCCTGGAACTTGCAGAATCCAGTAGGCATGATATTGTACGGGGAGAAACCTCTAGGCGTTCACCATATCAAAAATCTAGGGCAATCAGGGGAGAAATACTGATGCCCCAGCTGTCCTGCCTGAAAATGTCCTAAAATATGCTTACCTGAGACCCCCACACTGAGTAAAAAATGTGAGGACACAGAAAACTGCGTATTTTAATTGCGAATCGATTGAGCATATTCCGAAGGTAAACGGACCAGAATTGAGGGCGCTATGAGTGTCCTCGTCAAAACGATCGAAAACGGAAAAAAAAATCGACCGCGCCCTAAGTTCCGCAAAGAGCTGTAAATATGCTATGCCACACCGCTATCTTACAGCAACGGTATTGTACATTATTTTTCCTCACGCCCCGGAGGATTATTTGGTATGATTAGTCGTCTATATTTTCTAGTCAATGGCCTCTTACGATAGACAATCAATCTACTTCCCGGATCCATTCTGTTGCGGTGTATGTTGAGTATAATATTTAGACCCCCACAATATGTAGCACTCTGAACAGGAAAGAGGTTATATAACATATACATAGAAGTCCATCATATCAAAAATTTAGGGCAATCGGGGGCGAAATACTGATGCCCCAGCTGTCCTGCCCGGAAGTAGCTGTAAGCTTGGGACTTGGATTTATCTATTCTCTCAAAAGAACAACATACCTGCGAATCGAATTTCCTAGAAGCTGTAAGCTCGGACAGATTCAGCAGTGTCCCAATCGAACCTACCCACTTCGTTCCTGTTCTCACCCACCCTAGAATAAAACAAAGATTCCGAATTGTTATTGAACTCTTGCGGGTGATACGTACCCTACCCCTGAAAACACCCATGAGATACTTGAGAGGAGTTGTGAATTGATTGGATTGGATTTGGGTGTTAGTGGAGGTCTCTCGCTATGCTCTTTCTTATCAATTAGATTTCACGGCTACACACAAGTGTACCGTTTCATCGTGTCCACGCGTGCCCTGGTCTCGCGGCCATAATCCCATGAAGCGGCTCTTGATGTGACGTCAATCCGCAAGCGTGGTTGGTCGGTTTATTGGGCGCGTCGGAATCCGAGATGTGGAATGTGAACCGTTTTCGTGAGTTTCCTCTTCCTCAGAGCCCTCGTCCTGAATCTGAATGTTCGCGAAGTCCAAAATCTCGCTCCACCAAATCAATATCCACGTGTGTCCTTGTCCGCGGCTACGTAGGTAGGTAGCGGGTTGCATTACATGGCAAATAGTTATTAGCGACTTTGCGATGCAGCCATCCAAGGCATCAGATGGCATTTTTGCAGTGCGCAACCTGATGGCTAATGGCTCGGATGGCATACGTATTTTATCTTTTTCTCTACTAAAAAATGGTCCATACTGTAGTAAATGCTCATGTGATACTCAGAAAGGCAACCTCCTGGCATTCTCGGCCCATACTTGGGCAAACATGACGAATATCCAAATTTGTGGTTGAATTTGGGGTACAAGATGGCATGAGACACATTGAGGCTGAAGTACATGAGGAATGGCCCTAATACAGTACAGTATGTGCTTTGTTTCAAAAGCCATATGGCCGAACAGCCATCAGTCTGCGCACTGCAAAACAGCCATCAGATGGCTCTGATGGCTGCATCGCAAACTCTCTATTATGTTCGCCCGGGCAAGCTTAATTGTGAGAGCTTTGGTGAATATTTTGTAGTCCGTGTTCAGAAAGGAGACTGGCCTGTAATTGGCAATGTACCCAACGGGTATCACGCTCACCCAAGACCAGAATATGCCAGAGCATTATGTCTGAGAAGTGGGTGTTTTTGTTGGATTCAATTACATCGTTCACGTGGTTTAGGACCCACAGATAAAATCCGGGGATGAGGTGACCTCCGAAATAGTTGTAGATATGCCCTAATGAGACCCCAAAATAATATATTGCCAACTCCCCCTGTGGGAGGAGATTTCCATATAAACATGATTATATCAGAGTACATTTTATATAAGCCAAATGAAAAAAATTGAAGCACGAGAGGACCTCCAGAATTTTGTTGCGGTTCTGCTCATATAGTTTTCAGAACGATACATTCAGAATTGAGCGCGAGGCGAGGGAAATGATCGAAAAGATCAAAAATGTCCCAAAATGGGAAAAAATTTGGCTGCGCCCTATGTTCCGCAAAGGGCTGTAATACATTTCAAAAGATGTGATAGAGTAAGATTTGCAAAGAGTTCAGTAGTAGACTCAAATATCACAATATTTCCTGATTGCAGTGTATTGTTATTGTCTCAATGTCATTACAAGTATGATAAACTATGATATTAAAATTGTGGCTCTATCACAAGTTTTAGAATGCATAAAAATCTCCCCTCATAAAAATCTAGGTCATTTGAACATGCCTAGATGCCGGTAGATTGAATTGACCCCCAAAATCACCCCCAGACCCAGCTTACCAACGATAAAATATTTTTGCAACTTTTTTTCTGTCACTAATTGCGCGCGAATTACCCCGAATTATCTAGCCATGTCCTGTCTCAACCCGATGGTTGCTGCGGCCTTACTACGGGCAAAGCGAAAGTGACGCCTTGTGACGCCACTGCCGCTCCCGGTGTCAGGGGGCGCCAATGGGGGCGTCATTCATATAATTGTTCTGTGTTTTTTGGGGGTGCCGCGGGTGTTAATGCCTCGTGGTATGGTGAATAAAGAAAATATTTGGCATACACTCGACAAATGGTACGTACCCGTATGCCTTTGAAAGCTCGAGTTCTACTTGGAAGGGGGCGTCAGAGGGCGCCAAGGGGGCGTCAACAAGGGCGTCAGAGGGGCGCCAAAGGGGCGCCAAACGGTGTCAACGGGGCGTCAAGAGTGCGGCAACGCAAGTTGTAGGGGCGGCACTACGGCGGCAGGGGGCGTCAGTTTTACTGTGTGCCAACAGAGGATTTCAGATGGGGGGTATATTAGTCTACCGGGATTCCGGATAGCCCTGGTCAATACGAAACTTTCTGTGTCTTTGGAATTTTCATAGCTCACTTTGGAGTATTTACAGACCCAAACAAGGTTCTCATCAACCAGCACGGTCACGGGCTCGGGAAAAGGCACTCGGACGCGTAATTTGATATTACACAAGGCCTCAAAACGTGACTTGGTATGAAGATATTTTTTCTCGGGTCTAAATGTGCGGTGGTAGCCAGCGCGATTCTGAGCAAAACTGTCTCTTCGGTTTTGCTCCTGCTGCTCTGGCTATTATTGCAGTTTGCATATTAGTTGGCACAGCCCCGATCAGCAAATTTTCGGCACATTTGATGCGCCAAAGCATTTGCATTGTTTCTCGCTCAATACTGCATGGATTCCTTAGATATTGGATACTAAATTCATTGTTTCTTAAGCCGCATTTTTTCATGCCAGAATTATGTGTAGGCACCAAGATTTCAAATTGTGTATTGGTATCGCACATGAAATCATGATCTAAATTTATACGAGAGAACCAATCTATATCTATAAAATTCCAAAGCTCTCAAATAGCTGGAATACACCCTGGAACCTCCAGTTGAGTTTTGGCATGTTTTGGACAGGTACTGAGCTCGCCGGGGGGTGTTCAAAACTTAGCCACTGATCAGATCAGTGATCCGGCTTCTGCTGCCGCAGTTCGCAACTAATCCACAACGGATTTGCCTGAAATTCGAGGAGCACAGTGGCTGATAGTATGGGTGGATATTCAGGACTTGAGATCCATCACTGCTGCCATTTTCATTGCGGGAAAAATTGAACGCCGATCGTACCATTTCCACAGGTTCAAAACCAGAGCATTTCGTCACGTTGTAAACGCGTTCTTCCCCCGATTCCCCCAAAAAATGTGGAGGAGCTAGCTGGACAGTATTTACACTCTTTTAACCTTTTGTGATGCCCAGAATACTTTTTTCTTCATCGCATAATTACGCGCATGAGACAACAGCTCGTGGAAACCAAGATTCTCAAACCTTAGTATGGCCCTGCAAAATTAGTACCATAAAGTGCGTACCAGGAAACGGTGAATTTAGCTTATGGTCTTATGAGAATCGGTGCAGAAATGAGCGAGAAACAATTGATTTACTTTGACAAGCCAAAACAGTGTTGATCGGGGCTGTGCCAACTAATATGCAAACTGCAATAAGCTACAGGCTCATAGGCTCTTCATTCTGCAGGGAGGCGGTCCTGAATAGGGACAGGAATTCCCGGCGAACAGTACCGAAACAAAACAAATCGCTGGAAATTCCCGGATCGACCTTTCTGCCGCGATCCGCCGGAAATGGACAGCCCTGGTCAATATGAAACTTCCTGTCGCTGGATCTAAATCCTCTAAAATTTTATGCATTATGAGCAATTATCATTATTACTTTATGCATTACAGATCCTACTGTACTAGCTAAAATGCCGGCAGTGTTATCAAGGTCAGACAGAAAAGGTCACAAAAGTCAGAAAAATGTGACTTGTTAACCGTCTGACGGGTATTCAGACCTAAGACAAACCTTTGATTCCCAAGAACAATAGAGGGCGGATCAACTCCGAAGCTCCCGAACAAAGGTTTTGACACAATTCACGTGCTGATGACACAATCGCACAAGGTTCAGGCTGCTCAAGTGGTCAAAGCGGGTCAGGTAGTTTTTAAAAATCTTTTCCACCAGGTTTCAGTGTGAAAGGTGAATTCTGCCATGTCGTAGTCGGGGGGTTCCACAATTAAGGTTCAATGATAAAAGCTTAAATTCATCAGTGGATCCCCGCCAGCGAGAATATCCCAACCATGGCTCAAATTGTCGCTGTGGACTCCCCAAGAGCAAGAATATCGCACTTTTGATTTGACCCGTGACCCCAGCACTGCCACACTGGATATGGAGAGTTCCGTGACCTCTGGTTTAACGAGTAAAACAGTGCAGATAATTTCAAAGAGACCCGCTTCTGACCACATTCTGCTTCCTGCACTGGAGTGCCGTAACCTCATTCCAAATATCGAGCTCTGCATTCTGCCACCACGCCAATTCACTGCAGTGATATCAGCTCCTACGATCCGACCCCCGTCAATGGGCGCGTCTTCGACGCCTGGGAAACGATTATCGAGCGAAAATGCTCAGCCATCCTACCCTATGCACAATAATGACTTAACCCGCTATTATGCCACTGTAGTTATTTCTTTTCCTTTCACATTTTTAGGCATACCTTAGCGCCATGCACATGCTGCATTGATTTACACCTAGCAATGGAAGCCAGATGCCCTGAGCACCCATGCAAGCACAATGTGTTATGGAAAACAGGGTCACTATCACCCTTAACACGAGGTGCTTAATGGCAGCATTCTTACGCACCTCATGTCAATAACGACACCTTGTGTTAACACCATGCCGATAGCACGGCAACTGTATTTGATCCTCGGTACATCGCCGCATTGTAGTTCAGCGTACACTGCGGACCAATTGCCACTGGCTGGCAATAACGATTCAACAGTCGCTTTGGCGACACGGTCAATAGCCCGCAACGGTAAGTGGATGCAAAAAGTGAAGCAGACGGTATTTTATTTCCTCCTGTATGTACGGTGCCAGTCGTGAAGTAATAGGGCAGAGGGCGCTTGAACAGATACTCAAGTGAGGTTTTCAACATGATAATAATGGATAGCGGTCTCACCTTCAGATCGTGAGGACTTTGATTGTACAAAATAGCCGCATGCGTGATCCAATTTGCATTGGCATGGATCGGTAAATTGATCCCAATTCGTTCACTTCCGTGCTCTAATTCCGGCGTACTCATGAATGAGCGCGGAGATTAGCGAGACGGCGACTCCTGGCATTGAGCTGAGAGCCCCAAGCAGATATTTATAGGTGAACGGTGGGCTATAAAGGCTATTGAGTACGGTAGGCGGGATGGTCCAGTAGTCTCTTATAAACAGACGTTATAACAGAGCTTACTCGTACCTCGTATGTTATAGTCTGTCGATTGACAGGTGTCAATGATCGGAGGTCGACCTTATTAGGTAATCATATTTTTTCTCGGGCGTTCAAGTAAAGGTTGCAGGGCATCCTTGCACAATTTTCCCTTGGAATATTGTTGAATTCATCAGAGTAATCCACTGTACCAACCAGTTTCACCTCCACGACGCTGAGAAGGTGGTGCCGAAATTTGATGGCCCGGCAGCTTACCAATCCCACCATCTCATTTTGTATCAAAGAGGAGGGAGAACAAAAATTCTGAAGAGGCAGGTTTGTTTTATGGAAGAATATAGCCAGTCTTGCCTCCAAGATTTGGGTTCTGGAGTGTTTGAAGGGCAGCCAGTGTCGAGTATGGATTTCAAACTCCGCACTTTACGTAATAAGGTCGACCTCCATACATCCGGCGCGTGGTTAACTACAGACTAATGGTCCAGGTTGAATTTTGACAGTTTGACATCAAGCTCCGATGATTCCCGATATGGCCAACGTCTCAAATAGACTGTGACTTCGACACATACCTACTTACTTACCCACCTACCTACTGTATATTCCCTCTTTAGCTCCCTTGGCGGAGCTCCCGCCTCTCCGACCCTTTCCGGAGGTTACCAGTGACGGATCACTGGTGTCACGTGCCCCAGCCTCCTTGACGCGTCAAAACGCGTCGCGTCGCCATCCCGCAACAATGTCTTGGGGTTGACTTCTGAAGATGAGAAACCACTTCATGGTATGTATTTGTCTATCTGTACCACTCGGCTTTGTGAGAAGTAAACTCAAATGGGCACTATGCAGGCAACGACTATATTAGGGGCAGTCAGAGTAGGTGATTCTCGCCCGATTCTGCTGCCGATTCTGAAGTCGATTCTTGAATTATTTTTACATCATAATTGTGCGACAATCGTCGAAAATCAGAATCGACCAGAATCGTCGAAGCGACTCCGGAGGCGCTTCGGCAAAGATTCTGGCGTCGATTCCCATTCCGGTTCTCGTTCATCACAAACTCCTTATTTCATCACAAAATCACTGACTGTCAAAATCTTCTCCCCTCTTCAATTGCAGTTATCCCCCAGTTGCTGTTCATTCCCTACGCTTTTTTGAAGGTTCTTGTCTGAAAAATTCCGGTCTGTATTTTAGGCCGCCTTGGAATGTGAGCAACAATTTATATGCGTCTTACAGCTCTTTGCGGAACTTAGGGCGCGGCCTGTTTTTTTTTTTTTGTAAGTTTTCACGAGAACAGGGATTGCAAACTCAATTCTCAATGGTTTTCTCTGGGAATAGGCTTATTCGATTCGCATGGCAACTCTGCAGGGCTCTGTGTATTAAGATTTTTTCTAGGCATCTCAAAATTATTCACTGGTTCGAATTTCGATGTTTTCCACTGTCTGACAGCAGAACATGTCCCATAGTAGGTACAGTGCTCAGATTGGCCTAGATTTTTAATATGATGTACTTGGAGGTATTCCGGAGGGCCCGAAATACCGGGATAGTAAATGTGACCTCTCCTTCAAATCTATCACACACCGTGGCAATCAGAATATCAAGCGAATTTCCCTATGAGCTGTATATTTGAAGTACAAGTTACATTCACTATCCCGGTATTTTCGGCCCTCTGGAATACCTCTATGTACATCATATCAAAAATCTAGGCCAATCCGAGCACTATACCTACTATGGGACATGTTCTGCTGTCAGATGGCGGAAAACACCGAAAATCAAACTAGTGAATCAATTTGAGATGTTTAGAAAAAATCGTAGTATACCGAGCCCTGCGGATTCGCATTGCGAATCGAATGAGCCTATTCCCGAGGTAATCGGGTGAGAATCGAACTCGTAGTGGCTGTTCTCGTGAAAACTTACCAAAAACAGAAAAAAACAGCCCGCGCCCTAAGTTCTGCAAAGGGCTGTAATTCGGGAATTCTCCATTACTGCACAGTTTTTAGGTTCAGAATCGTGCCAGAATCGGGTACCGAATCGAGAGTCGAATCGGCGCGGTCAAAGTTGAATCGATTCTCCCACGATTCTGGACAACAAGAGAGCTATAACCTTTGTTAATAAATAAGCTCACATTTTACGAAAGATATACCGTTTCTATGGTAGTTACTCGTCGAAAATCCTTGTGCTGGGGAAAGCACCGCTGTCCGACGCTCCAAGGTTCGTTGTAATTTTTCGAGAGCCACAGCTTGTGTGTTACAAATCTTGTAGAGATCTTCGAGAGCCTTTTGGAGGACCGCGTTCTGGACCATGGCAAGGTCGAGAGGGTTTTCAGCCCGTGCTTGAAGTAAGGTGAGTTCCGATGGGACGTCGTCTTCATCCAGTTCTGCACGTCTACGTCCTTGAAGGCAGGGAGCCGAAAGAGTGCAGATTTGGGACACTTTTGAAATATTGCGGCGCCACACTAGGATATATATTCAGTTCGCATCGCTGGGGTTTCCATGAAATTTATACTCACCTGGAAAGCATATGGACGGAGGTCGATCACCATTGACCAATAGCCAAAGGTCCCAAACAGGTTCTCCCGATCTACGCGTCAAATCAGGATCAAGTAGGTCCAGAGATTTAATACACTTACTCTGGACACTGTCGCGAATCTCTTCTGCTTTTGGACAAATAAGCGGAAGGAATTGCGTTGGCACATGGACATGGCGCCACGGGGGGTCGTAAATCTCGTCAAATTGATATCCGGCTGCACCCAGAATTGTCTAAAAGAAGGCACATAAGCATCAAAAGCGTGCTCGCAGAAGTGGAACCTGAACCTTTTTTGGTAGAGCCGGTGCGTATGTATCGAAGTACGTCTCCCCCCGAGTCCAGCCAAGTTTGGATGTATCGGCTGCATCGACACTGAAGACAACTCAGAACAAGTGAAAAACGGCCAGGAGTCGGTAATACGCACCCCACGGCCTCTTGACGGTATCCTAAAAGATGGCGTGGCAGATGTGCCTTCAAGCGCGAGTTGAAACCTGCGAAATTGAAAGCGTTACAATACAGATTGTATAGGTTCGCCTCGTTGTAGGGGGTTCCCGGGGGCCCGTGCAGCACCCGAATCTAAGGATGTGGGAATAAGCGGACAGAGGATATATAGATAATGCACGCACCATGCGCCAACTTTTATTGACTCCCCAGTCAATGTTCATCTTCTCGGAGATGTCAATTTCGTCGTGGATATAATGTTGATAAAAGGCAAGTGCACCCAAGGGGCACATCTCAGGATTCCTGTTTGCAATGAACACCGAATACGACGGGTTCACGACCTGATAAACAAGAGAGATTAGCCGGTTTTGTATGGGAAAAACTATATTCACCGTTCGCATGCCGCGTTTTCCAGCCTTCTCTTCACCCTGGAGGCCAAGAACGGAGAAGAACACGGTTCGACGATCAGGATGAAGCATGTCGTAGGGCTGCAACTCCGCCTCGGTTTCCCGTCGCATACTGGCATGTCCATGCGAGATGACCGAATACCGCGAGGCGCACTGGACCTCTGTCAGTGCACTGCACATCATATTTTTGAGCTTTCTCACCTTGGCGATGGGCAAGAAAGCCATAACCAGTTTGCTGTAATTTCTCTTCTGTCACCTCCGCTAAGAAAGTGTTCGCGCGGATATCCGGAGCATCCTCGGCTTCGTCGAGGCCACTGAAAATAGAGTGAACTACTGGTCCAGATTCCCATCGAGGCACACACTGGAACTCTAACGGGATGGACACGGCATTCACTGGGTACAGCGAAAATTGTCCCCGCCATGTCTATCCATTGAGGCGCACACTGGGCCTCTAACGGGATGGACACGACGCTCACTGGGTACAGTGAGAAATGTCCCCACCATGTCTACCCATCGAGGCACACACTGGGCCTCTAATGGGATGGACACGACATTCACTGAGTGGAGTGGGAAGTTTCCCCGCCATGTCTACCCTTCGAGGCACACACTGGGCCTCTAATGGGATGGACACGACATTCACTGAGTGGAGCGGGAAGTTTCCCCACCATGTCTACCCATCGAGGCACACACTGGGCCTCTAACAGAATGGACATGATGTTTACTGCATGTGGGGTCCACTGAAATTAAACAGACATTAGCACTGACTGCATGAGGAGGTATTGACATACAAATCCGAAATGATGGTGCAGTTGGAGCCATGCTTCCCACTCTCTCTTTTGACCCACACTCCCGCTTTCGACCACGAGGGTGGAGAGCCGGGTGGAGAGTGGGAAGGGACGCTAGGGTCGGGCGATGGGGTCCACTGAAATCAAATAGACATTAGCACTGTACTGCACGAGGAGGTGTTGACGTACAAATCTGAAATGAAGGTGCAGTTGGAGCCATGCTTCCCGCTCTCTCTTTCGACTCACACTCCCGCTTTCGACCGCGAGGGTGGAGAGCCGGGTGGAGAGTGGGAAGGGACGCTAGGGTCGGGCGATGGGGTTCACTGAAATTAAATAGACATTAGCACTGTACTGCACGAGGAGGTGTTGACGTACAAATCCGAAATGAAGGTGCAGTTGGAGCCATGCTTCCCACTCTCTCTTTCGACTCACACTCCCGCTTTCGACCACGAGGGTGGAGAGCTGGGTGAAAAGTGGGAGGTGTTGGCCTTTTGTACACCCTATGCAAATGAACATGCTGTGCTTGCACAGAATGGCACAGCCATGAAGCAGCACGAGATGCTGAATTGTCCTGCAAAACCGAGCCCTTATATACGTTTTCGGACAGTCATTCCCGCCCCGCTTCGGCTTTCGGGAATATACGTAGGTCCCGTTGTTTGGAAGAGATCAACATTGTTACTGGGTCGCCGCTCGGCTGCGGGCCGATGGATGCTGCCACGGGTTCTGCTCATGGAATACGTAAAATGGATTTTAACGCTCTTACGGGATAACCCGGGCATAATTGCCGGCTGGCCAGATGTGGTCGAGAGCCGCGAGAAATTGTATTTCCGTCAGTTGTCTGGCTATTTTTGATCCGCTGATACTTTTTTCTGGGTCTGGGATGAAAGTCGAGCGCCAGCAATGACTTACACCGCGCCGGTATAGTGGCAGTTCAAATGCCCTAAGGCTGATTTATCATGGGATTTACAGCTAAGGGCGGAACTTAAGGCGCGGGTGATTTTTCATCAAATTTTGACGTTTTCACCAGAACGGCTACTACAAGCTTAGTTCTTACCCTGAAAATATAACCAATAGATTTGCATTGTGATTCCGGAGGGCCCTGCATGTTCGAAATTTTGTTGGATGACTAAGATTGCGTTATTCGGAAAATATCGAGTTTTTGTGCAGGACATTAGATACAGTGGTTCGATTGAGCTAGTTTTTTTATACGATGGACTGACAAGTGTCCCAGAAGGCCCCACGTCCTCGTATAAGCCGCATACCTCATAGCTCAAATCTAGTATAGAGCGGAGAGTTGAATAGAATTGTATTCCTCAATGCATTTAAATCATGGTATATATACACAATCTGCGGCCGTATTACAGAAATTTGCAGTACCGAAGGCGCGGATCGAGAATGTTCTGTTTTGGGATGTTTTTAAAGAATTCCTAATATCTCAGTGGGTTTTGCACCCATTCTCATGAAACCTATATAGAAATACTCGGCTAATCTATGCGGAATTAGTGATAGAAAGAAAGTTGTAAAAATATTGTATATTCAGATAAAGTGGTTTGAAGGGCCTTTTAGTGGATGAATGATGTGGATTTTTGTTAGGTGAGGCTTTGCTACATTTTTATAGATGTGATAGAGTCAGATTTGCAAAGAGTTCAGCAGTGAATTCAAATATAACAATATTTCCTGATTGCAGTGTATTGGGATTCTCTCAATGTCATTGCCAGCATGATAAACTAGGATATTGAAGATTGCGACTGTATCTACGGTCGGCCGGATGGTCGCGGTTGATTTCGACTTTTTGATTTTGATTTCTGATCGGTGATGTCACGTTCAAGTAACCTCACGCTTCACCCAGTCCAGTACCTAAGTCGGTGTGTGTAGTCATTTATTACACTAGTATTGCTTGTTGTATTATCCTCAAATTAAAAGCTGAGAAATACGGCCAAAGGTCGCTTGTCCGAGAACACCGATCACTGTTCTCCATTAGGCATACAAGTTGGGGTACACCGAAGCTCAATGTACATCGAGCTCAGCAATATCAATGGGAATTTAATCTTCCTCCTCCTCCGTCTCTACCAATTTTTCAAACCCCATCTGAATGCATCTCTGGCCGCACTTGTGTTGAACCACAAAGCTCTGAATTCCATCTTCACCGTGATCCCCAGCGCCACTATCACTGGAAATTCAACAAAATTAGATAGGGTGAACGATGACTGTATAGAGCTCACCCAGATTGTGTATGCGACATTAGATCAAACAGAATTCCGGCTTTGTTTGATGGATTATAACTCTCGGAACCTACACGGCAGTTTGAGCAGGATATGAACCGCAAAACCCGAAGTACTCACCCTGAATGTCGGCCAATACGAGGGTTTTGTTCGAGTTCAGGTATGTGAAGTGCTGAAAGACATTAATGGTCGCCCCTTGCTTGTCGGTGTGGTGAGGATGTTCAAGTGTGCCGGAGTACTTCCGAAAGTGAATGTTGCTCCGTTCACGCTCGAGCAGCCAGGCAACAGAGGATATGATCTTGTTATCCATGATAATCTCGTCCTTTTGGTTGTCCGAAAGCACTTGATAGTCGGAGAGTTTGATCCCGGATGCGGGAGATGGAATGAAGGATGGTGTCTCTGATACATCCTTGGCAATCACACCCTCACGAGCAACAAGGAAATCAGTGACTTCAAAATCTGCGAATTATTTCGGTCAGAACCGCTGCCACAACATGCGAATGAGGCTTGAAACTAACCAGAGATGTCGATCTCCCCAGACTCACATTCCCCCTTGAAATTGTCAAGGAAGAATTTTGCTCGCCCCAAGGTTATTGCCTCCCGGATGAGTTCGTCTCGGTTGGCAATGATAGAAACTGCCGTTCCGTTTCCGAGTGTATAGCAGCGCTTGGCCACGTAGCTCAGTTTGTTGTAGGTGACCTCACCGAGTAAAAATTCAGACCACATAAAAGAAGAAGGGAAAGAACAAACCTTGAACACAAACTTTGACTTCCCCTTGCCGCTGTGTATATTTTCGATCATGACTGAGTCTGACAGCCCATCAGCATCGGGAGACCAAGTAATCGACTGGACTGCATTGGTTGGATCAGTAATATGGTTCCCGAAAAATAGTGTAACTGTCGTGGTGTTGGCCATAGGTGCGTGCAAGGCAAAAGAAGACTTCAGGGAGCGTGAGCCAGTTTCTGTAATAGTATTTGCGCTCAGATACTTTGCACACATATATTGCAACATACCGAGGCATGAACGCTTGAGTGCAGAGCCACTGGCAAGGAAGCTCGTATTCCGCCCCCGCTTCTGGGGCTTCGACAGTGCATCAGGTGCGCGAACTCCGGTACGATTTTCGAACTAAAATATGAATCGGCACAAATTCGGCACGGAAAATGAAACCATACCTTTGCCAATTCAATGTGGGCCTCGATGTAGACAATCGGAAATTTGCGGCTGCGAAACTTGGGTGGTGCTGTTCTATCAAGATTCTGGCCGCTGTCCTTGAGGATGAGTTGCAACACATCTTTGAAGAGTGCTTGCGGCTCAATTTCAATGTGTACATTGCTCATTCGGGTAAAACGAAAGTCAGATCTGTTTCGCATGTCTCTCAGTTGAAGGAACCATGAACCGAGTCAGACCTAGGACATACCGGACGAGGCTGGCTTCACAGTCCTGTTCCCAACTCGAATTTAAACTCGAGATTCCATTGGACACAATATCTGAACAATGTGAGCCTCTAAATGTTGACGGCAAGTGTGACGAAGAAACAAACCAGAAAATCTGGTGGTAGACTCGCGAATAATCTCAAAGGTGGACAAGAACGTGCAAGGTTTCGTTCGCACAAATGGCTCCAGAATGAAGACATAGCATTCGTTGGTAGCGAGATTGCTGCTTCGAAGAGTAGCCATATTGGCACCAGTGATAGGAACCGTAGATTGTTGTGTTCGAATGCCGGACTCGTTGATATGGGCGGCATCCTTCCAATTATTGCGATTATACTGACCAAGATTTCGAAGTGATGCAGAAACACTTTTGACCTACACAACACTCGAGTCAATTCTCAATAAGCGAAATTCGTGAATACCTTGAGAAAGCGACAAGATTGTGGCCGGGAGGATTGTAGCGGGCGAGGCAGAGTATGGTGCTTGATTATTAAGGTGTTTCTCTGTAGCAAATGAATGTGTGGAGGGAACTTGAATGAGGCAAAAATTACGATTTTTATTGGCACAGAGCCCACAATATTCCGTGGTGAGTCGTTGTGAAATAGCTCCGCAGCCGGAGCACTGAGGAATAGCCTGTATGGAAATCAGAATTCAATGTGCTCAGCATATTGTGAATGAAACTTACCAAAATTCGGGTATGCTCTGTTTCCGGTGAATTTGCGAGGATGGCACATTTATGGCAGCGTCCAGGAGCGGTTTTGTGTTCGAAAAGGCCGAGACATGTGTTTTCTCCAGTGCAAGATTGAACAAGGTCAGAAGCACGTTCACCTTCTGCCATCGAGTGCGACAGAGGAGGCCACAATCTTCTTCTGGTTGGAGGACAGCTTAAATACTCAACATTGCTGATTGCTGCCTCCGATCGAGGTTACCTTGACTCGTGTTTGGGCCGTAACCGATGTCCACCCCGGCCCCCAGTTAACAAAAGAAGTGAATATCAACCAATATTGCATGGGAATTGAGCTGATAAATTCACCTACCTCCAAAATTACGACAAAAGATATCAATGTTGCATGCGAAGAAGTTGCCCGCAAGTTCTTGCAGCTGACTCCGACTTTTCCCAGCCAAATAATCGACCAATTGTCTCTATTGTTGGGTCAACCGAGTCACGGATAAATGGCTTTGATTGGATCGAAAAGAACAATTGCTTGCTGTGTGTGACTCGTAATGAATTGAAGCGAAACGAGTCAATTTCAGTAAATTCTCCCACGGTTGAATTGACTTCCGCGTCAGGTCTTCCTAGCCGTTTGTATAAAACCTCCCATCCAAGGACTGTGCTGGCATGGTCAATCCAACAGGGAGCAACGGCACTGACAACGGTGTCTGTACGGTGCATTCTAATGGTCTACTCTGCTGTGATACTGACTATGGATTTAAGTCCCGCCTGACACCGAACTCAGGGAAATTCTGTTTGGATACGCCCGCCGATCTCTGTGTTTGGACTTGAGGCTTCGATACCTTCAACGAGATCATCAAATTACTATTGGGTATGGGTTTTCCGTTGTCTTGTTTGTTCTCAAGCTCTACTGACATGGGTATTGGGCAGTTTAACAAAGCTCAAGGCTGGCTCTCAATCGGCAATTTAATGTTCCGACTGCACGCAAGTTCAAGGCAGTGGAAGAAGCAACATCTGCTATCGCTGATATCATTGCGCGTGATGTTCATCAAAGCCAGGGGCCGGATACCGTTAAAAAGATAGCGTCGTTGAGGTTGAATCTCACAGTGCCTCGGTACATCTTCATAATCTCTATTGCTTGATCCTCCAAACTCACAATTATTTTGCAGTGCCTTTGTCCGTTCAACAATGAAGGGCTTGGTTGGCCAGCGTCCCTCCGATATGCGCATGCCAGGAAGAGGCAAGGGGCCTAAACAACGCTCTGCTCTCGATGCCATTGGTATCTTTCAAGAGATTCATACTGATGGTCATGAGAAACTCGGCGAAAAGGCTCTTCGAATGGGTTCGGGAATCGGAATCGACACGTATGGGATGCGAGACCACGTCGGAAAGGTACTCTGGCTAGTGGTCGTCCCAAATTCGCGCTTGAGCGACACCATTGGACATGTTTTTTTGGACATGGTGTCGAAATATGGAGGTCTGTGGGCCATTTTTCTCGTTGTTTTTGTAATAATATCTTTGAAAGCCATCTCAGTGCAGGTTACCTTCGATGGCGGTAGCGAGTTGGGTTGGTTGGCCGCATTTCAGACTACTTTGAGGTGTGTCTATCCTGCTGCCTAACATTCAACACCCCACTGAGCATCGGTTTCAGGGAAGTCTTTGCTCCAGACCTCTCTTCTGAGGAATGGAAGCCCGTTGTTGCTGTGAAAAGCACTAGCAATATTCCCATTGAGTCCACCTGGTCGTATGATCGCAAGTTCAACGGTCGCTCGATGCGGGACATACTTGAGGAGGGCCGAATCCATCTCATTCCAGGAGATGTTGTGCACAGGTATGTCATTCTGTTTCTTCACTTTGTCGGAAACACATTCACTCACTGTTCATATTCAGGGAGTTATTTCGATGGCTTTGGCCGAAAACTGTTCAGATTGGCCTGGATGAGTTTGTCGACTATTTCAATAACAAGAAGACACGGAAACAGCGCGGCCGCATTCTGCCCTCGGGAGTTGCCCCCAATGTCGTATTTGACATGCCCGGCAATTATGGATTGGAAAATCTCGCAATTCCTGTTGCTCAAGAGGCTATTGACGAACTTCGCACCTTGATCGACACCTCTCGCGAGGAAGCCTACCGCTGGGTGTCAGATGAATTTGATGCACTTGCCAGTGAAGTATACATTCAACTGGGGTGCCCCAAGCTCGAGGCATTATCAGGTTGGGCTATTTTCAATGCAATGGCACCGTTAGTTCGCCAAAGAATTATCTAGTATCTGAATCGTGTAGATTTCAAACAATGTTCTGTGTGGCAAACTAGTGCTTTCTTTGAGTTGCACCTGACCTCGAATCAAAATTCTCTTTGCCTGTTTTTATTGCTAGGCTGGCACATGAGCTTGGCCACTGCAGCTTAAATACCTGTTGATGTTGAAGCTTACATACTGCATTCATACAATGACTCATAGCTTGGCCTGTGCTATTCAATGTGGTTTCCCAGTCCAGATGCACTATCGGGCTGCTCGGAGATGCCGAAATTGCCGTATCTGTTGTAATTATGCATTGATGGGCCAATAAGACCGAGAAAAGGTGCCTCACAGGTCGCCTGTGCCGCCCACACAGTCCCACAACATTGAGACTGGTTCAAGTTCGATGCACTGGGTTACTTGATCGTGACATCATTGATCAGAAATCAAAATCAGAAAGTCGAAATCAACCGCGACCATCCGGCCGACCGTACTGTATCACAACTTTCAGAATGCATAAAAGTCTTCCCTCACAAAAATCTAGGTCATTTGAACATCCCTAGATGCCGGTAAATTGAATTGACCCCCAAAATCACCCCAAACCCGGCTCACCGACTATATAATATTTTCACAATTTTTTTCTATCACTAATTGCGCACGAATTATGCCGAATGATCTAGCTATGTCTCATTTCAATCTGTGCAGAACTCATTGAGATATCGGCGAATCGGTCGCGAGGATCAGAAAATGCCCAAAACAGCATTTTTCTGATTCCCGCCTTCGGTACTGCCATCTGCTGTAATGTTGCCGCGACTCAAAAAGTCGAGTCACGACTCGAGAAGTGGACTTCAAACAATATTTGACTCGACTCGACTCGAGTCCATGGAGTCGAGGGTTTTGCAGCATATTTTAATGAAAATGCAATAGAAACAAGTTCGAATTCTGGTTTCACAAAGCTCGCTTTTTGAATTGTTGAAGAAGATTGGTCTGGGTCTTTCGTAGTCTCACTCCCGTTGCAGGCTGACAAATGCACACAAGGGCGAGCCGGCGTCAGATTTGCGCTGGGACCATTTCTGAGCGTGTAGAAAGGCAATCAAGGTAAATCTACAACATAGTTTACACCCAAAATTAGATGGAATCAGTGAAATCTGCACATAACTAACCGCTAAGGGACTGCATCCTAGAAATTTTCCAGAGGTGCTTTCAAGCGAATTAAAACGCTTTGAGCACAGCAGATCATATATTAATGCGTCGGTGGGCTCAAACCACAAGAGGTGGACAACGGTGGACCACTACTCCCAATTCCTCCAACCCACGGCCTCATCAACGCACTCACTCATTTGGAAGCTAGTCCCGGCCATTCATTGTATGGTATGTCTATGTGACTACACGCGCGTACTTCTGTACTCCACGGCTCTTGTTTAGAGTCCTTCTGTTTCGTTTCAACACCTCCTTCATCATCCATACGCCCCACTGCTTGGGTCAAGCAAGAATGATGGATCTCCTAGGTGTACGACGCACTTGTGCGAAAGGTGTGTCATCGTTACTTGATTCCTGGCCGGTACTCATTCCTTTCACTTCCAGTTGACTCCAGCGACGGTATAATCCGACCACTACACAGAACATGCGACATGTTCTGCCAGTCAAGACCGAAAAACAGCCAAATCCGAGCCAGCGGGTCATCTCATAGTTCTAATGAAAAATTGTAGGATGCCATGCCCTCCGAATTTGCAATGCGAACAAAATGAGCATATTCACAAGGAAAACGGTTCCTTAGGAGAGCTAATCTTGTAAAAACGGGCAAAAAAAATCAAAAAAACGGGCCGAGCGGTACAATCAGGCCACCTCTATAGCAATCCACCTGCCTGTGCTACAAACCTGGAACTTGGTAGTTGTATTCACAACAGATTATTGAGTGTCTTCCTGCATTGTTTTGGCTTTTAATCATGCGACTTCACGTTCACGGTGAGCCACTATCCCAGACCACCCAATTTCGTTGGCACATGTAGACATATTTTTTTCGAGGGGTTATAGGTATGCTGGGGACATCTTTTGCGATTAAGTGTGTTCTAATACTTCCTATTGAGCCATTCGTGCTTTAATTTAGGGCATCGTTGAGCTCTGTGCTTTATAGCATGGCCGTTCAGTCCAGACTGCAATCTCACGCGTCCTACGTGCCGTGAAAGGCAAATAGTTATGGTCCATATACACTTCAGATTTACTGTTTGAGTGTACACAATAAAGCGGTTTGAACCATTGAACGATTTGGGATGCACTGGGGCGAATAGTACCGGTGCGAACAAACAATTTGGCCAGGTGGCCCACTAGGCCGTTATTGCTTGGGGTGGGGCCGTGGCGTAGCCCGGCAAAACTCGTACTTATGTCCTTTTTTTTTCTAGTACTTGGTCCGGAACCTTGGATGCTGAGCACAGGCTGATGCGCTCAGAAGAGCGATCAACTGTGCGTGAGAGGCTGCAGTATCAATATTCAGTCGGAATGGGTCAGGTCCACTAGCATACCAAGAGATGGCTGCATCTCGCTGACAAAATATTTCCAACAAAGCGGGGATTGAAAAAAGAATGAGTGAGAATTGTGTTGTATGTCTTTCTGTACACACCATAATGATAGTATCTTCACATTTCTTAGATCACCATATTAGATGTTTCCCCGGCACACACTGTGTGCATCTTCACAAGCCATTCCTTGCCAGGAAGAAATTTGATCAATCGCTCGCGTGCCTCCTTGATAACAGATCAAAGCAGTCGAGGGCCGGGGTCAAAAATCAGTTTTTGCGCTCAGGCAGCCATGTAAACATATGTGAAAATATCTGCCTGACCTCTGCAAACCTCATTGTATTTGTTGTGCTAAAATCCATGTCCGGGTAAATGCTATACATAGTGTATACAGCGACAAAACAAATACTAATCGCGGGGATCGAACCAACGCGAGCGTAATTCCAATGAGCGTACAGCCACTATTTACTCACAAAACAATCTAATGAAACTAGCGAAAAAGCCTTCAACACAGCCACTAAAAGTATCATAACGTTCGCGAGCGACTTACTTTTTCATAGGTCGCAAAAACGTCACTCACGATTTCTGAAAGGAACGATCACTTATTACATAAGCACTCGTAATACTGCCGAAAGAAAAATTCGGTAGGCCATGAAACCATCGCGTAAATTCGCGAAAAATATCTCGGCTCACTCACAGGATGCATACCTTAGTTCCCGAGCCCATATACATGTATCCGCCTCACTTTATGCCTGGCTTCGAGGTCAAAAATGCTAAGGTGGCCCAGTACCCGGTCACAGATAATATGTGAGCATCCAAAAATTTGGCCGTAACCCCATATCTCCTCCGAAAATCACGGAAAAAAAATGCAATCGACAGCTCTCGGAGAGCTAATTCTGAATCCGAAACAAGTAAAAAAAAAATCCAATGAGCAGTTCTCCCATAAAATAATGCCCCCAAGTTGGGTTGTGAAGAGGCTGGTCAGCACCAAAAAAGGCACAAGTTGTTAGCAGGTCGGTTTCTGGTGGTTGAACATCGAGTGTAAGTGGTTGGAAATGCTTCCTTTAACTGTTCTGTCATCTCAATATTAGGTGCTTGAACGTTGGGTGGCCCCCGACGTCACCGAAAAGATGCGTTGAAATGGCCCAAATATTTGGCCGCACCCTATTTCATGGGAAAAACTTCGGAGGGGGCGATTCAGACGTGTTTTTAGGCGTAGTGTTCATTTCTGAGGGCTACTTTGGGCCAAAAATTGCTGTTTCCCCGGTATGAATATTTCACGGATTTGTTGACTTTGCTTGTCCGGAGCTTTAGTATTTGAAAAGATATACTCTACAGTGCTTTGCTTATGTTCGTGAAAAACATTTTTTTTTTGCCACGGCACGTGATCAGTGACTCAATACAGTGTTTATATCCTGCGCTCTGAATGCAAAATTCAATCGAATCACCTGATTCAGGACACCAAGACTCGAGAGCATACGTAGATATGTTACCCATGGTAGTGTGAAGCCTCTGATAGCTTCCAACATGTATTATTTCGGAGCGCGGCTATCAGGTGCTACTGATCCGAGAGTGATGCACTACCGCGCGCTACTGATCTTCGGCCGAAACGCTACCAGCGCTACCAAGAACTACTGGACTGCCGCCAAAGACTACTGGTGTTACCAATCATCCATAACTTTGGCATGTAGCTACTAGACAAAACACTGTTTGCTGATGGGTCTCGCTGAGCGCCAGAAGTCGAAGTCCAACACGCGGTGTCGAGATGGCACCAGTGTCGGAGAGACATTTCCTCACCTTCCGGATTTGGAATGTCTTCCTCCTCAAAGCCAACATATCTACCGTGATAGTCTCAGAAAGTCGCGGAGTTTTTTTGGAGAATTATAGGGTGGTTCAGAGCCTGTCCATTTCCGGGGAGTGCGACTGAAACAGTGCCCCAGGGAGTGTTCCATGAATTTTTCTTTGTTTTTTTTCATGGGAATTGCCGTTGCTATTGATACGGCCCGCTCTTCCCAGCATCGCCTCCCGCTATTATGGAAAGGTTGGACGCCCATTTCTCAATGATGAGGGCATCAGCGAAAAAATCCGAAGAGACAGTTTTGCTTGGAATTCCACTGGCTATCACCTAGCAATCATTCGGGTGAAAGCAGCTCTCCATAATAAGTCACGTTTTGAGGTGGAGCGGAATGAGTATGATCTTATGGCAGTTGCCGTTGCAACGCTATAGATTCGGCCCGCTCTTCCCAGTACCGCCTCCCGCAATTATGGAGAGGTTGGACACCGATTTTTCAATGATGAGGGCATCAACTAAAAAATCCGAAGAGACAGTTTTGCTTGGAATTCCGCTGGCTATCACCTCGCAGTCATTTGGGTGAAAGCAGCTCTCCATAATAAGTCACGTTTTGAGGCAGAGTCTGATCTTATGGCAATTGCCTTTGCAACACTATAGATTCGGCCTGCTTTTCCCAGCACCGCTTCCCGCCATTATGGAGAGGTTGGATGTTCTCAATAACGAGGGCATCAGCGGAAAATGCGAAGAGACAGTCTTGCTTAGAATTCCGCTGGCTATTACCTCACAATCATTTGGGCGAAAGCAGCTCTCCATAATAAGTCACGTTGTGAGGCGGAGTGGAATGAATATGTTAGGGCTACATAGCAGCGTGTAGTAGCGAGAGACAATATAACAATGCTCAGGTCTATGAAAGGGAGAGCAGAATAGATATCTATATCATTCAAAGGCATTGAAGGCAAGCTGATCAGCGTTGTCTTCACAAACAGGTACAATGTGATACGAGGGATCTGCTTACATAGTTCCTCAGTACTACACTGACTCGGAAAAAGTATTGGATCTCAGGATAGCCATTCTGCCAAAAGCTTACTAAAAAAAAAAAAACCGGCCTCGCCCTAAGTTCTGCAAAAGCCCTGCAAAAGGCTGTAAGGGTGATCCAATTATTAATCTGGCAGGAATAAGGAAACACTTAAGGATTTAAGCTTTTAGCATCAAACTTTAATTGTGACACCTCGTAGATTTGCTATATCCCCTGTTTGCAGGGCGGGGCACGTGCCTGCCGCCTCAGGACACCTTTCACCCGCTCACCGACACCAATGGCCCTTTGGGGCTTCGTGGGATACGGTAAGCGAGAGCTACGCGGTTCGATTTCGAATGAGCTCCGCGGTTCGAGCTGGTGTGGGTTCGAATCCGACCGGAGCAACCCTTTTCAAGATATTCTTTTGGGTTTCCTCTTCCATCTGGAACCTCCTGGTCTGTCTCCCGCAAATTTCTTCATGACTTTTAATTACAATGAATTTTCAAATCAGTGAGTTTTGTAAGTAGTGTATTTTCGGACCCGATGCCAACTGCCAGTGTCTTGTGTTTTGTATAGCTGAACATTTTCGGGGGAAATCCACTGTAATGTGAGGTATGTCAGGGTGGGATTTCATATGGGAGCTTGACAATCTCAAAACGTTGAGGGGGATATCTGACCAAGCTTTTCAGAATTCCTCTAAAACATTTCAGGCAAAACATTTTCGAAATGTCCTTGCAACATTCTACTGACATTAGGAAAACAACAGGCATACATCTCGGTAAACATTTTGTTCGCATCCTAATAGACGGTACGCACTGTTCTAGCGCGGCCAGCGACGGCTCTGGATGGTATTCGACCGTGGACCGTGAAGAATACATCTGAGTAGTTACGAATTGGCTACATGTATGGATTGTACTAGGGAGAGGACGGTGGGTGAGAGAAATTAACACTGGCGAGCAGTGAAAGGCGAGGAAGAGAGAGGAGCTGCGAATCTCCTGTTACCCCCTCAACTTTTATACTCGCTCGGTGCTCCCGATGCCACTCGCGCCACGCGGGGCGGTACGCTACTTGCGCCGTGGTGCGCACAAGCAGGAATTACGGCCCCGCTGCATATGCAGAAGGGGCGATCCACTCGCGTGGAGCGTTGCGCTGCGTGTACCGTGGAGATCACAGCAGGAAGTACGGCAGCCCCCCATAACGCTCAAGGCGCTTCACCCCAGCATGGGAAGAGTGCGAATATTCTAAATTAGCACAGAGCCGAGCCGTTGTGCTGCAAAATATTCCACAATCTTCGCACTTTCAGGGACTCATCTGAGTAAACTTCCTTAAAAAGGCGATAGCGGTTCGTACACGTACGTGAGCTTGTGGACGCTCAGAAATGGGTCAAACTGGCTCAGAATAGACATATTTTACCCCTGGGGCCGGCTGCAAGGTGTATTCCTCCCGCGAGAGGCACCAAAGGCCATGTCAAAAGCCTGTTGAAATGACCCAAAAATTTGGCCGCATCGCATTTCTGGTGGGAATATTATGGGAGGGTGCATCCGACGCGCTTTATGAGCAGAGTCTGATTCTGAGGTCTATTTTGTTCAGAAAATGGCTGTTCGGCCGCAACAAATAAATTACAGATTTGTTGGCTTTGATTGTCACGAAATGTACCAACCTTTCGCAGAGCGCTACCATGAGATATGCAAATAATATGGTAGCGAAGTAAAGTAAAACGGAATAAGTACCGTAGAAAGATACGACAAGGGCGGGTCATTGCTACCAAAAACTACTGAGCCTACTGAGAGCTATTGGCCAAAGGCTGATGTTGCCAATGTCTTCGGAGCCTTGGATCTTATCTTATCTTTCTTATGGTGCCGTTCACTTAGTCACCACAACTTTGTGACAAGTGTTACTAGTCACTCAGAAAAAGAGATTTTTCTTATCCCTCTTGCAAAAGTGCTCCTTTCAATGAGAGGAATCATTTGCCAAGACAGATTTTCCATAACTTCAAAACTGAGGAAGTTATAAAATTGTTGACCAACCAATTTGGGACTATGCACAAAATAGCAATGTATGGTCCCACAAAAGGTCATTTAATCTTCTATGATTCATTCTCTGGCCTTTTTATGATTAGAACTGTGCTTTGAGATGATATTATCCTTGAAACTTGGCAGACGCTTCAACAACCAAAGTGGAAGCTGAGTCGGATTTGGTCGTGAATCTGGTCAAATAATACCTGTTCAACTGTCTACAGCAGTTCCAGTTGGTCAAAGTGTTCACACTGCCCTCGAGCAGCATATATTGCCTTGAAAAAAGTACAAAATTCTTGGGCCAAATTTGGGACTAGTCCAACTTTGGTGGTGACTAAGTGAACGGCACCATACGCGAAGGGGCGAGTATCTGTGAGTCTGAGGAAGCGTCCGAGTCAGAATTTGTGCAGGAGCTTGTGTAATGAATTTAACATTGAGGAGTGGAGATTGCCTTGCTACACGCTCAGAAATGGTCCCAGCGCAAATCTGACGCCGGCACGCCCTTGTGTGCATTTGTCAGCCTGCAACGGGAGTGAGACTACGAGAGACCCAGACAAATCTTCTTCAATAATTCAAAAAGCGAGGTACGAGGTGATTTTGTTGAAGTTACTGCTTACGAGGGACTATACAAGTTATGACTTCGCAGAGAACAGGAAATTGGACATGGAATTGTCATTTATAGAATCCGATGGTGTGCGTGAGGAGTATGCATCTGCTCAATCATTGAAAAGCTCAAATGGGATGCTCTAGCGGGTGAACTAATCTGTGGCGCTTCTGCTGAAAAGTCCCGCCTTTCTGATGGCACTGATCCCCCATGATATCCTATTGAATTTTAAGCTAAGTTAATCCCTCACTGCTGGAGGTTGAAGACGTACCATAGCCGTAGGTTCTGCCCCTGCTGTTGCTGTCTGATATTCCGAAACACAGCTGGAGTGGAGACATTACAGCTGTTTGCAGAACTTAGGGCGCAGCCCTTTTTTTTTTTTTTTTGGTAAGTTTTCACGAGAACAGCGATTGCGGGATCATTTCTCTACCGTTTTCCCTGAAAGTAAGCTCATTCGATTCGCACGGAAAGGGCGGAGGGCCCTATCTCTTAGGTTTTTTTATGGGCACCGAAATTTTCCTTTTTGGGATAGATTCCCGCGTTTTTCAGTGGTTGAGCGGAGAACACATCCCATGGGACCTATTTTGCTCCGATTGACCTATATCTTTGTTATGGTGGACTTGAACATATTCCGGAGGGCCTCAAATACCGGTATTTTGAATGTGATCAATACTTCAAATCCCACTTCGATGAATATTCATATTTGCAAATGTATATTCGTGCTACACTCTACCTCTAAGTACGTCGTTGCGGCGGTTCCGAATTCCGCACTGCTTAACTATACAGTACCGTCGGCCCGATAGGTAGACTAGTGGTCCGGGCACCGTGTGCCACTCTAAAATGTCCCATCCAGAGAATGAATCTTCAATCCTGTGTGTACCAAATCTGACTCCTCCCTGTGCACAACTAACTTCGACTCCATCAGCCGATTGATGTTTTCGTATTTCATTCCGGGCTCAACTCGGAGGCGGCGGCGCGTTGCCTTTGCCAAGTGTGGTCCAATTTTTTGCGCTTCTTGAATCTGTATATAAGTACCCATTATTTGCCCACCTTTATCTGGAATCATTGACACCATTACCGACTTCATGGCTCGGAAAAGTGCGCCCGACGAGATCTCAGATGCCATAATTGATGGAATTCTTCATCAACAAACCTATATCTCTCCAAACTGTTGTAATTAGACACTAACTTGGGGTGAAGGCCATGGCGCCCGGCATGTCCTCGAACTTATTTTTGAAAACTATATTTGTTTAGTCAGCACACTATATTATTACGAGTGATTGTTTCTTTCAGAAATCGTAAGTGACGTTTTTACAACCTACCAAAAAACATGATGTTGAACGTTATGATACTTTTAGTGGCTGTGTTATTGCGTACACCGGAAAAAGAATGACTAAGCAGTTGAGGGCCGTGGTCAAAAAATCGGCTTTCGTACTAAGTCAACCATGTCAACACATGTGAAGATATCTGCTTAACATCTGCAAACCTCATTGTATCTGTTGTATTAGAATCCATTTCTGAGGAAAAGCTACACACCGAAAAAATACCAAAAGCAGGGATCGAACCAATGAGCATTTCGAAATGCGCAGGAAGTAGTCGCTGAATTTCGAGTTGGTAGTAGACATCGTGATGAATAGAAGTTTGTTAACGAGTAGATGTTTGTGGAGAATTTAGATTCTGGCGGGGCCTATAACCTAAAGAACGAGAGACTTAGAATCGGGGATTGTTCGCAGAAGAACTAAGTAAATTCGGTAAAGTACGACTGCTTAAATACAAGTAAATGTGCATAGCTATGAAACCATAGAAATAAATACTAAGAGACTGTAAGTAGGTGCATAAGTAAGTATCCGAGATACAGTGGTAATCGAAAAGGTAACTGAGGCACGCTCAAGGGAACGAGTGCGCGCTGTGTCCATAGTAGGTTGCATAGATGCTGGAACGGAAGTTCCCGGCGGCATGTCGGTTTGCCAATCCAACAATTGCATCGCATGAGCTCATTTTTCGCCGGTTTTAAATGCGCCTTTTCCAGGTGATAGCCAGCAAAATTCCACACAGAACTGTCTCCTCGGATTTCTTTTTCGTGCACTCCGGCGCTTTCCAGGGCATTGCGTTCTTATTTAAACAGACGCAAAGCAATGGGATTGGCCTGATTAGCCGAATCCATGTGGCTAGGCAACAAATTATTATTCTGCTCAAGCAGCTTCGTCGAGAGGTGTATATGGAATAATATTATCCCCCACCAGAACACTGATCAGCTGAGTCTCGACCCAATCATGAGCGGCGTCTTCGGTGCTGCGGAAAATTTTACATTGTCCGTAATACTCTTCTGTACATGTCAATTTTTCCTAGCGTAGCACGGGCACACTGCTAGTGTACAGTCTATGATGCCGAGTACTTACACACCGATAACGGCATTCGTACCTCGTTTCCAACACTTGGTACTATTCCGAGGCCGCCCATTTTCCACTTTATTTCCTCGGGTGCGGGAGAAAATATGAATGCACGTAACAGCACACATGTCATGATCTCTGAGCATGGTCCCGTGAGTAATCGACCTTCGGATACTGGTATTGATACTTACTTATCTCCATCTCAGCAAACTTATACCCTCTGCGCCAGTGATTGTTGAGTAACACCATCGAAACACTGAATCGAACACCTACATGCAGCTTCTGCGTCCCCCAGTGAATGTCATTGTATTTCCATACACGCCCATTCTGGCTCCCCTGAATCCGCCCCCGGGGCTGTTGATCCACCTTTCGGGCTTAAATTTCAATGAGTCCGATCCCCAGAGCCTCTGGCTGTGGTTGGCTGCATTCACAGCGACGTAAACTGTCGTTCCTTTTGGGACACTTATCGAGATAATTTTTCTGCCATCCAGCCCAGTAAGAGGTATAGCTAGCGGAAGTTGGACGTCCGCGGTCGTTCTAAAGCGCATTGGTCAGGGAGAAAGAAACGCACTTCCAATTCAATTAAATAAAAGCGTACTCTCGCATCATAACAGGCCCGACTGGGGGATAGCTTATCGTGACGTTAACGAAACATTCCAAGTATTACGCGGGACTCACAGCCTCAAAGTCTCTCGAATCACGGAGTCAAGATAAGGAAGCGCTGAGACTGATTCGTAATCGAGTTTGCCGGACAAAATCTCCGATCGAAGAGTGTTTTGCACCTCGGGATTCTGAGAGAGAATGTGGAATAGTCTGCTCAAGGCGGATGACGTCGTGTCTGTTCCAGCCAGAATGATGGTTCTAAACGGAAATGAATGTTGTGACAAACAAGTCTCTGGGGCGAGAACGCACGATGTCTGCGCGACTAGTTCATCGTCCGTCAGATATGTCTCGCCTGCCCGGTTCACTGAGAGAGCCTAGTCATTCTGAAAAAGAATTAGCAGTTTTGGTCGGAATACGCACGTAAAAGACTCATAATATCCTTATCACCAGTACCTGCCTCGAGATGAGCCTTCTTCGATTCCACCAAGGTTTGAGCTGTAGCGTGGATGAAATGCGACATGCCCCTCAAACGATGCAAAGTCGGTGAGGGAATGAAATTCAGAATCTTCAGCCTCAACCAAGGAGAACTGATCCTTTCGGCTAAGGGCAAGAAGGGAAGAAAGGCCGCGAACCCGAAGGTTGTTGGACTGAGCCGTATACCTATGAGCCAAGTGGATTTTGAAGCCGATAGTTCCAAACTGCTCACAGAATGCTCTTCAGTGTTTCTGCATAAGTGTTCTTTTGTTCTGGGGCTGTATTGATTTGGTTGAAGGGATAACCAATTCCGCTACGCCCAATGATCTCAAGAGAGGCCCGGCCAAAAATGGAGTTCATGTCCACCTGAAATAATGGTCAAGAGAAACTTGAATTGAAGATTAAACCCTACCACCGTAGCTGCACCGTCCGATACCGCTGTTGAACTGAGGGAAGAATCCCGAACCTACTGAACCATCAGTAGCGGTGAGACGATCATAAGTATTGCGTACTTTTTCCGCCACATCGAGGAAGGTGGGGAACATATTACGGAGATTTGGAAGTGCGAAGGCCGGAAGCAACATTTTTCTGTGTCTCCGGTGGTCTTCCTCCGTGGCTGAGAAGATTCCTGGCCCAAAAAGAGAGAACATCATCCTTAGCAGGGGAATCAATCGTGAATAATTGAATGGGCGACCTGACCATCACGTTACTTACGATCTTAGCTTCGGTGTAGCTTCATATGTATCTTTGGTCAACACCTCGTTGAGAGCCAGTGGATCAAAGACATAAATTCCCCGAGACTAGGGAAGGCTTTAACTGGCTGCAATGCAGTTTAGACCGCCATCTTACGCCCAGAGGCCCCCAGATCTTCACGACATGACCGTAATTAGTCTCGAGACTCTCTTGGAAGTCCCATCCGTCGGGATCCAGTAGCTGCCCCAAGTTACCTATGCATGTAACAAACAGATAGAGCTTCAGTAGCACGGATCGCGGAAAACGTCACTTACCGCTAATGAGAGATGTCCTAGAAGGGCCGGGAATATTATCCAGAAGTGATGGACCCCAGAAACGTAAGAAAAGACGATGGAGATTGATTGCAAAAAGCCCTGCCCCAATGGTTATGAAAATGGCATTCATTGTCGCCAACTTGATGTGGCCCATGTCCCACTTTATATAGCATTTGTCTACGGCTACGGGTGTTGGACAGTCGATTGGCGGAGTTGAAAGGAACCCATTGACAAAGATTGCCCTACATAATCCCACGACAAAACCGTTCCGTAGCTGTTGGCCGAAACTAAGGCATGTCACGAGTCTACTCATGTGATTCAAATTCAAGTCGCGCCCGCTGCGTCCCACCTCGCGCTGTCGAAAGCCGAGTTTTTGTGGACCAGCGTGTGTGCTCTCCCGTCTTTGGCGCGTACTCCTGTGATTTCGTGTTTCCTAGTCTGTTGTGTGCACGCGCCATCGGGCCCCCATCCTCTGTTGCGGCGCCCTATTTCGTTCCTCTCAGGTGTGTGTACTTTGTTCCCTGCGCCACGCACCCTGTTTTGTGATGCGGACGCACCACATGTGTTTCTAGTTCTTCGGGCTCAGCGACGCACAGATGTACCTTCGCATGCGGACGCGTAAAAGAATTTTCTTCGCACACATATTTCTTTCTATGTGGACACGCGCATTGCTCTCCAGCACACTTTCCTTCCCAAATCCACTCGTGTATCTCGTATGATAATCTTACGCTCGCACCTTTCTTCCCAGAGGCATGACCAGCGCATAAATTGGAGTGCGAATCTCTTCTTCTTCATGGTGCGTCGTCTTCTATAATGTATCCCTGCCAACACAGGATCCAGGACATAATCAATGCCTAACTTACACTGAAACCACCCTCCAGGCTCAAGATTTCATATCTATGCCCCTCGTTTTCGAATTCTCCCGAGATTATAATATGACTCCGTCTTCCACAATACTACTCTAGTATTCCGAACATAGTTGCTAGTGCTGGCAAGGTTCGGTTCGGTTCAGGTTCGGGGAGCTTTTCCCCGAACGCTGAACCTGAACCTGCGTTCGGTTCAGGTTTGGCGTTCGAACGCGTTCGAACTTTTTGAACCTCGGAGCATTTCCCACGCCCAAACTACCTCTGCGCAGTCCCCTCAGAAATTGGGAAGGTTATTTTACCATCTAAACTTTACGCCAAAGCATGCCAAGACACGTTGAAGTACACCTAGAAATATATCTGAGCAAACTCGAGCTGAACAAAGTTTGATCAGATCACGTGAGTGACTATCCTCTCGCAACCTACAGCGTGAAAACATCAAGAAACCCACTTAGAATTGGTCATGAGCGAATGGTATGGATGATTGAAAGTAGAGATGGCAATACCTTTGTTAAACCCCAAAAAATATGACTCGATTGTGTTTAAATAGGCTATTTTCGGCCATTTGCGGTTCGGCGTTCGAACGCGTTCGGGAAAAATCTCTGGAGCCCGAACCTTGAACCTGAACCCCCCGTTCGGTTCAGGTTCGGTTCAGGTTCGGACCGATTTCCGAACCGGACCCTGCCAGCACTAATAGTTGCCCTCACGTAGCCAAATTTAACCGAGTTCCTCTGGTTCCTCTTCTATTTTTCCCTTTTCCGAATTCTTTTTTGTGTTTGTCCTCGTTGGGACCCAGTATATTGAAATAAAAACCAGTTCAGAGACTCAGAGGACTGATTGCCGACAACCACATGTTCAATCAAGGTATGTTCAATTGAGGTGACCATTGTGTTCAATGTGTTCCATCAAAGGAAACCAATATGTCAATTCTCCTTAACGGGTACCACGTGAAGCGAGGTAACCCAGCACTTCTCCTTGGGAATGCGCGCTTTGCGCTCGGTGTCCCGCTCGGTGTTCCTGTCGACAACTTCCTTCATGTGCACTATCTGGTTGTGCTTAGCCTGCTGGTTGGCACCCGATGAATCGTCTTTTCGTACTTGTACCCGAATTGCCTGCCGGTCTTCAGCCGCTAAGGTCTTCACAAATTCCGATGTCTTGTTGGCTTTATACATCCGGAGAGCGCACCAAACCCCTCGCCTCTCCTCTCCCGCTAGCCGACCCGAACCTCCCACTCCATCTGCCCACCTCCCTTTAAAGCAACGTCCTTGTTGCATTCATCGACCTCGTCCCGCCCATGCGTATCGTGCGTTAATGCATTTCCTCGGGTGGGCTGTCGGGTGAGGTTGAAAGAACGGGGTCCTTGCCAATTCTAACAATAGTGTGGTTATTTAGGGACGATTTGATCGTACTTCCAAGTGATCTGACTTACGATGACGGAAGAGTACTAGTTGTATTGCCCTGAATGCCATCTTGTTATAAATACTCAGAATGCCATAGCTAAAACCACGGCAATTGAGTCGGCGGAAGCTCTTGACATGGCATTCCAGATTCCTCCCAGATCAGAAGGATACCTAAGAGTGTGTACGGCTGCAAGATTCTGGCAGAATCCCAGAATCTGATGGGCAGCGATTTCCTTTTAGAGTATGATTACATCAGTGTGACTCTTCCGTGACTCCTCGCGCAAATTTTCCTCACGACTCTCCTTCCAATGCCAGAATATCACAGCCAGGGTTCAAATTGTTGCTGTGGACTCTCTGCGAGCCAGAATATCGAACTTTTGATTTGACGCGTGACCGTGGCACTGCCACACTCGATATGGAGAGTTCCGTGACCTCTGGCTTAACGAACAAAGCAGCACGGACAATTTCAAAGAGACAGGACTGCTTAGAATAGTGCTGGGTATCATCTGTCAATTTGCAGCATGAAATTGGCTCTCCATATGAAGACATGCTTTGCTAAGCATTTGAAAATGGCTGTATTTGGCAGGGATAAGGAAACACTTGATGAATTTAAGATTTTATCAGCGAACCTGAATGGTGAGCCAGAATATCACAGTCAGAGCTCAAATTGTTGCTGCGGACTCCCCACGAGTATGAATATCGCACTTCTGACTTGACCCGTGACCACGGCACTGCCACGCTCGATACGGAGAGTTCCATGACCTCTGGCTTAACGAGCAAAGCAGCACGGACAATTTCAAAGAGACAGGACTGCTCAGAATAGCACTGGATTTATAAAAAACCGATGGATCCAAAGCACGGCCCGGCCCCGAGTCGAACGGATTGTCTGCTCAACTAACCTATGCGGGGAGAAAATAGGTCGACAATCAATATGCACTCGATTGTTCAGGCTAAAACTTGTCGCAGGTGATTGCCTGGATGCTTTGCAAGTGTATGCCACCAGACCCAGAGCTCTGCCTGTGGCGTGAGCGGAAATATATGGGGTGCAGAACATTGGATCAGTCTAGAAGTTGTATTTTATTTACAGCTCTTTGCGGAACTTAGGGCGCGGCGTGTTTTTTTTTTTTTTTGGTAAATTTTCACGAGAACAGCGATTGCGGGATCAATCCTCAACCGTTTGCCCTGGAAGTAGGATCATTCGATTCGGACGGAAAGGGCGGAGGGCCCCATCCCCTAGGTTTTTTTATGGGCACCGAAAATTTCCTTTTTGGGGTAGATTCCCGCGTTTTTCAGTGGTTGAGCGGAGAACACGTCCCATGGGACCTATTTTGCTCCGATTGACCTATATTTTTGTTATGGTGCACTTGAACATATTCTGGAGGGCCTGAAATAACGGGATAGTGAATGTGAATGCTGGTTCAAATCCATCATACACTTTGAGATCAGCAATATGAAAGGAATTTATCTGTGACCTGTATATTTGAAGTATTGATCACATTCAAAATACCGGTATTTGAGGCCCTCCGGAATATGTTCAAGTCCACCATAATAAAAATATAGGTCAATCGGAGCAAAATAGGTCCCATGGGACGTGTTCTCCGCTCAACCACTGAAAAACGCGGGAATCTACCCCAAAAAGGAAATTTTCGGTGCCCATAAAAAAACCTAGAAGATGGGGCTTTCCGCCCTTTCCGTCCGAATCGAGTGATCCTACTTCCAGGGCAAACGGTTGAGGATTGATCCCGCAATCGCTGTTCTCGTGAAAATTTACCAAAAAAAAAAAAAAACACGCCGCGCCCTAAGTTCCGCAAAGAGCTGTAATTACAGCTCTTTGCGGAACTTAGGGCGCAGACGATTTTTCTCTGTTTTCGGTCGTTTTGACGAGGACACTCATAGCGCCCTCAGTTCTGCTCCGTTTACCTTGTGAGTATGCTCAATCTTCTCAGAATTCCAATGCGCAGTTTTCTGTGTCCTCCGATTTTTTACGTTGATCTCGGATCAAATTTGCGCACATTTTGGGACATTTCCGGGCAGGACAGCTGGGGCATCAGTATTGCACCCCCGATTGCCCTAAATTTTTGATATGATGGACTTCTATGGATAATCTAGTTCCTAAAATACCGGGATAGTGAATATGATACCAGGTTCAAATATTCAACAGCAAGCCGATCGATAAGGTAAATCAGCCCAATATTTCCTGATCACTAGATTGAAACTAGAGGTTACATTCACTATTGCGGTATTCCAGGAACTAGATTATACATATAAGTCCATCATATCAAAAATTTAGGGTAATCGGGGGTGAAATACTGATGCCCCAGCTGTCCTGCCCGGAAATGTCCCAAAATGTGCGCAAATTTGATCCGAGATCAACGTAAAAAATCGGAGGACACAGAAAACTGCGCATTGGAATTCTGAGAAGATTGAGCATACTCACAAGGTAAACGGAGCAGAACTGAGGGCGCTATGAGTGTCCTCGTCAAAACGACCGAAAACAGAAAAAAATTGTCTGCGCCCTAAGTTCCGCAAAGAGCTGTAATGCTTCTTGCTTGAGACCAGTGCAGAGCCATCCAGCATGCCGAGAAGGCCAGGAACTCTTCATTCCAGCCCAAACAGCAGCAAAGAACCCTGTCACAGCATGCCGAGTTTCAGTAAATTGGATGGTTTGGAGCCATTTCAAGGCGGATTTTAATGCCATCTATCTGGGGTGATAGCCAGCGAAATTTCGGTTCGAACTGTATCCTTGGATTATTATTCAGTGCCCTTGTTGGCTTTCAGGAAGGCCAGGAACTCTTCATTCCAGCCCAAACAACATAAGACACTGAGTTGAACGCGGGAAACAATGATCTTTACGACATTCGAACAAGGTCCGACACCATCACTGGTCGGATCGTTTCGGCCGTTGGACCGCTTCTTGGTTTGTATTTGTTCAATTCCAGTGTTCCCCGAGGTTCATACATCCTGGACAAGTCCAGGAATCCATTGAATTTGCCCGATCTAAGAAAAATTGCCTTTTTGGGAATGACAAAAAAACCTCAATTGTCTCATTAGATTCGATAACAGCTGTAATATTGATGGTGGTCCATGGCGAGATAGGGAAGGGGTGTGATATCAAGTACCAGACTACTCATCAGTTTCCCAATCCCTGAGTGGAATCGGAAAGAGAGGGCCTGTGGCTGCATGATCAGCAGCAATGCGACGCAGAATAGACTGGCGGACTGAGCATGCCAGGTCCGTTGCTTGGTGAGAGCCGCCGCAGTTGTGGAGAACACATTTAATCACAAGGTGTGAACATTTGGCAAGGGGGGGTGCATGGTTTCGCATTGGGGCAGTGGCAGTTGGAGGTTGCGTGGTCAGAAGCGCATGTGCCGCAGATAGCGGGGCGTTTGCATTAATGTGACCAAAGCAGTGGCAGTAGCAAGGGAAGAAGAAGAAGGGGCCACTGTGCTGGAGAGAGGACCCCGAAGGTGGCCACCCATTACTTACCAAGCAGGGAAGGTGTTGGCCCGCCTTCTTGGGATCCTTACCACTTTCAGTCGTCAGGACCTTGAGGATATGTTAACCGCTTTACCTTCAACATGGGGGTCCTCACATTTTTTACACGGTGTCGGGGTTTCAGGTAAGCATATTTTGGGACATTTCTGGGCAGGACAGCTGTGGCATCAATATTTCTCCCCTGATTGCCCTAGATTTTTGATATGGTGGATTTCTATGTATAATCTAGTTCCTGAAATCCCGGGATAGTGAATTTGATGCCAGGTTCCCATATTGAACAGCAGGCTGATTGAGAGATCAAATCTGCCCAATATTTCCTGACCACTAGATTGGAACCTGGAATCAAATTCACTATCCCGGTAGTTCAGGAGCTAGATTAAACATAGAATTCCACCACATCAAAAATCTAGGGCAATCAGGGAAGAAATACTGATGCCCCAGCTGTTCTGCCTGGAAATGTCCCAAAATATGCTTACCTGAGACCCCCACACCGAGTGAAAAATGTGAGGACACAGAAAACTGCGTATTTTGATTGCAAATCTATTGAGAATATTTTGAAGGTAAACGGACCAGAACTGAGGGCATTATGAGTGTCCTCGTCAAAACAGTCGAAAACGGAAAAAAAACCGTCCGCGCCCTAAGTTCCGCAAAGAGCTGTAATTTTGAGCGAGAATATCGCAGCCAGGGCTCAAATTGTTGCTGTGGACTCCCCGCAAGTGAGAATATCACAGCCAGGGTTCAAATTGTAGCTGTGGACTCCCCACGAGGGCTTTTTATTAGTTTGAAAAAAAGGCCATTGGTATTTTTTTCTTTTTCTTCATTTGAGCCTTGAGGGACAAGGTTCCAACACTGCCACACCTGATATGGAGAGTTCCGTGACCTCTGGTTTAAGAACCAAAGCAGCCAGGACAATTTCAAACAGACAGGGCTGCTCAGAATAGTGCTGGGTATCATCTGGCAATTTGCGGCATGCAATTAGCTCTTCATACCAAGTCACACTTTTCAAAATCCGTGATAAAAGAAACATGCTAGGCTGTATTTGGCAGTGTCTTCCTTTACAGGTTTCTCTCCTACTATTTCAACATTGCATTATGTTAGTCGACCTAAATTTATAGTGATCTGGGCTGCACCAGGACGTACAAGTTGGGCATTTTGGAGCCTTTTTGTGTCAAAAATACCGAAAATAGCCAACTTGCGGGCCACGTTGCGAGCTCAAAACCCCATTGATTCTGGTGAACTAAATTGTGAATGTGCTCCATTTTTCAAGTAATTTCAACCTGCCTTCGCGATTTTTTGATCGCATGCGAATCTGCCAAGTCGATTTTCGAGAAAACTCCTGATTATTTTATTCTGAGACAACGCAACCGGTATCATATGGCTTACAGCTCTTTGCGGAACTTAGGGCGCGAGTGTTTTTTTTCTGTTTTCAGTTGTAAAAATATTGTATATTCAGTGACATTGGTTTAGGGGGCAGTATGGGGATCAATACAGTCTATAGACATTTACGCATGTTCAAATGGCATCGATTTTGGCCAAGGACGGCCTTGATGCATTTCGAAAGATGTAACATTTTGGGATGATTTTGATCCCTACGAAAGAATTACCTGTATCTCGGTGAGTTCTGCACGGATCGACATGGAATATAGCTAGATCTTCTGGAATAATTCGGAATGATCAGGGCTATCGATTTTGAAGTGAGGGCAATAGTGTCACGTGGTTAAAAATGTAGCTACAGAAAAATCAACATCTCGACAATTTTCGGTACACCAGTTAGTGCTGGCTAAAATTGGTCAATGTAAATTACATCGGCCCAATTTTACATGTAATTTACAGGGTAAAATATGTATGTTACATCGGCCCTCCGACCTGCATGTAAAAAACTACCCCTCCAAACGGGCTCACAGGTTAGTCTTTGTCGTCTTTTGGCCCTGCCAAGAACTCAAGCCAGCTAATAACACGAACCCCTTCTGAGGTGACATGGATGGCAGAACCATTTGAGATCTGGGATATCTCGTGAAGCGACAGCCGATGTTTACACGCTTTAAAAATGATTTTTACACCCTTAATGAGTGCTCAGGAAGAAGCCAGGGAAATTTAACTGCCGGCGCTCAACTGGTGTAATATCTTCCGCATCTGGGCAGGTAGTTCTGACTCCACAAGCCCATGTGCTTTTTCCTCATTCAAAAGTGGAATGGGTACCAATTTCTAGTTCGAATTAGGTTCCTAGGCATGGGATGAGTGCTCAGGAAGAGCCATGGAAAATTTAACCGGCGGCGGCTCAACTGGTGTAATATTTTTCGCATCTAGGCAGGCAATTCTGACTCCGCAAGCCCCCTTTTTTTCCCCTCGTTCAAAAGTGGAATGTGTACGGATTTCTCGTTCGAATTAGGTTCTTTAGCATGGAATGTGTGCTCAGGAAGAGCCACAGAAAATGTAACCACCGGCGACTCGAGTTGTGGAAAATCTTCTGTATTTGGGCATGCAGGTCTGACTCCACAAGCGTATTTTGCTTTTTCGGCGTTCAAAAGTGGAATGGGTACAGATTTCTCCCTCGAATTAGGTTCCTTACCATGGAATGAGTGCTTAGGGAGAGCCATGGAAAATTCAACCGCCGACGGCTCAAATGGTGTAATATTTTCTGTATTTGGGCATCAGGTCTGACTCCACAAGCATATTTTGCTTTTTTCGTGTTCAAAAGTGGTATGGGTGCAGATTTTTCGCTCGAATTAGGTTTCCTACCATGGAATGAGTG